>LD527548.1:104053-122049 GCA_001465055.1 Ptychodera flava | reverse complement strand
AAAAGGTGAAAAGAGAAAAAAACGTACAAAGAATTAAAAGAAGCAAAATTTTGTTAATTGCAGGCTAATTTGTGTGCTGTGTAAGTAATTTATGATTGTGTATGAAATGTGCAAAACACAAAAGGTCCCTAGATCTCATGTTTCATTTGCAAATAGCATTCATATGCTTTGTTTTCACCATAGACGAAAATCCGTTATAAAGAACAATTTTCATCAGCAAATGACGCAGTGATATTACTGTTTGTATGCTGTTTATTGATATTTAAGGCATTAGTTTTCTTAATACCTAAGTTTCTTTGTCAAACGTAATTGATCACTTTTAAACCCGAAGTTGTCAAGTTGACAATAGCTCAGGCCACTATCGGTCACATTTAATGACTGCGACTCGCTATGTCAGCAATAAGTCGCCATTGAATCACGGGGTGTGCAACGTTCAGTAAATCAGGGATGTCCTGGTACCTCCATGGCTTAATGCCATGTAACAATCATTTCCGCCATTTGGTAATGCTCCCTTTTTATCGTAGGCTGAACTGGCGACCACATTGGCAGTCTGACAAAATTACAGTTGATGTTCAACACTGAGCCATAACACATTGTTACACGTTTTAAACTAAAGTATCTTTAAACCTAATATTATAGACAAGCAAAGTCATTAATAAACCGTCGAGTGTATTGTTTCACTGTCTATGAAGACAACACTGTAATATTCCCTCCATTCTGGAATCTAACGATAATAATACCTTGATATCCCCTCTATTCAGAAATTTATCAAGCAATAGTGGAAATATTGTGGCTTGTATGTAACGTGGTAATACAGTAACATTGCTCCTTAACTTCCAATCTGTCAACAGAGACTGCTGGTCAGTCAGAATAAGTTCGTTAGTATTTTGAATCACACTGGTCCTGTTATTTCGTTAGATGATTACTGTATGTCGCAGAAGAGAGCAGAGAAAATTCAATAGGCTATGTGAAATCTACAACCCTTCGATGCTGAGAACTTTTTTGAAAGAGGTGGCGAATTTTTGAAACCCCCCCCCCCCCCCACCCCCAAAATACATAACTATGTTGGCATCATATGGATTGTACATGCAAAGGAAAGGAACCAATTTCCATGTTGGGCTTTCAATCGGGTGATAAGGTAATCATGAGAATAGAATTCAGGAAAACATTAAAGAGGTAGTTTTCACCACATCCTGTGACAGGGCAGTTTCCATATTGGGAGTGGGAAGGTCATCTTCGCATAACGGTATTGTCATCTGTTATGGGGCATAGGTGTCATTGGTCAGCAGTTTATCTTATATGGGACCGAGTTCATTAATGGAAAATTTGCTTTCATCGTAATTCAATTTCATATATCTAATATTATCGTAATATTCTTGTGGCCCACTTGTAGTTAAACAATCAGACACGTGACACATTTTTCCTGTGTCACCGTCCTCCAAAGTTGGCCCCACGTGCACCTCCTTAGTGACATGCATCTCCTCGTTGAAATACAATTTATCTTGTTACAGCTCCGCCAACGTGTGCGCAACGAGCTGCATGGTATCCGTACAGCTAGCTGCACCACTGGAAAGTCAACGATACAACTAGCCGTCGAGGGCGCACTGAATCTACATTCCGTCTGTCGGCAAAGTCATTGAAAGATCGTAAAAGAAATTCTCGTTTCTTATTTTTATATACTACTCAGTGGAGAGACTTCTCAGTTACTGTACCTCTCTCGATCCTCAGCGCTCGTAAAAAATGTAACAATAGAAGTGGACAATTTTTTTCATTACAATGCTAAAAATTTTAGTAAGCTTACTAAACATTTGCGTAGACTATCCGACCAGTCAGTGTGGCAAGTATCTCTGTCTCTATAAATGTGTGTGAGCCTAGTCGGCTGTTTTCGTTTTCTGTGGACGGACTTCCTCAGTAAGTTCAGATCATTGTTCACGTGTCTCCTCGGGAGATGCTAGACGTGCATGAACGTTAGGGGTTCAATATTAAATCTGTGAGGAAGGTAGTAAACAGTGGGAAACAATTTGCACAGAGTAAGAATTGCAAGAACTTAATTTTTACAGCCTTCATTGTTCCTTTCCTATTCTTTGAAAAAAAATTATACGAAGTTTGCCCCCTCCCCCCAAAAAAGAAACTCAAAACAGCATGGAAATTTGAGCGGAAATGCTAAATCCAGAATACAATAAACCAAACCTTTGAAAGGGAAAAGAATTGCATATCAGTAGCTCGACCGCGGTATATCAGCAATGGTGATGCGGTCACTTCTCATACTGTCAATAACGATGGAATTTTTAAAATGTATTCTACCAATTCATTCGATTAGTGGTTATTGACCAATCATAATGCTTCATTCGGGGCTTCATCTAGCGACGAAGTCATCGGGTACAAATTCAGGGGATTTAATATGAAGGTGTTTACATTGAAGTTGTATCGTCTAGATAACTGCATTGAGAACAAGGCCAGCACCTGCACAGGTGTCATAAATGCTGAACGACAAGTGTAAACTAAGACACCCTGGTGATTTCATTGGATGTTCAATTGTATTTGGAGAACACTATATTAAAAGTTATAAAAAGTGCTGAAAATACTAAATCAACAAAAGAAATTGTAACTTTAATCTTGTACTTAGACCCTCTCGTACACAAAGCCAAACTTCTTTGTAAAATGTCTCGGACACGACCTCGACATTCTAAGCTTATATAGGGACAGACTTGATATTCAAGAAGAGTCTCGTATGTTTGTATGTATGTATGTATGTATGTATGTATGTATGTATGTATGTATGTATGTATGTATGTATGTATGTATGTATGTATAGGGCCTATGTATATATATATATATATATATATATATATATATATATATATATATATATATATATATATATATATATATATATTAAACTATCTACTGTTGATTGACCAATCAGAGCGCTCAATTCAGGGTGCTTTATTTGCTCGTAAAGCCTTGATCACCAAATTCCAGAAACGAATGACATCGCCGTAGTAAAGTACTGTCCAATCAAAAGTGAACACGTCATATTCTGTAGACATCTGGTACGTTTTTTCCCTAATATTCAAATTTGGTAACAAAGCGGAAACCAGCTGCAACACAAAATCTGCGGTGGTACAAACATAAACTAATGTGCCCTAGGGCATTTATAGGATGTTCCATTACATTGGAAGGCTATTTCGCAAATAAAAGTTTTAATTCATATCCTAAACATGTTACACTGACAAAGGGGACGGTTGACGTAAACACATTGAAAACGAAAATATATCAGTTAGGGGCGATAGTTTTTAAGTCGGATAAAACCTTCGTACTCGGGCTCTTCTGGTATATATAGTCCAACCCTATGAAAAAATGTCTCGGCCTGCGGCCTCGACATTTTATCGTTGGGTTGGACTTTATATACCAGAAGAACCCTCGTACTCGGGCTTTATCCTATACATATACACGCATTTATATATATCTATCCATCTATCCATCCATCCATTCATCCATCCATTCATCCATACGTCCGTCCGTCCATCCATCCATACGTATGTATGTACGTACGTACGTACGTACACATACATACGTACATACGTACATACATACGTACATACATACATACATACATACATACATACATACATACATACATACATACATACATACATACATACATACATACATACATACATACATACACAGTTTATTCTGCTTTCCCGTCAAACCTATCTTTTTTGAGAGCTAGGAAGAACGGACTGCTTCCATTAAACAGTTTTCTGTTCGAATATTTTATTTCATCATATTCAAAATTCAATGTCAATATATTCTTCTGATAGAAACACTTACATTCTGATATTTAAAATAACGTGTTACAAGAGGGGACGTGCTCATAAAGATATCTGGATAAGAAAACGAAGAATTCAAGGTTACACACTGAACGTTGAAGGCAGTCTATATTCGCTGATGTCGCAGAGCCCGAAGTGTAACCTAAGGCCTCTACAGACAGTTCGTTGAGGTTAAACCATGCGCTCTATAACGGCGTTATGACAAGAAACCATGACTTTCCAGTGCAGCTCGATACCTTGTAAAACATTCGTGTTGACGGAAGAGAGAAAATCTGTTATCTTCGTGTATCACGCACAAATAATCGCGCAAAAGTGTGATAGTCAGTAAAAAAGGAAAGCTGTTCAATTTACGAATATGTTCTGGATTGTAAGTCTATTACAGCGAGTGCCATTTCAGATAACCAGTAGTGTACACCGTTACTAACTAAGATGATTTACTTCATGTTTAACACGTAACTGCCAAGTAGAGACAATTGGAAGAGAGTTTAATTCGAGTTAATTATAATTTGTGCCTAGAGTCGAAAGGAAAATTATGAGACCTTCTGCAGCTGGGTGAAAATTTCCGCAAATCATCGTACAACAATAAATCATGTTATACTCGATGAAGTTTAATTTGCAGAAATTATTACTGCAATTACCGTTTCATTAAACACAATAAGACGAATAGTAATCGATAGCAGCTCTTTCATCTTTCAACGATGAAAACTGTCATTTCGCTAGATTTGCCTTGCGAGTCATTACGTCTAGGGGATCTTCTAGAGGCTGTAGCTAATCTAAGTGTCTATTAAAACCCCGAGCAACTGTAACTTTTGGGGCCGACTCGCAGCGATTTCGAAGCTGTTATCCAATTGGGTGGCTGAATCTTACCAATATAATGAAAACAATACAAATAGACTCCCTAAGTGGCTGTGAATAGTGACAATCGACCAATCAGATATAACCTTACAAACACGCTGCGAGTCAGCCGAACTTTTGACCACTTTTTCAGTACTTCTGTTCCATTTTTCAACTACACTTTCTTGTCTCCTTTCTACAGCATAGTGAAATAGAAATATTTGGCTCGGGAATGCGTTGTGTGACGTGCAATGCTATTGTTGACAATGAAATTCGGGTCCCGCCATGATTTTCACTATCAACAACAAAGCACTTTTATATAGTCTTTGTTGGCGAGCAAAGCACTTCATGGGTATTCAACATGTTGTAGGGGACATTCAAACTTTCATCAAATTTCATGTAAAGATGTCGACAATGTTTATTCAAAAGGCCAGGAATTGAATAAAACATTTGCAATGCTTAAACTCCATGCTTAATTCATTTGAGTTTGTGAAATCGAAGTAAGCTGTCTAGAAATTTTTTTGCTGACGTCCATAGAATTGCTAACTTCATACACACTGTAGTTAAGAGGTACATATACAGACAACAAACAAAAACACTACACTAGACTTATACACCAACCACATCAGCAAGCTTTAATCAGTAGACTGTGGATTGCCATTTACCTGAAAAGCCATTTTCGTCTGTACATAAATACACTCCGACCGATTCTACTGAAAGCATACACGTGACACTTTGCAACGGGTTGTCCACAGAACGATTTTAAAGTGTTTCTATATGATGAGTCCTGGGCACTCAGCATAAACAAGACGAAAACATGATCCAGTCAGCGCTCAACAGGTGCATTGGAGAAGTGAAATAACATTACCTCTTCAGCGTCAAAAAATCAATAATTACGATTTGAGATTTCTTACTGGACGTTGACTATTCTGTTGTAACCGACATACATAAATTAAGCACTTAGCGTTTGAAAGGAGATAGGAGTTTGTTTCATTTCCTGTTCATATTTTATGAAGGGGCTTGGGTTTGGATGGGCAAATTCTCGTTGCTCTGATTCACAGCTGTGTTGAACTGTGCGCTGAACGCTCCGACAAGGATGTTGATGATCGTGATGAAGACAATCAAAAGTGTGGCTGCATTATTGTACGAGTTAGCTTTATCAATTTCTCCTTCTTCCTCGATGCCTATTCGGATTCTGAGAAGTAAGAGTAGTGCCGTGATGACTTGCAGCACCAGGGATATGCAAATCATGGTCACCAAGAAATAGTAGAAGTGCACCGTCTCGGATCCCGAGATCATGATGATCCTGAGGAGCGTGGCGTTTGACGTCATCAAGGCGGCGTCGAAAAGCCCCTGGGCGACGGTCTTCTTTCTGGTGTATGCGTTCAGACTGACGGTTTTCACGGGAACTTCTTGCGCGGGTCTTTGTTCGGACACTATCTCCGGGACTATCTCCATCTCTTCAGTTCCACGCTCCGGCATGATGGCACGATCGCTGCGTGTCTGGCGTCGGTCGAGAGGTCTGGCAGTTTTGTCGATTAGGCCTGACTTTTCAGACGACGCTTTCTGACAAACAAATGAAAAGACAAACGAATGACGATATAGCTTCTAGATTAAAGAAAACAGATAAGGTTGTTGTTGTTGTTGTTGTTGTTGTTGTTGTTGTTGTTGTTGTTGTTGTTGTCCCTGTGACTGACACATCGAGTACTTTACAAGGAGAGGCTAAATGCAAATGTTGATTTCATAAGTAAGTTCCAGTGCAAAATGCGATCAACATTGAGAATGCGCCTAGGAGACAAATATTTGGACTTTCAAACTTTTGTAATACCTTGTTGGTCTACTTCTTGTGGGGCTCAGTTTCAAGATCATGGAGTGAACAAAGATTTTGCAGGTTTATTTTCTGTGGAAATCGAAATTCCCGAGAATTAACACATGGATGGTTGCCATTTTGAATTTTAAGTGTCGATGTATGTTGGGTTACTATATTTATTAAGCACAACATTTTGCACTGTGACCTTTGATTTTTATTCTTCATTTGGAAAGGATGCCCTACGGAATGTTTGAGAAAAAGTTTTTCAATTTCGAGGCCTGTACTACCTTACGGAAATGTAATGAAAGCAGCCAAAAAAAAAAATGAAAAGGAAAAGCACGTGAATGTACTTCTCACTTCTTAGGTACTCTGGGAGTGTGAAAATATTAATGTGGGATCGATTTATTTGTCATGGCACTCTGGATTATCGCGCTCGTGAAATATGATTTCGTTTGACTTATGTTCATTGGTCATTCGCTGTCCCCATGCCCAAGGCGTATGTATTATTTGGCGAATGGGAGGTCGTGAATTGTAAAGCTGGAACTGTAACGCAGACAGGCGACAAACTTATAAATAAATGAGTGGGGTTTGTGTACCCCCTCCCGTTGACGACAAATTTATGAAAATAGATTATGTACACCGTATAGACTAATTATCATCACAGTAGAATAACTTTTATCAGTATCAACATACTTCGCATAACATTAGATGTGGATGAATTTTGGATAATGGTTTTTGAAAGGCGACGATATGGGTTTTGTCAATCGGGACAACCGTTGGAAACGGGCAGTACAAGACTCAGTTGACCGAGAAAGTCACCGGACTCATTAAATCTATTGCATTGACTGGTTGTCCAGATCGAGGCATGTGATGAAAATCAAAGAAGATAATCGATGACAATAGTGTTTTCTATAATAAAATAAAAAATGCATTTTTTTTTCAAGTACTGAAGGTGTGCGGTAGAAATAAAATCCCACACACTAATGGGCTGAGATGAAATATCTCACACGAATTTGCTAATTTCAAACCCTTGTAATATCGTCGATATATACATGTAATCCGATTGGAGCAAAGACCCTCTCGGTAAACGTTTTTCTCGGGGGTGTATGATTTAGGTTCTTTCATAAACACAATTCAACTCCACTATGGACCCTGTAAAAGGTTTTGCTCTCAAGGGTATAAGACCATGCATACATAATATGAGTACCCCCTCCTGCACACATACCTACTCGACAGGCTTCACTTCGTGCCCATAAAAAATGTTTGAGGTAAGGCGAGTCTGAAGTACTTATGCAGATACACCATGAGTGATTAAGCAACTGCTGTCGCAAAAAAATATGGCATAAAGTCTCCTGGTTTGTGGGTTTAGGTTGTCAAGTTATGATATTGTAAAATGTGTGGCGATTTTGAAATAACACTTTACACAAGCAATCTCACTGTTTGTTTTTAAAACCCTGATAATGGCGGTAAGTAGGGACAGGATATCATATTATGAGTTGGCCCGATTATGGGCAAAATCCTAATTTGTCATTACGACGAAAATTGTAATTTCTATTCACCCTGTTCCGTTATTCAGGCCACGGTTTGTTGAGGGACCGCGTTCAGGCCCATAATCCTAGTTCTCTAGTCAGCATTCTGTTGACTGCAGCAGTATTCTGTTGTCGCCAACAAAAGCTGGGTCATCCAAAAATATGCTGTACGTTTGTTTTACAAGGTGACTATAATAAATACATGTATTCTATTTCAACAGGTTTGTTCTGACACTCACTCTCTACGAATCAACGATAAGCTGATGTGCAAATACATGGCTGATATAAAAATATATGGCCGACGAGACACGTTTTGAGGCGAGTTCCTATACGACAAATACCGTATAGGTGTCTTCTCGTGAAAGGAAGCAAAGTCCTCGAGGCAAGTGAGCAGAGCAGTGTCAACATCAAAAAAAAAAGAGCAAAATTTTGTAAAATTTCCCCATCTCGGAGGACAACGTCAGAAGGTGAAACTTGCGATCAAGTCTAGGATCCACTTGTTTGAAACAATGTAAACCGGGTTACCACAAACACATATTTAACATCCTTACCCTGAGTTTCAGACGAAAGGAAAGGAGAAGCTTGCAGTCTAATTGAAGGTAATATCCAACACTTTTACGATGTGGAGACAGTCGTATTTGAATGCTGACTATGCGTGGTTAATTGTAACTTACCTCCGCCATTTACTACGGCAGGTGATTGACTTTATCGCCCGGTCACTGGCTCAAACAATCTGCACAATGTTCAAAAACTGAAAAAAAAATAATCAATAAGCAACAAAAGCTTAATGACCAGAAAGTTTACGACTTAAAAAATTACTCTATATAATGGAGTGTGCTTTGGAAAGCAGACACTGAGATCAATCTCTAGAAGGTGAAGCCACTGGGCCGGGCCCACATACATTGGTGCCATGACGAAACACTTTCTTGCGTTGTTTGACATCATTAGTACTTGCCACTCTAATGATGCCAGTGAGAAAAAAGCAATGTATCTCATTGTACTTTCGTGTGAAGTAAGGCTACTGCAGTTTGAGTTAATTTCGTCAACATTGGGATTCAGAGAACGACACGTATCTTTCTTGAACAGACGTTGCATCGGACAACTGTCGACAAAGTCCTTGAAATGCCGGCTGACGTCTACTGAATCACGTACCTGTACCCTTGAGAGCACAACAAAACACAGCCTTGCTTGTGGTGCCCGCGATAGCAGAAATGAGCACAGGGGTGTCCGACCAGTGTCAAATAGGAACTACGGGTGTGAAAAAGACACAGCGAAATAACTGGAACCATATAGCGCTAAGCGAGTCAAGAGAGAATGAGTTATTTTATGCAAAGTTGACAGCTGATGTAGCCCAATCATGAACCGATAATTAGACAAAGAAACTTGATATGAAAATGTTATTATACCTATACATAAATCACCAATGTAGTCTTTTCATAGAACTTGACTGGAAACAAATTATTTCCTCGTCGAGCATACGATTTTTTTTTACGTTCTTATATTTCATAAGCGCTTGCACCTTTCTCTCTCGATTTTTAAAAAAACATTTTATATATTGAGTTTCGCTCTTCTCTAACTCAAACAACAGTTGTGGATGTTTCCTCAAAGATCTCATTCATTTTTCAAAAAAAAACTATTTAGAAAGAAAGTACTAGAGGCATACACAAGGCCACCATGAATAATACATTCAGAGTGTCTAATACGCGAGACCCCCCCATATAGCCAAAATGTGAGATATTTTTATTCCCACCACTGGAAGAGAACGAGTGAAACGGTCCGTCAGGATCGATTGCGTTCATATTCGGATTCAATGAAAGGGTTTTTATAGTGCTGGAGATTGACACTAAAATCAATCAAGGACTTAAATGACGTTGATGCATTATGAAGTTAATATCAAAATTAAACTTTATACTGTGCCTCGTTGTTTGCAGTTGTTGGCATTGCTGATACTTTACTTTTACCTAAAGGTGTATGTGATCGCAGAAGACAGAAAGTGTATGTGTTATCGTTTCCTCTATCGCTTGTTCTGTCACTATACTATTTCCGCAGTTTAAGGGCACATCGCCCACCATGTTGTTTCGAATCTTTAAGATATCATAAAATGCCAAGATGATTTTTTGACTGCGGTACGGAGCTCATTTCAGGATCGCACAGTGCAGAGTCCCATCCTAAAAACTTTAATTTCGTATAGGTTTTAGGGCATTTTTTTCAAATAATCAAACAATTATTCTAGACCATTTTTGCGTTTGCGATCTTGTTACCCTGGTTAAATTTGTCATCATATAAAATGATGGTACTCCGCAAACCAAATCCCTGCAAGAAATCAGCAACAGTCCCCCCACCCTACATGCAAAATCAATCCAGGCTCTTGTTGAGATAAAGTCCCCTCCGAAGGCTCCAATAACTGTACCGTTTGGTGCATTGTTTTCGTCTTGTTTGTGAAATATTCTGTTTTTATTTTTTACCATGTAAAACGCCTTGTGTCAACGTTCAGCTTATCAACACAGCCTGTACGTTTGTAATGCCTGAAGTCAATATTAGCGACTGAAGTTGTACTCTTTCGTGAGTAGAACTCATTTACAATAACAGTGGACAATGCGTTGTGTTGGTTGGGTAAGTACTGTGCATTTCAACAAACTTCAGAAGAAACAATAAAAAAAAACATACTTGTTTTCCGAAAAAGGATGCAAAAGCAGTCAAAAGTTACAGCTGATTGTCCTTTTAAGGTGGAGAGACATTGCTGAAGCAAACTGATATATAGTGTTACAGTACCATCTTGTACATTCAAATCTCTGTCTGAAAAGTTAAATAGGGCTGTCCCGCAAAAATGGACTAGTTGAACAACTCACCGTTGTACCTTCACGACAGGTGACTGATAATCCTCCTGGTCAACATTTTCAATGAAATTCTGAGCTGATAATAATGGGGCAAAGTAGGGAAGAGAGCGACAGAGAATTGAAGGCTTACTGTTGAAAGTTGTTTCAAGCGGAATGTAATCACTTTCTAAATGCGTCTCATAAATACGCATGTTCAAACAAGGAAGGACCATATGGTTAAAACAATCAAAGAGGTACAGATATCAGTATTTGTACTGGCGCAAGTCCCGAAATGAAATTTCAGAGAACACACTATGCTTGCCTTCGATGACTAAAACACTGGAAGGAACAAAGTAAATGCCCGTCTGACTACAAGATGACGTACCAATCTTTTTTTTGTTGGAGTTGACAGGTAACACGTGGTGTTTAGTGTTGATTCCAAGAAGTACAATCATTAACATGTTGACAGAAATCGAAACAGGAACAAATCTCAAGTAATTCCGAAAAAAAATTATATATCGCCTATTATTGCCCTTTAAAATTGACGGCCTATTTCATGTGGGTGGAATACCACCTGGTGTTGGAAATATAGTGCATTACGTATATGTAAAGGCATCTAAGTATTTGTTCATGCAGAGACACATCGTTAAATCAATAAATACATGCGGTTACATACATACTGACGTACGACAATACAGACATACCTAACAGCACACATCCATCCGTCCATCCACACACGCACGCACGCACACGCACTCACTCACACACACTCACTCACATACATACATACATACATACATACATACATACATACATACATACATACATACATACATACATACATACATACATACATACATACATTCATAAATAAACATTCACAAATACCTGCATATACACATACATGCATAGAGACAGACGCACGTGCCCATTTCCTGCAACTAAACACCATCAGAGGCAGGTAGAGAGACATACAAACAGAAGGGACAGAAAGACACAGTCGGTCAGACAGACAAACATAAATAAGAGCTAGTTCCACGACACCACCATGTCATTCTAAATGCAATTTTATTATCAGCCCAATCCTTTCCATGCGCTACCCGTATATTCATTGCTTAAATATGACCATAGATATTTTTGATAAATATAAATAAGATATAAAACCCCCTGTTTGGGATAGAAAACTGTGAAGTTGGACATTTGTAAAAGACAGTTCCGTGTAGGGTTAAATGGTATTTTAAATGCGAACAGTCAAGTAATACAACGGTTGACAGAATAAACGTACGCTTTGAGATCATGTCCTGTGTCCTGTCGGGATGATGACACGGTGACCCAAACCAATATTATAAAATAACGACGAATACTACAGGGGAAAAAATAACACATTTAAAAAAATTACATAAAATCGAGCTCGAAAGTTACGAAAGAGGCAGACTCAGAACTCGCATACACTAGTAACACAAGATGATATCCTATCCACTGAGAGAAGTTTACAATAATTGACATGTACCATGTCCACGGAGACAGATGTCCACTTCATCTTAGTCAACTTTTGTTCCAGCCTTGACCTTAGTTTATATGGTATAAACCACCCTATAGACTGTTATCATTATTACAAAAAGTGTCTTTTAATGTTAATGTCCACAGCACCCTTTCAATCCACTTTTGACCAGCTTTCAGTTGTCTGACATTGCGGCCAAGTAATATTTCCACCTTTCTCGCCATCATTTTGGCCCAACGGGCACCTCCCTCCTTGACTCAGGATTCAGTTACGTTTCCCTCTGCCAGTCTACTTAATCTTGGAAATCTGCCTGGTATGGAGCCTCTTCGAAGTTCTAGAAATACTTTGGTTCAATGATTTCCATCGCATAGTTACGGACTCCGTTCCCAACATTGCTGGTGTCCGCCTCGGAGTTCACAGTGTCTGTTTGTATTGGTGCGCCCTCGCTCGGCGAGTTTGAATTCCCCAGAACCAGATACTCCTCCCCTTTGACAATCTTCTTTTTCATTGCATACCGATTCAAGAGAACAGGCAACAGCTGGAAAAGTGAGACACGAATAAAATAAAGTATAAATTCGCCGTGAGCAGATTGGTTTGGGAGTTGAGAAAGAATCTGTTCTTTAAAGTCACTCCTTTAAACAGGAGTGACTTCCTATTTTACGCTGTCATTAAGGTCGAACATATCTTAGACAACGGAACTCAACTGGCTTACCTCAGAGTAGGATAGACGTATAGACTTGAACTTGCTCCGACGACGTGTTCCTTGACCCTGTAAAACCAAAGATGAAGCGATTATACATTCATTGCGCTTGCTTTCGAAAATGACACAAATCTGATGTTGATATGATGTACCAATCTAGACTGATAGAAAGTGATTATTATTTAACAAAATGACATGATTTAAGTTACATTAAGGCTTCATTCGAGACTTTGATAAACGCCCTCATTAAAGGTAAAATATATGTAAAATATATATCTATATATCTGTAAATTGTATCTCGACGACATAATGAGCATGTGAGAACACTGTGATAAAAAGAAATCTGTGACACTTTAAAAATAGAATCAGGATAGAAATTTTTAGATTGCTTCTGGATATGTTTCTAGGAAATACTGCGAGTAATGCCGCACGGGGGCGCTTCACATCGGCTCAATTACAGTTCCATTTTACAGTATACAAGTTAACTAACCACCTCATCGGATTGATGCCCCGTTGATGTACTCCGACACAACCAGGAGAAAGGGAAAACAATACAAGACACCGAGGGAATGACGTTGAACGGGGGAGGCAGCACCGGGGCGTCGACAAAACGCAACCATATCTGAGTCCGCACGAATTTCCACTCAACGTCGATGTGTTCCTGTGTGGCAAGGAGAAATGTTAGAGATGTTTGTGTAAAATTGTGTTGACTTTAGGCCAAAATTACAACGGGTATAACACAGTGAACAAAGGATATTTCCAGACACTGAAATACCATGTGGTAAAAATGCAACGCCGGGAAGGCCAGCTCACGGCCATGATTCTGCACGCAGATTTTGTATATTAATAACGTTAACGTAGTATATCTCCAGTCTTGTAAAACTTTCGACCGTTATGCCATTTCGTTCAATTCTTTCAAATCCGAAGGAAAATCATAAAAAATATGACGAAATTCCCAACACACATAACTGATACAACATTTCAATACAGTAATTTTACTTCCGTATGAGAATTTACGAGGATTCATTAGAGTGCATGGTTCATATTTTACGAGAGAGGTTTCTTTATCAGTATTCGTTGTACGGTTTAACAGTAGTTCGACGTGTCTTCATTTTCAATCAGAAATTCTAATCGGCCCAAATGCTACCACGGTACGGGCGATCTGTCATTCCATCTGTCATGACAGTTTTCTCGGAAGTGTCATTCTCAACTATACGTACCTTCATCCTAGCGTACGTGTCTGACATCAAAGCGATGCAGAGGTTGACCAATATTATGATGACTGTCACTCCAAAGGCGACATACATCGTGTATCCCATCACTCTAAATAGATCAGTCACCACGACGATTTTCTCCGACGACGTGTCGTTGTAGGTAACAGCCACATTCAGCCCCTGGTCACCTTCTGTGCCGAAGATGGTCGTGAAGAGAATGGACAGGGCGCCACCAATCCTGCCGCGGAGAAAATATAGACAATTTTGATATCACTGCATTAAGTTGCCGTGAACGATGAAACATGTGCGTGACGAAATTCAATTTATTGCGTTTAGGAATTACCTGTGTACTACAGTTATCGTGCGCAAATTCACACCATATGCCGAACAATTGCGCCATGGAAACCATGATACTCCATCTGTTCACCGTTCAGGTTTTGATGTGAAATGTTTGTTGTTTGTTGTCCCCTCAAAATCCTCATAAACTTTTCAAAACACCTATTTCTGTAAATTAAAATTTATCGTGTTTGGGAAGATTTACAGTACAATCATATCGGGAATATTGAGGATGTTCTGTCAATCTTAGACAACTGTTGTTTATAGTAGTCTGACTTTCAATTTACAAACTAGTCAAGATAAACCACCGTCTCTGACTGATACATAAAAAAGTTGCACGTCTCAGTCCCCCATCCACCTAAATACCACCCCCTCGGAAATTCTACCGCCGGAGTCTCTCGTTGCATAATATACAGGATAATGACTATACAAGCTCAAGCAAACTTACTCGGCGTAGTCGGTGATACCATCAAGCCCGTAGTAGAGGTAGTTAAATCCCAAGGCGAACGAGAAAACTGTGACGGCAAACAGGCAGAAGAATCGGGTGACATCCTTCCTCATGGACACGAAGAGCAACAGGAGCGGTCCCAGGTATGCACTTATCAAGCAGTTCTCCAGAAATCTCAGGCAAATCAACACCAAGGCCACCGCACTAAGCAAATCCAAGGCGATAACCGCCACGATATCGGTGTCGACCAACTCTCCCAGCAGCGCCACCCCAAAATCGACAAAAATCACCAGGAGCACCGCGATATTGACGTAATTTAAGAAGTTGCTGAAATACGCCTTTAGCCCGCCGACGTACATCCAGCCCACTTCAGCCCACAGAAACCCAACAGCGAAGATCAGCACCGCGGCCGTGAGAATTTCATTAAGCTGAGCCAGCGATAGGGTAGGGTTATACGGCAAGACAAATTTCGAAGTCATGATCAAGACCAGAAATTCCAAGTAGGCGAAGACCCTGGCAATGAACTTGGCCTTGGGTGTGTCCAGCAGATATTTGATCGGTGAGCAAGGTGCGACGACATAGATGAGTGCGAAGAAAGGCATGAGACAGGCGTACATAAAGAAACAGTAAATGGCGTAGAGGATGGTCCAACCAAAGCCGTTTCTTGTGTGCCAATCGGGTTGACCACGCAACCACTCTCTCTTGACAACTTTTTGACACTTGTAATGAGCCACAAACTGCAAGAAAAATGGGAAGTGATCACATGATCACCTTGTAAAACATCAAAATATGCAATTTTGTGCATGGTTATGTCGAATAATAAGTAGTGATTACTAAAAATGAATTGTATGGAAATGAATCAACTAATTTGGGTGAGTAATTCACGTAAATCGTCGTCTGCGTGTCGGTTGGAAGTGAAAAATACATGGGTAACGGTGACGTCAACTTTAAATCGTGACGTAATCATATCATATTCTTTGAGATACAATCCCTCGGCACCATGAGGAGCACATGCATTTTCGTTTTAATAAGCATGCGAACCTAAATGGCCATAGTATGGCCCGGTCGTGTCTAAAAACATCCACAGAATTCACAATCCCTACAAATTACGTGGTACAGAACTCACGATGACGTGTCCACAAAGCGTGTTTGGAAACTTGAAAGATAAAACATGGAATAAAGACCTCCAAAACAACTCGAGTTTTTGTATAGTGTTAATCGAATCTGTTACAGTCTTACATGCCAGGCTGGTGTAATGAAAATTGCCGTGAATGAAATATAGTGTCAATCTTGTATAGTGTTTCTTCGCGTACCTCTTTTGCACTGGCATTCACGGCTCGTCTCAGAGTTGTCAGGTTTGGTTTTCCATTTCCAAGACATTCTTCCGTTTGGTTGACCTCTCCGTTCATGAGTGTGGAAACCTCTTCCGATGTTTGGCAACACTTCAGAACATCGAGGGCGAACAGTTTCACTCTCCCTCGCATCTTCTTATACTTCGACTGGTGAGTGAAATAAAGGAAGCAGATTGATAAAAGCTACCGGCAGTTGTGATATTATCGTCAGCTTATCTTTGCATGAAAACCCATTTGTGGATGATTTTGAGAATTAAAATGAAAATGAAATATCTTTGTTGGCGTAGGTGTAACAAAATGACGGCATTCGTGCTTACACGTGACAATATGAATCCTCAAAATACAACTTGAAACGTTCGTCTGGTCTCTGCAACAGCTGCACGTTGAAAGCAGAGAAGTTAGATTTTGTCCAACTATTAGTCATCGAAATCATTTTGAGCAAATAAAATTCTATCAACTGATCCCTTCCTATTTGTTGTGAAAGATTGAAGTAAATTTACTGTCCTCATTGAACTCTTTTGTATGCCTTGAAAGTGATATTCAATTTCAACTGCATATTTGCGGTTACTTCTTCAACCTTCAGCTAGTCATTTTTATATTCTTTAGTCTTCTTTCCAAAACATATGAAGACGTAAATTTTTGAAAGTGGCAAAAAATAAGGAATCATCCCACAGTACAGTTTTTTGGTGCAGCTGATATACATAAAAAGTTTACGTATCCAACAAATTGAACAAAGTATAGTCTCTTTTACAATTTGAAAACCGAACAAAACATCAAGACAGCATAGATCAAAGTTACAGGCATGCAGCTGTAACTACAGTCCTTTCAATGCAACGGCAATGGACTGGTTATGATACCAATAATTCGTTGAATGAATACCGTTCAATTTCTCACCTTGGACGTGTCTGCGATTTCTCTCGAACGCGTCAATGAGCGCAAGTTACCCGACAGTAGCATGGCAGCGGCCACCGGGTCCTTGTACGCAAAACTGAGATACGCTGGACTGCAGAGGGCGTGATACGTCTGTAGCCGCATCTCGTCGTCCAGGAGATCCTCATGCGTTCCTGAGAGAGAGAGAGAGAGAGAGAGAGAGAGAGAGAGAGAGAGAGAGAGAGAGAGGACAGAAGACAGACAGACAGACAGACAGACTCATAAGTTGTCAGGACACAAACAGCTTTGGACTAACTTTCGAAACAAAATTATGTATATGGAAAATTCCCAATATTCGTTAATGAGCATTTGTTGTGATCATTGTCACGAATTGATGATCTGCAGGCATAACATGGGTTCAATTTGCACATCAAAATGGAGAAAATTTAGGATAAAGGATATGCTGAGATATTCTTTTCAACTCGATTGTTAAAAGAGTATGCTATAACTATGCATCTTACAGCAAATTTTATCGAAATGCACATCTGAAAATCAAAATTCTGAAAGGCTGAAATATTATTTCTTGCACGTTTTTACAACCAGCATGAGCTGCTGACGGGTTTATTCCAAGAGAACTGAGCTATCTTCTCACCATTGGGAAAGGCCGGTCGCCTTAGAGTAGTCGCACCACGTTCCAGTAACAACTTGACCATCGGAAAGTCATTTTTCTCCGCCGCCACCTGCAGGGCG
>LD527548.1:85252-98513 GCA_001465055.1 Ptychodera flava | reverse complement strand
GTTCTCAATTTACTTTTCATAATATTATTTCCAGGCTACGGCATGTCTCGGACTGTCACCTATTCAGGCGAACCATACATGTTTATCGTGAGTGTCATAAAAGCTTTGGGTCTCGATCGCCCCGTGCTGATCAGCCCGTCCATGAGCGGAGAGTACGCCCTGCCCGTGGTCATCAAGCATCCGGAAGTGGTGAGAGGGTTCGTCGCTATCGCCCCGACCAGCACGGGAAAGTTCACCAAAGAAGAATACAGCAATTGTCAGGTATGCCAGAACCTTTTAAGAATAATTTGATTTTCAAGAACCGGGATCCAAAGCGCAATCGGATGTAACTTTTGATGCAGTTAGGTGGTTCTTAGGGGTATTTTTGTTGTGTTCGGTAGAATACACTTTCTTGTTCTATTCACATAATTTTAACGAAACGGCAAATGTCTGAAAATGTTTAACTTGTCACAGCGCCTTTGGTAATGACCAATGAAATTGTTGACAACTTAATTTAAGTATGGACTAAAATTCATTTGCAAAAAACATTGCATTTTGTAAACAATGTGTCGCGTTGGAAAAACTAACAATTTGCATGCTACCATACTTTCAGGACACGGACTAAAACATGTTTTAGAGACCAAGCAAATGTACAAATTCACAATATGATGACGACACGAATCGTATTGTTCCTCAATAGTGAAAACATTCATCGACCCAGCGTAGAAATGCAACAATCCCAGTGATGATAGACACGTATAAAACGAATGTCCTCGGCTGTTAAAGTGGGCCGCAGTCGTTCCATTTGCTTACATGGCATTTCGAACTATGAACTATGACGATAGGCCTCGAGGCCTTCTCGACCCAATTTGCATTTCAACCAAACCCATGCGGTAGATTAAGAAAATCACAGAGTAGCTGTGGTTTTACTTTAATATTTACTTTAATTTTACTTTAATTTTAAAAGTTTCACCATGTTCTTGTGCCTACCGGGAGATATATCTACCATAGTGTGCTTCCTCTATCGTTTATTCTCAGAAGAAGTGTAAATCATAAATTGAATGCGCGTCTAAATTATATTTAGCGCCCAAGAAACCAACAACCATTCGACTGAAAAATTAATTTCCTTTCAATCCCAACTGGTCGTGCAATTGTGAGTGCATCAAACAGTGCTTTCTGATTCTGGCATGCAGTAGTTTAACTTTCAATGACCTAACTGCGATAAATTTCCACGTTGGCACCTGAGATGCTGTAATTCTATGTATAAGAACAACTGTCAGTAGTTCACAAAACTAAATGAGGTGTCGTATTTCACATTACAGGTGCCCACACTGGTGGTCTACGGGGAACTTGACAAGGGGCTAGGCTTAGAGTCGCTGGAAAACTTACAACATTTACCAAATAGGTTCATAGAACAACTGGAACGTGCCAACCACCCTGCTTACTTGGACCAACCACAACGCTGGCATGAACTATTGTACAGTTTCCTAAGAAAGATAGATGGGTAGTTACAGGCCTCTATTTTTCACCTCTTGGAGGCGCACCTCTCCCTTTGTGTTTTTAATATATCACAGCATGTGAATGGACGTTCATTACTGTGCAGACTGTTATGTTAGGTGTTCTGAATCGCGTAAAGCACCGCTTTTATTTCATGATAGGGGAAATAGTTGACTTGACATTCACCGTTGCAGTATTAGTGATTTTTGGATTGATAATTGCACCTCATTCTCACGCACTATTATACGCACTACATGAATCTCTCCGCACCGGTTCGCATAATTTGTACACCTTGACGATAACTTCACATTCATTGATTTAATTTGTACATATTTGCGGTTGACATGCGGGTGATTTGAATCGGATTAGTAAGAAAACGAATAAAACAAAGTAAAAAGTTATTTAAAGTTTAGGTACAAACAATGCAGACTCTGTGTGTTTCTTCTCACTATCTCTCTGTTTTCGTCATTTCTCCCGGACTGACTTCCTGCTCTGTTGCCAGTGATGGATGTCTACTTCACTCACCGGTACCGGCATCAAGACGTTGTAATTTTAAAAAAGCGCTAAAGTTAAATCACAATACCCTTCCGCTTTTAATTTCTTGTTATTGTTTGCTTGCATTTTCACAGTCTTAAGTCTTCTCACGTGGCAATTACGCATTGTCTTCTACTAATCTTGTCATGACTGTCAAGAGAAACATACATAGAATGATCATTGAAATACATGTGTGTGAAAATGCTAAGACGCAGTCACGACCACAAGCCCCTATCTCTCTTCCTATCATTCAAAACCCTATCTGTCTATCTATCTATCTATCTATCTATCTATCTATCTATCTATCTATCTATCTATCTATCTATCTATCTATCTATCTGTCTATCTATCTATCTATCTATCTATCTATCTATCTATCTATCTATCTATCTCTGTCTCTGTCTGTCCGCCTGTCCATCCATCCATGCACCAACGCATCCATCTAAAACCCACTCACCCATACCCATCCATTCACCTTTCCAGTTGTCCGTTTGTCCTTAATCCGCCTGTCTTTCTGTCTACCGTTTGTGCTGGCAAACAACGCGAAGGAGCATAGAAAATATATTTCAAGACAGCTCGAATTTCCCCTTCTTCGCATCCTGCAAACATTTAAGTAAGACACAAGTTTTGATGATTGACACATCATCGCAAATTAGCGCCAGGTTAAATGCTAAGAAGGTGCATCATAATCGAAGGCATAACAAGCTTTAAGAATGTTTAAGACAATACTCCTTGGATGAGTAACTGAGTACAATGCTTTCTGACACAGCGTATACCTGCAACGCTGTCTCAAGATCAGACCTCTTGCAGTGGGACGAGACTATAAATGGTAAAACTGAAATAACTGTACGATACTTTCACTCAATTACCGAAATTACATTCTGTCTGTGACAATAGAGGCGGCATGTATGTGTACTATATAAACTGTAATGGAAGATCTGTTATAGTAGGCAACTTGTACGTGAATAAGTACTCGGCAAACACTGTGTTCTGATTGACAGCCTATACAGTTGAAGAGCGAAGCAATGGGTAAGTACGTGAGCAAGTGATGAGCCTCGGGAACAGATTTTTTTACCGAAACTTTAACACCACTTTTTGATCAACACTTGTCGGGGTTCGATTTGAATCTTATGGAAGAAAAGCAATTTTCACCTGATTATTTATTTTTCCCATGAAGGTAACGTAGAGATGGCAGTCATTTTGAATTTCAGGTTTCAGGAAATATTGGGAGATTTGTTTCTGTTCAACAAAATATTGCACGGCGACCCGTGAGTTTTGTTCTTGATTTTGAAAGGGATTAGCTTGAAGTTTTCTTATAGACAGTTCGAGCGAAAGTTTAAGTTCTTCAATGTCAAGCAAGGCGCGCACTTAACTTCATAAAAAAAAGACAAGAAAAAAATTTACACTCTGTGTTAGATGAAACTTTTATAAGACTTCGGTAAATAAGTCAGTTTACAACTACCAAGAAATGAGAACACATATGATATGGTGATGGCGGCGGAATACAATGGCTTGAGGCTGTGGTTGTATACGTAGGAATACGATGCTGATGATGATGATGATGATGATGGTGGTGGTGGTGATAATGATGATGTTGATGATGATGATGATGGTGATGACGATGATGATGATGATGATGAGGATAAGATGAAATTGACGAAGAGAATGACGACAACGTCGATGTGTTTCAATACACTACCGGTAGTATGCGACTAGCAAGTACATCAGCACAGACACGCTGTACGTTCTACTGTGCAATCGTATGACCTTGCCGATGCCTGCTATATATTTTAATCTGTTCGCTCACTCATAAATTCACACAAACTTCAATCGATAACAGTATCTTCGGATTTAACTCATCAATCATAAATTAGCGAAATTTGATGGTATAGCACAGTTCGAAACTGAGTGAAGGAACGACAAGTGTTTACCTCGGCGCGAAAATCACGCCCTCTTGAGTCGGTATTAACCGCCATTTAATGCATTAAAACAGTGTAATTGTGTAATAATGAGCACAAAGCACCGATCTGGTCACTAGTGTGATACACGTCCTCGGATACGTCACGTGGAACCGCAGTGTGGCTAGGCTGTGGAGACTCCACTGTAGCGTAAACTACCAAGGTACGGGATTAATCAGTGCCCAGCAAATGATCCTTCATGGCAACGGAAAGAAAATAGCCAGGACGGGACCAACCCATCGAAGTAGAACGAAAAATCACAGGACAACTGAAAAGGTATTCCATCTTTTGTTACAACATGATAAAAACGTACTCAGAGTCTATGAGTTTTTTAATCGTATAATTTATGGCAGCGTATATTTTCTGCTAATCTCACATGAGTTCAATTTGATGAGGGGAAAAAATTATGACAGTGAAAATTTCTAGGTTTTCGAAAATATGATCAAACGTGAAAGAATGGTATTTAGCTACAAGAATATGTTTTTTTTTAAATTTCTGTTTATCAATTAATTTCCGCTCACAAGGTTAAGTAGCAAGTTCGACATCGGTCATAAACTGGAAAATAAATTTTCATGCAGATGGTTGCAGGTGTAATCCACGTCCGATAGGTTTTTATAAGAATACTATTGTAAGTGATTTTTGCCGAGAAGTATCCGGAAAGAAAGAATAATTAGGAAAAGATGAACTATAATGCCACATTGACAATGCGAAAAAAAATAGATACAGTGTACGTCATCATTCATTCGCCGGTGCCGTTCTCCGTTTGACCTTTGACCTTAACGAACAAGCTGTGCGCATTAATCCCGCTGAGCATAGTTTGCTTAGCTATTCATCCCTATACGTGTACGTGCGCATAAGTCCAAGCATCCAATCGTAAATTAATAAATAATGGATAAAGAAGGGGCACTTTCCAGCCCAACAATACACCTGTGCTTGGTCACACACAAAGAAAGATCAGTTCATATTGTCGGCATCTCAATTTAGCTTTCCGAATGGTTGAAGAAGACAATTATTATACAAGGAATCAAACACTCAACTGTTTATTTTAACATTTGTTTATGTTAACGACATATGTAGAAAAGACGATACGTATGAGACAGTTTATGTCTGTTATTTCAAGTGATTTCTTGATGTAAATTTTCCTAGAGATTTTTAAAATACACTTTGTCTATGCCAGACGTGAATTATTTATTGCGTAGACAAAAAAGTACTTTACATAACTCGCCAGTAAAATATCTTTAATTTCTTCCCCGGAATGTCCGCAGTCAATTCAATTCACCATTATTTACGTTTACGATAATTATAACTCATGCAAGGGCCTCTAAAAGCTTTTGAAATATGAAATCGCAGGTAGTTTTCTATCGAATGTAATTAAAACACCCAGCCGGGCAGTAAATGGTTTGAAAAAATATAAGCATGATTCCCGGACGGTGGAAAGAATGACCCAGCTGCAGCATCACAGGGTTTATTCAAACGTGTCACGTGGTCTGATAGAAACCTTGTGTTCAGATCGTAAAACAATACATCGTAGAATCGTAAAATTGTCAGGTGTAAACTAGGCTAAGGAAAAACACTGTATCGGCCTATTAGTACCGATTTTTAAAATATTCATAACATTTCTTCAATCCAGTAAGAAACTCTGATATATGTCATGTGACCACCTTAAAATGCATTGAATCACTGCTTACATTAAAACATGATGTAATCTACTGATTTTTGCCATGTCGACCATTATACATGTATAGATCCGTAGATTGTATGTATCAAGGAACAGTAAACGTCGATACGAACAACAGTCGCTTGATCCTGAATGAAAGTCGGCTGTAGTGACCACTTACCAATTATGATCTTTATGGTAGGAAATCCGCACTAGGAAAGGCACTATTTGCGTCGATGAATAACTTAGACGTGTCTGTATTATCCTGCTTGCAAACCATTCCTCGATACTTGTATTTGGTTATATCAATCGAATGCAGCATTTCCACGGCGTGCATGTGCATATATCTGATGTCACTGCCAAGAACGGTCGTCAATAACAACGATACATGCGTATTTGTAACAAACTGACTTTCGAATAAATGCGAGTAAACCATACGGTTGTTCTTCGACAAGGTGGTAAAATCTGAGATTTCTCCCTTCTGAGTGAATTAGCTGTTAGAGATTGAGTTCAGCCGGCCTCGTGTTTTGTAACTTCTTTGACTGATTTTTCACTCTGAAAAAAAAGCATTTCTAGCTTCTTACTTGCACTCAGTCAGAATGGAATAACATCCTTTATACTGTACGTTTGGTTCATACAGTATGTCTTGCATCCTCGTTTAAGACATTTAAAAACAAACTTGTGGTATACCGGCATCTGCTTTTTTCAAAATGTGAATTTAAATTCCCCGACCGGCCGCCAAACGCTGATGTTACAACCACAAAAGCGATCAGACGAATTATCCGCGTATTTTCCCTTTTCAATCGTTATCGTCGCTTTTTAAAAACACATGTTTCAAGAGCATAGTGACATGCTAGTCACCGAAGTCACGTGACACACCCGCCATTTTTGCCATGTATGCACAGCCGACATGGCCTAACTTCGACAAAGCGGGACTTTATGTTGACGGAATATAATAGTTTTTCAGGATAACTAACCCTGACTGCACAGCCATTTCGTACTTAAAGATAGTGGACTTGAGATGCTGGGAAAAGGTAAAAAATATTTCTTATTTCGTCGGTAATCAATCACTCTTAGTATTCATAATGGTTGGTCATAAAATGATAACCGCTAACGATGTTGTATTACCATGATACATGGTGGAGTTACAATGTTCAAATTCATTTGTTATATCGGAGAAAATTTCTATTTTTTACAGAAGACGACCATAATATCTGCGTCACGTGATTCAAGTACTCAAACATGGGCTAAAGGACAATGTCATGAAATTCTATTTGAGCCGATATTTGTACAACGGCTAACCCCAAATCAAACATGAACTTTTTGACTATTGCACAGCTGCAAGTGATCTTCTGGATGGTTTTAAAAAAACTCAAACCAACACCGTTTTAGAAAGCAACCGTAATTTTATCGTTTGAGCACAACGAATCATTGTGCTTTACTTAATGAGAAAATATGAAAGGAATGATGAGTATAGTGTTTTTTCAACACATCTAAATGTCGCTTGACACTGGTTATCCATATTGGTAGAGAAGTCATGACCGAAAAATTCGCCCTAGTGATCGGACAAAACGTAAAAGCACATAAGTTGCATATCACTTGATGACCTGCATTTATGATGTACAGTGTAAAACACTTTCTAATCTTTCTCTGACGTTTCATTTAAATATTACATATGATCATGTTTTTAAATTTTATTTCAGACTCTCTGTGTCGTTTTGTCTCTTTTGTTCCTGCCTTTTTGATTTTTTGTTAGACAAAAAAATGTCTGTTTCTTGTAGTATGCCTCCGGGAGACGATCTTCCCGTGAAATATTTATTATTTGTGGACTATGGTCCAAAGGTCAGGGCAATATTTGACAAATTCACAATTATATTCGAAAAATACGAAAAAATATTCAGGTCAGCAGATGTAAAAGTGATACGTTTGTCTGTTTCTTTGGTTTCACAACATGGTGTCCAATCTTTATCATGCGACCATGCCCCACAAAAAGAGTTTCTTCTTTGTTGGCCAAAATATGCCCGAATGGATTCACAAAAAGTAATTTAATCGTTTGGACAATATTTTGGCTATATTAGACATTTATACAAATTAACCCGGGCATCATTTATTGTGGCAGTGGCTACAGCGTGGAAGTCCATGCGCGCATGTCTGAGGCGCGCCATCGTGATACGTCACAATACACTCTGTGCACAGATGCTTTCAACGGTGTCGAGGCCGAATACAATAATATCATGGGGAACAGCTTGCGGATATTTAAAGACTGAAAATGTTCAAATCTGTGACGTAGTGGGGGTCGAAGGTATCACAAACCCTGATTTATTGTTGTTGAATATGCAGTACTTCAAAGCTTCTTTGAAAAACAGCATTTTACGGAAATAGACATGCTTTTTATCTTGAATTCGTTTTTCCAACAATAATTTTGCGCACTGTACACAGTTTATGATGTTTGCAAGGCAGATTCTCTGCATTTCAACATATTTTAGGAGACAAGGAAAAATTAACTCACTTTCTAATACAAAATTGATGAATATTTTATCAAAAATTACGATTTAATGTCCCTCTAGACAACAAAGGTACCACAATTTTTGCCATCTTCTCGACAGAAATAAATTTTCATTCCTCAAATTGAGTATACTCCTGAGCTGAAAAGTGAAAAGTGAGGGATAGAGGCTTTTTTGTCCCACGTGTCAAAATATGAAAATTAGTAGCCAAAGCACGTGATTCAGTCGAGTTATTCCCCATTCTCATTTTGTTGATCGATATGCGCAGTAGTGCTCACCGTAATGTTCATTTTCAGACAATGTGTGAAAATTAATACAATTATTTTTTGTATCGGAAAGAAAATGTTTTACAAAAACACCGACTTTAGCCCTGCTCGACGTTACAACGCTGAAATGTTTGGTTCGGCCTGGCCGAAGTTGACCCGAATGATCAGTTGGAGCTAGATTCGGGGAAAGTGGGGATGGATTAGATTGAACATAGCCGACTCATGTACATATACGAAGAAATCAAATATTCGTTTTATGAGACAGTTCCGTCAAATTAAGTTGTGCTAACTAATGTTCCACTTTCCCTGTTCAAATTGTAATCACTCCCATTTCTACCTGTCCGCATCGCCTTTTAGTGCACTTAGTCTATTAATCCATCTCTTTCTCATCAAATGCAATTGAAAACACGGAACGAGAACGTTAATTCTCGAGGACCTCGGGAAAATAATAAATAAATACTATGACACCATGAAAAAAAAGAGAATCTGCCAACCTAAATGTGTGTCAGTTGGAGGGTACTGTAATCTTTTAGACAAGATAAATATTGTATCAATGTTTATATAAAATATTGTATCCATGGCAATATGAGAAATCTCTGTGCCCATTGCAGTGTATAAAAATCTGCCCTGAGCAATTGGATAAACACTGTCACCGTTATAACGAATAAAACATGTCCAGGGCACTATGTAGACTTCGTGTCCAGGGCATGGTAACCATGGCAATAGATACTCAATTAAAACATCCCAGTAAATCTAGGAAAATAACAGACACAGACCAATGGCACGCTTCCACGACGTAATTTGATGACATCATCGTTTGTATCGTTACTAGGCTTTCGATAATTTGAGACAAATTGAGTGTCGGGGCACGGGAAAGATAGTTATGAAGGTGAGGACGTCTTTAGTTGTTCAACGTCACATGCGTAGATTCATAGGCAGAAGGGGGGCGACGTCTCCCCTCCATCGTCTACGTCAAAATGATCCGAATGTCTTTGTCAAAACATTTTGCAGACATTATGAATCATTTCTATGCTAGTTGTTTGATGTTGTCGTTTTCTGCCTTCTTCTTTCAGGGCTTATTCACCTAAAAATGCAACCTGTGCGGATCAACTATAGAGCCGTCGGCGTTTTGGGAACTTTGATTTTTACATTCACATTCCTGTTTTTCAAGCTCATTTTCTCGCACAGTTCGTACAGCTATGAGGTGGGCATGTACCTTTCAAACTCCAGTTCGGGTGCATTTGAACAATCTGAATCAAATTTCACAAAGACAGAGCCCCCTCGAGACTGGAAAGAGCGAGACATTGAGGAGATTCCTCAAGAACTGAAAGTCGGGAACGACTACTCGACGATAGGAATTCGCGAGGCGACGATGTCGCTAGAGGGCGCCAGTGGACCCGTGTATTTCCGCGAAGCCCTGGACGAGAGCAGGGCGGACAGCATCGAGGGAAGTGTGGTGTTACTACACGGAGCGCTGTACTCATCGCACACGTGGCTTGAATTGGGAACACTACATCAACTTGCGAAGTTGGGATACAGGGCCTTAGCCATTGATTTACCAGGTAAACTTGTTATACGCTGAAATCAAATCTACTGAACAACACAGGGCGACAGAATAGAGCAGACGCAGTCTTATTAAAAAGTCATCAACAATGAAGATGTTCGAAGTGAAGAACTCTTCTACAGAAAGGATATTTTTTTTTAAAGGATGATATTTTCAACTTTTTTCAGATATCTTATCGAGTGCTAAATTATAGTTTATTTAAAAGAAATTAAGAAGTTTCCATCTTGTCAGTTGGTTATGTGAGACAGACTGCTCCAGTTTGGCGCATACATCGCATCGCTCACCGACATCCAAAATGTTGTATAAATGTTCAGATAAGTTTAGTCTAGTAATCACTCTACACTAAATTTTGTTTTGCTGGTCACCACTTACAGTGAACGGTTCAGGCGACCGATAAATCTTAACCCTTTGAGCGCCAAAGTCAATATTTGCCCTCAAAATAAAATTTAAAGTCAATTTTTTTCAGATTTTGCCAAAATTTTGAAAAAGAATTGAAGCATATGAAATGCGATGTCCTTTTGGTCAAAAATTATTTACAAATTACCAAAAAAATCATAAAAATTGGTAAAATGTTGCACTAATTTTTTTTGGGGAAAAATACATCACTCAAAGGGTTAATATTGCGCACAAATTCTTGTGGAAATCCTTTTCCTCAGTGGATTTCTCCCATGATTGAACAATTGAAGGCACTTTTAGCCAATAATTTGATGCTTCTCTGTCTAGTAACTATCAAATCGACATCTCTGCTCTCTCCCAACAAGGCTTTGTGAATTCAAAAGACGTACAACTGCTGGGCGACGCAGGAGGAATGGTCGCAAGTTTTATCGAAAAATTGAGTCTCGGCCAGCCGGTCATCGTCAGCCCCTCCATGAGCGGGCAGTACTCCCTCCCATTTCTCTTCAAACACCCGGAGCTGGTGCGCGGATTTGTCCCTGTCGCTCCAGTGGGGACAGGCAACTATACGGCCGAACAGTATGCAGCCATTAACGTGAGTATAAAGTAATCGCTAACATGATTTCCCATTGGTCTGCAAGGAATGAAAGACATATAAGAACGGAAAATATCTACAATATCGGAAATACACCGAGTTCTCCAGATCTGAACAAATCAGACACACTCCCATTCTGGCAGTGTTTTGTAGTGGATATAGACCAAGGTATACCGTGCATATTTGCCCAGAAATACATTCCACAATTTTCTGTAGGTCACTTTAAAAATTGAAACAATTGATCAATTCACTTCAATGAAATATCTTAAAAGTCTCCACTGAGGTCGTTGTTGTTAGTGGCAAAACTGTGAATAATAATTTAGACTGAATCAACCTGTACTAGGAATTTGCATTCCCTGAACACACATTGCTAAAATTTGCACCCCTCGAATTTGCACCGTTATTTAGCTGCTAGCCAACATCTCAACTTAGCAACATTATGATGCCGCCTAAACGCTAATGTGGTATACTATGCAGAGTTGACAAATCATGTCAGGTATTGATCTAGAACAGCTAGAATATCTGTTATTAGACGGAACAATTCGGTCGTGAATGGGTCTCCACCAACTCCGACCCTGTTTGGGTTAGAGTGTGCAGAGACCCATATATACCAGGTACCAGGTACCAGTACCTGGTACCTCTAAATATTACGTCCATTAAGTTAGCCTGTTACATGCTTTATAAAATTATCCTCTTCCGGAATCCAGATGGGACAAAAGCGATGGTTTATATGGGCCTTGATGAGAGTTCCAAAACCGATGAACTGATTTACTACTCTTACCTTATCCTCCGTTCCGTTTCTCTTCAGGTACCCACCATGATCGTGTACGGAGAACTGGACACGGACCTCGGAGCTACGTCTTACGAACATCTGCAGAACCTTCCAAATATACAGACACATAAAATACGCAATGCAAACCACGCGGCATACATGGATGCCACAGATAGATTCCATCAATTACTTTACAACTTCTTAGCTCATATACCAAAGTAAACACGCCATCCTTTCCCCCCTTGTACTTCCATTTCCCTCTAAATATTACGCCCATCCACCTAATTCAAAACAACGGGAAAATACTGGCAAGCTTCGATACTGTGGCGGAATCTTCCCGGACAGACAACAAAATTTTCACAAAACTGAACTTTCCGCAAAAGTTAGAACTTTTTAAATGTAAATCAGTGTTTTCATTACAGTCTTTCTCGCAGCTTTTCATATTTTATCTAATCACAAATCGCAAAATCCATTTAAAATCGACTTCAAGAGGGCTGTCTTTAGACACACAATTAGCTCTCACTATGACCTGCGATGCCGTACGGAGGGCAAAGACGATCGAGGCGTTAAACGCCAAAACATTTTCTTAGTTAACATGTACCAGGTCTTCTAAAAGATTTTTTTTTTCAAAATGAAACTAAGAAAAATCTTCCCAGCCATCTTGAGTCAATCGAAGAAATCTACCAAACCCTTCAAAATGTCCACATCCAATAGTCACCCGAAAGTTTGCATTGTTCTTTGCAAGTTGTACTCATGTCTTTCCAGGGTATTTGTGTTTTCAAATTAGCCACCTTCAGGTAGATTCTGCAATCATTATATCGTCATTTTTTGAAAACATGAGAATGAATGGAATCAGAATAAACTTTTCTGTATCAGTGTGAATGATAAAAATAATATGATTACCCTCGAAATAACTCATTTTGTTGAAAACAAATACTCCTCTTACCGACACCACACACACACACACATACATACATACATACACACACACACACACACACACACACACTCACACACACACAATACATACACACATACCTATCAATCTATCTATCAATCATCAATCTATCTTTCTATCTATCTATCTGTTTATCTATCTATCTATCTATCTATCTATCTATCTATCTATCTATCATCAATCTATCTTTCTATCTATCTGTTTATCTATCTATCTATCTATCTACCTACCTACCTACCTACCTATCTAGCTAGCTATCTATCTACCTACCTACCTACCTACCTACCTATCTATCTATCTATCTATCTATCTATCTATCTATCTATCTATCTATCTATCTATCTATCTATCTATCTATCTATCATTTTAGCTAGCAACTTGATTTTCATAAATTCCGAATAAACCCTTAAGCCTCCTGAAGTCCTAAATTTTAAACCTCCAAAAATACTCAAATTCGATCAAGCTGCAAAACTCAATTGGCCAAGGTGTTGTTTTAATCGACGTGTATCAGCGATTTTTACAATATTAACACAGCAGAGCTTGATGTGGTCTTGTTTACATCTTTAATCAGCTACACGTTATTT
>LD527548.1:69849-84474 GCA_001465055.1 Ptychodera flava | reverse complement strand
AGTGGTAATAAGAAACATTCTGTTTGACTAGACCACTGCAATTCAATCGAGGGGTGCACATTCTGATTGGGTAAATCACGGCCCCTACACAAAAGAGGGAGGGACCGTGGGTAATTATGACCCCCGACATACGCTTAGTACCTTCCCGTAGGCGACATGCCTACATGCAACGCTTGACCATTGCCATAGTAGTTTTACATGTATCTCTCTATAGGCAAGATCCAGACACTTATTGGCTAATGCAGTAACACCAGACAGGAGAGTGGACAAGCTACCCTTTTCAAATACGAAATGGCAAACCGAACGTGCCTGCTGCTGATCGGAGTGATTTTGACTCTAATACTGCTTTGTTCAATCGCCCTCGCTGTATGGCAAGTCATACTTGAGATACAATGTTTGGACTTGAACTTACCTAACGTCAATTGTACTTACACGAATCACAACCACACTACAGCTGTGGGAATAATGGAGCCACTGTTGTCGGTGGCGTTGGTAGTACTGGTATTCTGGTTCTATTTTGTGGGTTGCTCGTCTTCGACAAAGGACATTGCCAAAGTGCTCCGACAGAACTGGTGTGTGAAGCGAATTGTACCTACGTTGCTGGCAATAGTTTACTATGCACTTGTATATGCGGGAAATCTAGCGTCATTTGACACAGGTCCTTACCGCTATATATCATTGACATTTGGAGTTACTTCATGGCTTGTGCTTCTAACACTATCGAATGAAAATGGTTCATTGTCATGTGTATGGAAGAAGGCTCAAAAGTCAGAAGAAGAAGGCGGGGGGTCGGCGAAGGGAAAAAATCTAATGAAAGCACTGTCATTTGCTTTGTTTTTGTTCGCCTGCCTGACCAATCTACTAGAATTTATAGTGTTTACCGTCTACATCACGAAGACCATGACACCACTAAATGTTCCCACAGAGCATAAACATGTACTGAATGCCTTTGACTTCCTCGGAATGACTGTTGTAATCGCTTTGAGGTTAGTGCAACAATTTACAGACATTTGTTCGATCCAAGTCTCAGTACATATGCCATTTCGAAAGAAATTTTCATCAAAAAGTCCATTTTTGACATAACAGTAGTAAAGCAAACTATACAGAGACACTCTCTATGAACAATCCTAATGCTACATATGTGATCCTAACAACAGCCGCGTCATACTTTTACTGTTTTACGTCAGATTATACAATTGCACAAGTGAAACCCTCAAATTTAGTCTGAATAAAAAATGAAGAAAAACACCGTTGCTGACCTTTTGGTCCTGCCACTAGTTTCGAAAACAAATAATTTATAACGGTTTTAGTTGAAAGGGCACCGGCAATAAAGTGAACTCGCCGTCATTAAACATTACTGTCCCTAGAATACTTTTAAATGAAAAAAAAACCCATGGGCGATTGACAAGTTGTTCAGTAAGAGTGATAATACTAATAATTAAAGAAATTAGGTTGGGCATTTCAGAAATATCGATTGCTTCCTTATTATACCGTTCAGATATAGTGAGAGGTGCAACTCGGTTCAGGCTGGCGTTTTGGGAGTTTAACCTTTTCACCCCCAATTCCCTGTATACAGGTCCACACTTACCATTGATGACAATGGGTTTGGACCAAACCATGGAGGTGAAAGGGTTAATATTTAATTTTGATACATCAAACTTCATAAAGCAATCAACCGAATCGTATTTGCTTTTCGCTGTGATTCAATTGAGAATACTGATCATCAAATGAGATCATACCAGGCAGTAATCGACTCTCGCAACTAAACAATGCTTGTGTGTAAGGTATGGCCGAAGGCTCCAGACCGACATCTGCATAAATTTAAAACGGACAAACTGACAAAAACAAAATAGTTTCAGGACTCTGGGGACTTTCGGCTGCCAAAGGCTCCAGACCGACATCTGCATAAGCATAAACTTAAAACGGACAAACTGACAAAAACAAAACAGTTTCAGGACCCTGGGGCACTTTCGGCTGACAAACTACCCAAAGCCAACCGGTAATATCACAACAATTAAAACTGCAATAGCTGCGAATTTTATGCATTATTTCCATGATTTTATTTTCAAACCACGTCGGCTCGTGTAAATGTGCTAACTGAAGGACGTGTATGGAAGTATCACTGCTTGCTGATTTGGACCATGCCTACTGTTTAAGTTTCCGAGACAAGAAATTGACCTTTTAAATCTAACAATTCTCTGGTGGTTAATAAACTCAGAACCCCCGTAAATTGTACTTTTTTTCTGAAAGCCTAGATATAGGAGAACATATTGGTAAACATAGTGTCACCATTGTTTACATAACTATCACGTGACAGGTAATTTGTATAACCTTTCAAAATCGGTTTTCCCTATGTTTTGTCTCAAAAGCTGTCACAACGCTCTTCCAAAGTGTGTATCAGATTTGTCATATCCTGCTCGGTTTTTTGGAGCACAATTTTAAAGAAATCAACTAGGATTAAATTCACTGCTCTAGAAGTTTTTTTGGCATATACAATTTGTTCTAGAAGGTTTAAAAAAATTCTTAGACATACTTTGGAAGATCCTTAGGACAGCTTGCACTCACACAAACTTCAGCCACATATCTCAAAGCATTGAGACAGAACATAGGGAAAACTGATTTTTGAAAGGTTATGCAATTACCTGTTACTTGATAGTTATATAAACAAACTCCGCGGAAAAGTACAAAAAATGCAGGATTTCCTGCACATACACATCGTAATCATACAAGAAACAAGTATGATGCCATTTACTCGGTATATCCAATTTCTTCCGTTTATATAATGTACATACTTATCTCATCTTCTCCAGACTCGACTTCGCCAGCTTCTTCGGTGATATGGCAATTCTAAGCCTGAAAGACGTGGAGTACAAAAATCAGGTCAAGTTTTTACAAGATCCCTGGGATGAACGCGGCAACAACAGTAATATGACTAATGACAACCATCAGGGCAGAGAGCCAGAAAATACAAGTAGTACTGCTGCAACCGAAAGAACACCATTACTTGGCAACGAATCTGCGAGAAGTACTTCCTCAGATTCCATAACTTCATTCTTCAAAAGTTTGTGTCAATCTGGTGGAAGACGTAACACAACGAAAAACCGGCCCGCCTAATATCAAACGAGTGAAATTTACGGAACATATGATACATTCAAGTTAAAGCATTAGAAGGTGTTTGAACGGATGATTCAAGATACGCTGTGTGAATAATGTCATATAAAAGACCAGAACAATTATGTCGAATAGAATTGTAAAACCGAAAGTGACAATGAAAGAAAGGGTATGCTAAAACATACAATAATTGAAAGTATTGACTTTTTCTGTTTACGCATATATTTCATCATTTTGAAGTAGAGATACAACGTTGACTGTGATAAATCTGCTACTTAGACGAGTTTGGTAACATGTTGAAGGACCAACGATAATGAATAGCGAATATCCGACAGGCTTTCGTCATGTCGTTTTGACCTCTGAAGTTCAAAAGCGATCGAAAAATGTCAACACGATTGGAACTAATTTGGAATGTTGATCTTCATACTTTTCAAATTATTCGAAACTTGAAGTGTTAGGTGCCCTATAGTTGAATGTTGCAATATTACAAATTAATCATAAAAACAAGTGTATAGCTTAAAAAGAAATAAGCTTGAAGATTAAATCGAAATTAGTTCCAATCGTGTTTGTCTTTCACATGTATAGGCCTACCACTTTGATGTGAACTTTTGGCAACCGTCAGTCTGACTGACCAGACAGTGGTTGCAGCATTCACATGTAGAGCGTCACTTTTTACGCATTGAAATGCGACCTCTTGAGTCCAGACTACCAGAGAGCCAACGAACTGGGGATCTTGAGCGAAGAGCACAAGTCATTGTAGTAGGTGGGTGGGGGCTGAGAAATCCGGTAGATGAACACAATGATCGCACTGAGTGAGGGAGCTTGAATGAAATTCAGATGATGAATGATAAAAAAGCAAAGTCTGCAAATCTTACATGGATCGAAAGAAAATTAAAGCTGCATACATTCACAAATATTGGGAGAGGGGGCGGGCTTGAGGAATCGCAATGCAAATCTGATTTTTTTTTGTTCAGATCCCCCTCTCAATACCTCAAAAACTCTAAACTCCCTCCTCTTTATCATAAAAAAAATTCAAGTCCCCCACTATAAAATGGCCAGTTCTGTTGATCTTCAATGTGTCGCTCCCCGGCCTGATCTCGTGTATAAGTATGTTACACTATCATGAGCGTCATTTATCAGAGTAGGCAGTTGTAGGGCAGTAGCTGTATTACATGTAACTCTAAGCATAATTTCGACAATATTTTTTTGTTCAGTTAATCAACTGTGTTCTTGTTTTATTCCCCATAGCATGTTGAACTGTCCAGTATTCGGCCTGCCAACATAGCCTGTGCATTTGTATCATTGATAATGACTTTCAGTCTGGACTCTAATTCAGTTATCAACAATAGTGTTTACAAATATGGGCTTTGTTGACAAACTGATTACATTAGTTGTGTGTTTAACCATGGGGAACAGCAAGAAACTGTATCTTATACATTGCAGAGAAACACTGTCGTTTTCTCATGAAAATTCGATTGCATTTTTATATAAAAGGAAGAAAACGCGATAAAATTATTCCAGATTTTGTTCAATTATTACTAACAAAAATATTATTCATTTTTATTGAATTACCTTACCATGGAATTTGAAAATGTAAAATAAACTAGGGAACCAAAATATTTTCAAATTCCCCCTTTTACCCAGAGCAAAATCTTCAAATCCTCCCTCTACTACCCCCCAGAATTTTCAACCCCGCATTCCTCCAGCCCCCTCCCCAGTATTTGTGAATGCAGCTTAATTTCACGAAGGACAACGGGCGGGTTTTTCCCATGATTACTGGTCAGCCATCAAAAACAAAACGCCTCTCTAAAAAGAACTAGACGTGTGACTTTTGATAATGTCTTGAAGTTCAAAGTTATAAAAGACACTTTCTCTATGATTCATGAGTCCGTTTGTGAAAGGGACTGTCGAGAATATCATACTGCTGTAACACGGGCGCTTATATGCGCAACTTGAAATAAATCTATTTGCCACCACTCAGGCTTCTACGACATCCTTTACGTAAAACCACAGGTGTGTATTTTTAAGAAGGGCGTAAATTTATGGCTTGTCCCTTGGTGAGGATGCCTTTCCTCCATGAAGTCTTGCGAGTATTTTTTTGTAACGTCTTATTCTATGTTCATACTCCATCAGCTTCAAAATCTGGCCACGTTGTACCGCTTCTCCCATTCTCGCGAGCCAGAGCAATTATTTCCGCTCCGCTGACCTGCGCAAAAGCTAACAGGTAGCGCTGAGCTGTTGCCGTAAAGAGGCATGTGGTTTACGACGATGTCCTTCTCCTTATCTGTAACTGTACGCTTGAAAGTCCGTACATGCCGTGTCACCCTTTGTAAGTTTTTTCCGTGATCAACACGATATCACCCGAAGGAATAAGAAAAACAGAATAAACAGAGCAGTATCATTTGTCCTAGGCATCCATAATTTTCTTCAAAGGTTGGGTCAGATACTCAATATGCTCTACTGACAATCACGTTTTGAAATTGGCCTTGTTGCAATGCTTGTACAAGGCCATAAGATGAGCCTAACTGTAGAGGGCGCAACAGACGTAGAACGCAGGCACCGTCACGAAGAGGGGAGAGAAAAATGGTTTCTTGCAAATGTATGCGGAGATCTACATGTATATGTATATTTAAACTACTGGACTGATATTTCTCTGAAATACGTATCTAAGTACGTTGTAAGCATCATTTTTGGATTGACTATCCTCACTGGTAAAGGGACAAAGTCACTCTTTTTTATCTTTTGTTCGTGATTTGATGTCCATGCTGATATATACGTGAGCTTACTTGTACTGGTCAACTGTGAACAAGCTCAACTCTGCTTGCAGCCGAGCACAATTAAACGTTCAGTGAAACTTGTTACGATCTGCACTAAAAAAAAATCAAGTTCTGTGCACAACTGTCGCCATGCATGGCTGAACCTTCATTTTACAAAAGTTTGGGCCTCATGCAATTGCAAGTTTTTGTTGTTTGTAATGAAATCTTCATTGGCGGTGTCTTTCATATAGATAAGGATAGCAGATTTCCCTCACGTTGTGACAATGTTTTTTTCTTGTTACAGGAAAGCAAGTTGCTATTGGAAAGGGAAAAAAAATCATTTTGCCTTGAGGTCACAGTACAAAAACATATGTTTGCATTCAGCAAAGGGGTAATCTTTGACACTTTTATAATCATGATATGTACCATCCTCATAATCCGATTGACTTTATGACATTACGAAAAGGTAACAAAACAAGACCGACTTTGTCCCTTCAGAGCCCCTGTCTGTCAAATTGTGTGTACATGCTTCATACAGCAGCTGCAGCGGAGAGATCAGTCGCCTTGCAAGTGCAACTTTCTTTGTCGCAAATTGGGAACCAACTCGTTTAATAACATTTTTTTTCTTCTTAAGGTAGATTGTGCCCCTCAAATTTTTACAATTCTTTACTAATCTACCCATTGAGGGGGCTCATTTTAAAGCTCTTGGAGTAACAAAAAGGTTTCCCCGTCCCAGTTCTTCGAAAATCGAAAATTTTAGTTTTCCTAAGGCCGCGTTCAAAAAATATGGTGGGGGGCTGGAGGAATTCTGGGGGATTCGAAAATTTTGGGGGTAGTGGAGGGGGGACTTGAAAGTTTTGCTCTGCCTATAGAGGGGGATCTGAAAATATTTTGACTACCAACATTTTGATGTCGTCCAATGGTTCTAATGTTAGTAATAATTAAACAAAATCTAGAACCGTTTTGTCGCATTTTATGTCTTTAATCTCGAAAAAATCTAAAAATGTATGAATGCCATTAAATTTTCGTAAAACAAGTTGGCCTTGTAATGGGGCAGGAGCTGCAACTGTTGATAATTTTTCAATATTTCTATGCAATGTATCAAACACAGTTTCTTGGTGTCTCTCTACAGCATGATGAAAAACACACAATTCAGTTTGTCAGCAAAGCCCATTTGTCTAAATATTGGTGATAATTGAATGATGCAAATGCACGGTACACGTAGGCTGTGTTGCCAAGCTGGATACTGGACAGCTAAACATGCTGTAGGGAGTAGAGAAAGAACGCAATTGTATAAACTGAACAAAAATATTGTCAAAATAAAAAACTTAATACAACTACTGCCCTGCTACTACATACTGGCAGTGATAGTGATACATGTAGCTCTGCCTCTGATGTAGTTGAGAAAAGTTTCGGTCATAGGACACTCAATAGACAGTGAAACATACATCTAATTGTACAAAAGATCCAGCCAGAGAGCAACACATAGAAGACTAGGCGACTAACAGTTACCATGGAGTTTTGAATTCTGGCATATGAGAACAATGAAATATTAGAGAAAAAAAATGGGGTCACCATAATTGATCTTATACAAATGTACGATGAAAAGTCAGTTCTTCTACAATCACTTAAAATCAATATATAAAACCATTCATTTCAAGTTTATGCAGTGAATGAATTTTCACATCTCATTGTACAAAAATACAAAAAGTAAAACTTTGAACAGTAAAAAAAATGTGGAACGAAATGGAATCGTTTATATTTTATCAAATTTGCCATTATTACACCCAGAATTTCTGAGATTAAAACAATTAATTTCATGGAATATTTTAACCTTCCAGTATTGTCAATTTTGTAAGACATTTATAAGTGGCATCTAAGTTGTATACCGGTATGTGTCTTGTGCTTTAAAAAAAATTCGGTAGGTCACTGTGCTCATTTTTTCACAATTTGGTTAAACGTAGCCAGGAATACACTATTTTCATACTGTCTCATGATTGTTATTTTGTGTGCTTTTCAGCTGGTGACATTGACCTGGCCAGAGTTGCATAGACTCAAGTCGGCTTAGACTGAGAAATCCAAAAAGTCCACTGACACATTCAAAAATGAATCAATTTAAGAACTTGGCCCAGGTATATGGCTATACAACCTGCTGATAATAGGTAGTGTTGAACATCTGCATGCAGAACGACACATTACATGATTGTTTATTTTTACTCTGCGTGCATTCCTAATAAATATGCGGCTATATGGTAATTTGGGGGGACTTGAAATTTTTTTAGGCTATGGGGGGGGGCCGTCTGAAAAAAAATAAGATTTCAATCGCGATTCCTGCAGCCCCCCCCCCCCCTCACCATATTTTTTTTTGAACTCGGCCTAAGGGTGGTGGCCATTTTGAATTTTAAATATCTGTAAATTTTAGGTAATTTGTTTCTCTAGTACCAAAATTTGTGCGGTGACCCGTGATTTTTATTCTTGATTTGGTGAAAGATTGGTTGAAAGTTTAATTGAGGATAGTTTGAGCAAAAGTTTCAGTCTTTCACCTTCGAGGAGCATAACTTAGAATTTATCAAAATATTATTAAATAAAGCGAAAGCAGTAGATGTCTACCTCAATTTACCATGTAAATATTCAACTACCGAGGGAGGCTCTTAAATGATTTTTTAACACCAGCCATAAAATTTCAAGTGTCATTGGCACGGCCTTAGTAGGTCAATGCCATGTCCTTTTGTGTGGCATTCACACTTTCACTTGTTAACCCACTGTATGTAGGCCCTAAACCTTTAATTATTACTGCTGAAATCAACGAGCCATATCGAGCGACATCCCCTCCCCATCCTGAAACACTCCTAATTTGTGTTCCACCATCCAGTGTTGCGCTCAGCCTACGATAATATGCGTGACATCTTTTGATCGAATCATCGACAGTAGAGGACATACGTCTCCAGCGCTTACTTAGGAGGTCATCGACCAAGGCTGTAAGTCACATGACGATGCTGCTCTGCGTCACATGATTACAACAACAGACCCCAGTCAATGGCGACCAGCGTCTGTGCTGCTGCAACTCAACTTGTCATGGCTCGCGTGTTGCTCGTCGGACTGGCGTTCCTCTGCCTCGGTTGTTTTGCAGACAAGAAGCAGCCGAATATCGTGTTCATTCTTACGGACGACCAAGATGTAGTGCTGGGCGGTTTGGTGAGTAACTCATACTTGGTGGAAATTTAAAAAAAATACGAAGGTTAAACGTCCAATCTAGACTGCTGTGCATCGGGCTCAGCGTGAACGTGCATACATATCATATGTATGGCACGAAGACGCCAACAGGCCAGCGATGTTGCAACCGACTTCTTCAAATGTTTTTGGTATGTCGTCCAAGGAGTTGTTTATAAGCATCACTTTTTAGGACCATCTAGTCTAGGGCTTTTAACAGTTTGCTTCTACCTTCGCCTTCGGCGGCAGTCCAGTCAAATTTTCACTCGACTGTCGACACACCAGTTTTTGCAGCCATGAGGCGACGCCGCGCGCATATCCAGCTGTCCTCCAGGATTCAAAGAAATTCCCGCGTACCAATCCTGGCAGTATATCTTTGAATGTAATCACAAGTTGAGCAAAACTACCATCTGCTCACAGAAATTCTACAAAACTGCAACCTGAAAGCAAAGCGGCATGCACTGTTATATGTAAATCACTTCCTGAAACTTGTGAACGTTCCCTTCAATTGCTTTACAGACAACTGCACGTACTCCCCGAGCAACCATGTAAAATTCATGAAAATATGTGAAAATAATAAGTCTGTGTATTGTGAAGGCCAAACCTATTTGACTAGGTTTTTACAAGTACAGCCCTTCTCTAGCCTACGTGTTGTTATTTCTTTGAAACGAAAAGTACTCAGAATTGGCCGTTATGTACAAGTTTGCAATTACCGTATTGTACAAATTCTTTTGTTTCATGTGTGTCGATCACTATAGGCCAAAACATACTCAAGGAGCAAGCCCGCCACCGAACATTTTAAGCAATTATTGCCTCAAACATCTGGTGTACACGAATATTGATATTATCTACAACAACATAATGTTAGGCGCAACATCTCCACTGTTTGACATCATTTTTGTCTTTTGTTCATTTTAATATTTTCAGACGCCCATGACAAAGACAAAAAAACTGTTGGGAGATGCTGGTTTGACTTTTAGCAACATGGTAAGTAGGAAAGTTTTGAGATCCGAAGTGCCATGTTAGGGGGGAGTGGCAGTGTGCTGTGGTCCCTGGTGAAATCACTTTAATTGTGCTCTCTTGAAATGACCCGTCATGTGACTCTACATGACTTGTAGTTGCTCTGTGCGACTCGATGTCCATTGTGCACTGCGAGTGATAAATGCATCCAGGCAAGTGACTATGACTCTGTCTCCACACTCTGTCAAAGTGACTCTGAGTCATTGCTTTGAATTAAAATTGTGATAACAATAATGCCACATTGAACAATAGGTTGCATGCATTTTACTTGGTCAACAAAACTTCTGTTGGTTCGTGTGGAGCTGACATCGAAATAACATGAAACGTTCTGAACGCCACATAGATTTATTATATGATGTCGCATAGGTCAGTCAGGCCACAAAATTTGTTTGTCTAGCTTTGAACCCATATCACTATATAGGGAATCTTGTTAATTTCATGTACTGGTTCATGTACGTGTGTGTTTTTTAAAGATCACAAATCACTGTAACACTAAGATTGGCTTGCGTGCGGATGAGCTTCAATTCAACCCTATTTTGGCCACATTAAGCATTGTTGAACACATACCTATACCATTACCAGGTACATCTCCAAAAGTGTTGTAGATTCAATTTCAGAGCAGAAAGAGATTACAAAGAAGTTCAGTCATACACTCATGGTCTAAAATGACCAGTGTTATTCTTTGTTTGCAAACTCCAAGGAGACCCCAATACTTAGATCAATTTGTGAGCTACATGTATTTTGAACACAGCTTGGCTGAATTTGTACCATGTAAAGAAGGATTTATGAAGACGATCATAATACTAATATTGTCATAAAGCCCTATGATATTTGCATTTAGTTTTATCAGTGCACTAGTTCAGCACATGATATTGAGTGATATCCAAGGCCTAACAGTTCATATTCACATTACAAGACTATAACCAGCTGTTCTGAGTTTCTTAGAATTTTCTTTCCTTTGTTACTTGGCCTAATGCTCATGAGCTCTGTATCGGCTGGATCCAGGGAACAGGATTGGAGGATTCAAAGTCATGTTAGTTATTCTTGCAGCTTGTGTAATGTTCATCGTTGAATTCGATTACTTGTTTAATGCTAGTACTAGGCGGGCTCATACACCGATCCCAGCCAGTTTTTACATGCCTTTTAATCCGTGTTAGACTTACAGTATTTCTTTAATAAATGAACAAATAATTAAATTATTGATTTGCATCACGTCTGCATGGGGATAGTGAAGAAGGGTAGCAAGTTGAAATGTTAGGTAATGACATCACAGGTACAGTCAAATGGCCATCAAGAGATTTTCGACAAGAGTGTGTGAAAGAGTAGTGTTTTAGCTTCAGTGGTCTCCAGTAAATATAACTAAATGATGCTACCATTAGTATTATCAATGAATGGTAAATTGTCATTTTAAAGGAATAAGTTTAAGTTTAAGTGTTAAAAAATAATGTTTTCTCCAATGTTGCTAAAGTTTGTATCAGGCGGATAGAATAGGGAGTGTGTACCAATGGCAAAGATGATTTCTTGTCGTTGTCTTGAGTTGCCCATCTCTTTCAACATCTCCTTTGTAGACTTCTCCCGCTCCAAAAAAATCACAAGCAGAGACAAAACCAAGAAAGAATCCATGCATTCTTGCATCCATCATGATGAATACTTCTTTCATTTCACTTTCAGTTCACCACCAGTCCATTGTGCTGCCCCAGCAGATCCAGTATTCTTACGGGCAACTATGTGCACAATCACGGCGCCCTCAACAACACCATATCGGGCAACTGCAGCAGTCCGGCCTGGCAGGACGGGGCTGAGAAAAACACCTTCATCACCTACGTTAAGCAGATGGGATATTCCACGTTTTTCGCTGGGAAATATCTGAACCAGGTAAAGCTGTAGAAAAGTTTGACAGCTATATTAAGCCGTTTTACTAGTTTTCGACATTTTTGTTAAACTTCCTTATCAACAATGACCAGTATTATCTGTTGATCTGTATAATGACATTCACCGTTACTTACACCTGTGCATTCAATTTGCATCAAGGTCAAGTGATGAAATTACTGGAGTTATTTTTAGTTCACCCAAGGTCTCAGAATAATTGGTCTCTTTCATATCCGCCGGATGATTCATGAAATCTACAGATTTGTTTGTCAACAGATGTTAACTCCTAATGATAAACAATAGATTGTTGTTGTTGGTAATTTCACTTTGTCATTGTCAATGTACATCCTCTGTGTGCCGCGTCTCAAAAATGTCAGTGATGTACTTAGTGAGTTGAAGAGTGATGTCATTTCAAAATTGGCAAAGATTGATTTTCTTTCAATGACCATCCATCTTTTCCCACTTTCTTGATTTCTTTAGAAAAAAAAAATTGCCTTAAAGCCCTAATAGCTGCGAACTTTATGCATTGTTTTCATGATTTTATTTTCAAACCAAAGTTAGTTCGTGTAAATGTGCTAAGTGTAAATGTGCTAAGTGAAGCTTGCATGTATAGAAGTATCAATGCTCGCTGATTTGGACCATGTCTAAAGCGTTTGAAGAGGTTAAATAATAAATGGGTGCCGCACTCATAAAATGGCACCCCAAAGGCAAAATACAGAAAATGCAGTATTTTCTGTATTTTCACATACACATCATGATCATAAAAGTAACAAACATGATGCCATTTACTTGAATGCACAATCCATGATGGCAAAATTTTGTTGTTGAAATCTTTATTTTCTCTGTCACATGATTAGTTTTTGAAAATGATGTTAAAACATTTAAATTTACATGCCACTTTCGACACTTATGACAGTGTTATACACTTTTTCAGTCTTTAATGGATCCTATTAAAAAAAAACTCTTGGAAAACTGACGATATTTTGAGATTGGTTTATTACACATTCGCAGCTCTTGGGGCTGTAAATAAATTTAGAAATGAGTGAACTCCTACGACTATAATAGTCTGGTCTAATCCAGCAGATTTTCTGTTCCATCAGCAGCCTTGTAGCAACCTTAGTCAATCAATACTGAATGTAATCTCTGGTAAGGATTAGATATTGGATCAGATTACAGATTACCGAAACCACTGAATTATTTACATTGGTGCTCGGTCTCCTATGTTCCAAGGACAGTATTTGCTAACCATATTACATAGCACAAGCCAGATTAGGTAGCCCACCAAATATGACATCCATTTCCTGTATTAAAGGTTATCAAATGCATTTCTTGTAATGAATATGCTGAGCAAGACATTTAATATCTGTTAGTGACATGTATGTAAACACTTTATGAATCCATAACTACTTCTTCTTATACATCATGTGTTTTCAGAGTAGACATCTGAACAATTACCAAAAACCTTCACTTGCAAGGCCTCAGGCAGAATTTTCAGATTTCATATTAATCGAATTGAAAATTTTAAAACAAACCCCCCAAAAAGAGATGTACGCCTGAAATGAATGCGTTCAAAGCTGTTTAGCATTATTTTCTGTCAAATTCACAATGTACAGTGTAATACTGTATCGCCATACTAGTATTTTCATACCCATATATGCATTTAAACTCTTTATACAGGAGCAAGCAGTAAGTTTTTAAATACTTGTCTTCTGTCATTGTTGTCTAACATAAGTAATAAACGCCAATATTGAAAGCTTGAAACAAAGTTTCCTTTACAGAGGACACCACATTAACCCGTCAAGCCATTTAGCAAAATGCCTAGTGAGACAGGGAGTCATTTGGCCAGATAACAAATAAATTGGCGATCAACTTCATTGGTTGGGTACAGCAATTGCAAACACTAAAATCAGCGGGTAATCTTAATGGCTGTCAATTGTGAATTATTCTTCATTCGATTCAGTTTATTTTCTAAGATACACCATGAGAGAAATGGTTTGTACCACTGTGCGATGTTTACGCAGCTTGTAGTATCAGTATCAATTTTATGGCCAGAGTTGGGCTTCCTGCTGACTTTTGTATTACAATCGCTGTACCAGACCACTGAAGTTGACCGCCAATTTACTTGTTATCTGGCCAAATGACTATCTGTTTTACAAGGCATTTTGCTATATAAAATGGCTTGATGGGTTAATGTGGCGTTCTCTGTAAATCGGATGGAAGATTTCATAGTCAGCAGTCAATTCCACACAAGAAGTACTGGAATTCCACATTCATACTCTCTCTACATGATTCCTCTCCTGCATGTCCTCACAGAATCTTGTTGTTTTCACTCTCAGGATCAAACAATATGCAGTGACCTTTGATTGATAATATTTCTTTGTCTTATGTTGTACTTTGCGGACAACTTGCCTTGTTTGTTGAAAATTACTATAATGAATCTCTATACATCAAATCAAGAAGAAATATTCGTTTGTATTTGTATTGTCACAGTTGATGCATATTACATTCCTCTTTTCACCAACACTTATTCAAATTTCTGACCTTAATATAATGTTTGTATTATTTCAGTACGGTGACAAGCTGGCTGGGGGAGTTGAACACATTCCTCCAGGCTGGGATTGGTGGATAGGATTGGTGAGTTCCTGTCTTTGCTACATTT
>LD527548.1:43568-53892 GCA_001465055.1 Ptychodera flava | reverse complement strand
GGGGGAGGGGGATCCTGCATGTTTTTTAAATGCTCAATAGGGGGTGGTGTCAGTGTGTACTTGAATTATGACAAGGGGTTTATACTTGCATAAAATGCATCATTCAATGGCAATTTTTGGTGCACCCTTCAGGCGACATATTTCAGAATTCACAGCTCATTCAAAATATTGTATTCACACTATAAAAATCGAAAATTCAAAATTCCCATCCAACAATTGACATATCAACAATTTCAAAAAAATGACTGAATGTTTAAAATTTAACTTTAAAAACATACATATACAGTATTAATATTTCACCTTTTTGTTTGACCTTTGTCTCATGGGGGGTTACCCTGTGTTCAAACGTTAGAATTTAGGGGGAGGTAAGCCACTTTTTTATGTCTGCAAAATGTTATCTAAACCCCCCCCCCCCTTCCAGGCCAAAGAAACTAACCATTCTCTGAAAAATGTCAAAATATCATGTATTTGGCTTGTCAACACACTTAACCTAAGTTATGTGCATTGTTAATATTGAACTGAAGTTTCATGTATATCAAGACTGAAATTAATCACCTACAATAACAAAATGCATCTCCTAGACACATGTCTCAGTGTATATTGACAAGCCAAATACTCATTATTTCAACGTGCTCTACGGAGTAGACCGTGAAATATGCACACAAGACAATGTGTATAATGAGAAAATCAAACAATTCAAAAATCACTGTTACTGATTTCTACTCCATCTGTGTAATGGAATGCTATTGTTATGAGCCTGCTTATTGGAACAGTTGTTAGATTAGGCAATTGGAGAGAAACATTGCCCTCTATTTGTAGTGACAGAATGTGTATTTTATGTACTAATATTGGATAGACATTTTGCTATTCTTTTACGAACGCATCATTCTGAGTAATATCTTTCCTTTTTCACGATCCAAAGAACTGAAGATGGCTCCATAATTCCTCATTGATATAGCACAATAAAAACCATATACACCCAGAGCTGATGACACTGTCGTAGATACATATATTTCAAGTTTCATATTGAGCTACGTATTTGACTATCGTCAATCGAAGATAATTATTTTAAATGTCAGTTAGTGTGTCACTCAATAGTCGAATGCACCCGTTTTTGCCCAATTTTATAATGATGTCACATAGTTCCTACATGTTTTCTGCTTTCTGTACTCACTGTAGCATCCGAACACAACGTTTAAATCTTCAAAATGGAGGCAAGATTTCCTGGTTGAACACAACGGAGAGTACAAGCCTGATGGAATACACGGTTGTAACAACACTGAAGATCTTGGAGTAAGTACAGATCAGGTGTAATTTTGCTTTGTTTGAGCCACTCTGTGATTTCATTGCCTAATTTTAATACGTCATCTTCGTATTTCATAAGATCAACAGATTACAACCCTTTTCAGAATTAGAGCGCGAAGCCAGTGCAGTGAACTGCAATAAAACTGCTCACACTAATTAGTTTCAGCTGTAGCCAGCTGGCAAAGTCGACAGCATTGTATGTCCCATGCAGACAGTTTGTCTGGGGAAGTTGAAATAAAAAAGATTTGTACATGGACCAGTGCATGGTAATGTTACATTGTATCTTAATCTTGAACACAGGGTGCCAATCGTAAACTCTCATTTACAACTCGAGCCTCAGACAGAGCTAGTTTTGCCTTTGTACAAGCAGACTTTTTGGTCTTTATCAAGTAGCCTTGTTCAACACCAAAGTGGCCACGGCTACAGCTGAAACTAATTAGTGTAAGCAGTTTTATTGCAGTTCACTGCAGTGACTTCGCGCTCTAATTCTGAAAAGGGTTGTAAATGTATAACTTTAAAAGTTTAATATCTCTTAATATTTGTTTATAGATAGTGTGTTTATTTTCAATAAAAGGTTATGAATGTAGAGGTGGTATAAGCTATTACAGTATGTTGCGTTTTTTGATGATTTAATGGTCTCATTTCTGATGACATTATTTGCTTCGCACACATACAAGTTCAAGTACCGGTATAGTCTGCAGCCTTACATGTGCTATGGAAATCAATACAGTAGAAATTCAATTGGCAAATCTGACGTTCTCAGTGAAAGGTTGGATCAATTAACCATTTTGTCCCTGGTAAATTTGATATTCTACTCTTCTGACACCAGAAAACAAGCAGTACAGTATGATAAGTATGTATGCACAAATGGCAAATTTATCTGCATGAATTTTCAGTCCTTCAATTTCCAGTATGAAGTCCACAATCATCATTGATGACAATGGGTTATTTTGGCCAACCCATGGTTGTGAAGGGGTTACCATTGATATTGATGCAGGGACCAAAAAGTATTACATGGATCAAATTTGCTCAGCCCTTGTTTTGTATATCCTACATAGGCATGTCACTCCCTGGACTGTACTTGTGAAGACGCCAAGAATAATACCTATTCCTGCACTAGAACGCTGAATGATACCACAAAGCTGATGTACTGTGAGTTCAATGATGATGAGGTGAGAGCAGAATACAACTTCCACTCAACAATATTTACAGTGTAAAGACAGCCCTCTTTAGTCTAAAGAGCAACTTTTTGCAAAATACTAGAAATTGTCCAGAAAGTCCCTCCTTTGTCTAAAATCAACATTACTGGGGTGAAGATTTCACTTTAAGTATCTGTATGTAGCAGAATAGCTATTTATCACATTACACATTGTGTTGTACTATGTACAACTCAGTTTGCACATTTGTTAATTTTACATTTTCTATTATCCTGTTTTATTTCACATCTGGAACATACCGGTAAATCACTCCAGTTTTGCAACACATTGCACTGACCACTTGAAAGCAATTCATTAAGTCATATTCTTGGCTAAACCTGTCATTGCTATTGTTGTAGTTAGTCAATTAATTAATGCAGTAATTAATGAATTAATTGATTTATTTCCATATTTAGTCATCCATGCATTCAGTCGTTAGTTTGTTTTAATAGGTGAATGATCTACTTGTTTGTTTCTGGGTCTTTGTCATGTAGTTATGTGTTTATTTGTTTTTTTGTTTTTTTTCTGTATTTTTTTTTTCATTGATTAAATCTGTTTGTTATCTATTTCTTTCATATGTCATTGACCTACTTTGTCTTTTCCAGAGTTTTGTTGAATTGTATGACTTGGCTAAGGACCCAGACCAGCTGACAAACATTGTCCATCAGGTTCCCGAATACATCATTGAACAGCAGAACCAGAGGCTGATCATGCTCAGTATCTGCAAGGGATCTTCCTGCCGGGATGTTGGTCCATATTTACCGCCGGGGAAGCTGCCTCCTCATCCGGATTTCCACTGATAGAGCACACTTGTATAGAGTATTATGCGTGGAAGGTCTACCACTGGGAAGCTACACTTATGCTTGTGTGCTAGCTGGTCTACAAATACTGGTCAGCATATCCCTTGCAATTTTTAAAACCCCCACAGCATTATTGTTACTATAGATGGGTAGCAAAGGTCTTACGCTTGACTAACATTATTAACTCGCAAGTCGTACACTTGACTAACACTATTAACCAGATCTTCATATAAGCCAGATGACACCATTTTACTCAAGTTCTCCACCAGGCTGGCTTGAAGGTGGTCTGTCAAGTACTCAATGACGAGAGAAGGTCGACATAGCTCACACCTTCAGAAAGGCTTAAGGTAGTGTGTGCCTCAAAAGTGAAAGACTTTAACTTTTGCTCAAACTTTCCTCAATGAAAATTTCAACTATTCCCTAACCAAATCAAGAATAAAATCAGGGGTCACTATACAAAGTTTGGTACTAGAGAAGCAATTAATAAACATTTACCGATATTTGAAATTCAAAATGGCCACGAAAAAGTAAAGTTTTCGATTTTCAAAAAACTAAGACCGTAAAACTTTTTCTTACTCAAAGAGATTTAACGTGAGGCCCTACAAGTGGTATATCAGAAAAGTATAGTAAAAATTTGAGAGTCCGAATACCTATCCCCGAGGCGCATGCTACCTTAACCTAAAACTTTTGCACCACCAGAACTTTATAAATTCTCATTTTGTTTAATGAGATGGCTGAATCTTTATATGTGAAAATAGTGGGGATTGGCATTAAAATTTAGGCCACAGCAGCTGAAAAAGCCTTATCAGCTTCTCTAGAAATAGATTGTACCAGACAGACTTGCATGCTCTTTTGTACTTAATTCCAAGAAACCAGAATTATGAAATTCAAAGATTTGATGTCATCATTATATATGATCTGATTATTATGTTTCCTAGATATGACTATGTATGAAAAATATTAATCCTGACCTATTCTAATTTTGAAACTAATTAACCTTTTTTCACTGTGAATTAATGGTCAGTGCCTGCTTAAAAAAGCTACTTTTGTGATCAGCTGTGTTTACTGTCTGTAAGCCCCCACAGCTGAGCGTCTCAATGTTGTGAAGGGGTCTTAGAAATTTTTTGGACAGCTGTGCACCCATTGACTAATAATGTACCAATCTTTCCCTAAACGGTGTGATTTTAAGGAAAAGCACTCAAGGAGAAGAAGAGCACGTCCATAGAACATCCCGGTTTGGCTAAATGTCAAAAATATGAATGTTTGGAATGACCGCCCACCAGTAATCGGGACTAGTAACTCCAGTGCTAGTAACTCGCATTTCATTTACATGTAAATCTGCTTGAATTGTTCCCACCTATGAGTAAATCTCTGAAGCAAAAAAAAGGGTCCAAAATATAGAATAAGTGGTTTTGTATGTATGTGTGTGTGCGCGCGCACGCGTGCGCGTGTAAATGAGTTGATCTCATCTATTATTATTATTGTATATCTATATCTGTCAATGAATGGCTTTGATATATTAAAGTTACGTCTAATTTCCTGGTTACGGCCACTGAGGGCGCCATGTTGCCGAAAGCTTTACTAGTAAACACCTATTGCCTGGTCATGAGGGCTATAGCGCCCGTCTATTACCCCGAGGGGCCGTGTGTTACCAGAAACACATCGCTATTCCCCGAGGCCGCAGGCCGAGGGGTATAGCGATGTGGTTCTGGTAACACACGGCGGCCACGAGGGGTAATAGACGAGCGCTAAAGCCCGAATAAAGACCAGGCTATAGGTGTTTTATAACACACCACATGCTCATGTTGTATTGTTATAGTTTTTAATGTGTTTTGATTTTTTGCACCGCAACAATGCATTATGACAAGTTTACCGGGCGATGTTTCCACAGCGGTTTCAGTTGTACGTGGTACCTCTTTCTTTCAAAAAATATTCTAAACATACCTAGCGACATCCTTAGTTGCACTTTAATCTTTTCCGTCGATAAGCTGTTCAAGTTCCTACGCTGTTGGAATGTTGGAAAATCTGTTTTAGAGAATGTGTTGTTACCTATCCCGGACGCACATCACGTTCCAGTCACCCGGTCACGTTACAGGACACTTTTCCAAATTTGGTCAGAACTATATCCCTAGGGAAATAGCTTTTCAAAAAATACCCTCTGACGTCACTTTTGTCGATCTGTTGGGGACTAGACGTATCTATTTTCTCGGCACGTGACGTATTCTGGCGAATCGCGACACGGAATGAGCATGTGGCGTGTTATATACTATCTATACTACATACAGGTCAGGCAATTCTTTGTAGAATCTATTTGCTTCGACTGTAATAATCAGGATCTATTGTTGCCAATATGTGACAAGGGTAGAGTTCGAAATAACACATAGCAAATATCAATTCCTTTGAGATTTTAGATGTAAGAGTTGAGCAACTTACACCATTGCAGAGTGTACAATCAATCCAAAATGGTCTGGAGAGGATACACGCTTACCGATGCTGCAAACCAGTGTGTGGCAAAGTATTTGTGTTTCCCATTTTAACCACAGGCACTGCCGTAGTTGACATCGCTTTTAGTGTAGTAAAACCCTTTCTACCACACCAAAAGCAATGTCAACTACAGCGGTGCCTTTGGTTTTAACAAGTGTCTGAAAGATACAGTCGGTCATTCATACAAATTTATTTTTTCATGGGCATGTTTTTCATGTTTTTTGTTGTTTTTGCTGTGGATGATTCAGAGAAAATAGCAAAGTTAATCCACTCTTATTATAGTTTTGGACCTGCTAGTTTTAAGGGTCAACGAGTTTGAAACGGAAAAGATCAGGTTTATAAGGAAAACAACTTTTTTTATTTAGCCAACAAAGAAATATTATTCAAGTTCGTTATATAGTATACAGCTGCCTTATTCCAGAGATGACGCAAGAGGTTTTTTTTCTATTATTTTCAGTAGTGTGATCTTTCTTATATAGTGTTCCTTGCACGGTCCCTCAGCCGTGTTCGTACGGAGTATCTTGAAGAAAAAATAGACCAGGTTCTCTACAAAGCTTAAGAGAAACCATCTGCTTGTATGAAATATTATTTTAATGTTTTGGTGAAGGATCGTATTTGTTCAATAATATCAGAATCATTAGCCTACGTGTGTGCATTTTTCATTGTTTTGCAATTCTGTGCAATGTCGGTATGATCCTAGCTTTGAATTTTCTTGTTGTGTACATGTTTGCGCGATTGATCCATTTCTTCATTTCCAAAATTAATGTCTTAAGGTAGATCGCGCCTCGGGGGCAGCTATTCGGACTCTCAAACTTTTACAATTCTTTTCTGATCTACCACATGTGGGGGTTCATTTTAAAGCTCTTGGAGAAAGAAAAATTTTCATCCTTTTGGTTTTACGAAAATCCAAAATTTATTTTTTTCCCATAGAGTTAACACAGGGATGGCGGCCATTTTGAATGTCAAAAATCACGAGATTTTGGTTAATTTGTTTCGCTAGTCCAAAAGTTTGCACGGTGACCTCTGATTTTTATTGTTGATTTGGTAAGAGGATGGTTGAAAGTTTCGTTTAGGAAATTTTGAGCAAAAGTTTAAGTCTTTCACCATCGAGGCGCATACTACCTTAAGAAGTGTTTAAAAAGTCTCTATCCTAGAAAACATTACTATGCAAAGCAACACTACACAAATATACCATGGTTTAGCTGGCCAACCACACACATATTGTGTTTATTTTGAATCTAGGAAAACTAAATTGCTGTGCAGCTATGCGACTATTCGGAAAAAAATATACCGCCCTCACACTCAGATCATCCTGGTGACATACAACTCTCACCTCGCAGATGCTTTTTTTCAACTACTTTTGTTTTTAATATCAAATATAATTCCTTGTTTTACTCCCCAAAGCATATCAAGATAAACAGTATTGAGCTTGTCAACTCAGACTGTGTATGTACAGACTGCATTATTATTGCTGACGAGTGAATTTTGGTCGTGACTAGAATTCAAATGTTAACAACAACATTGTAGGTTACATACATAGACGCCATATTGATGTTTCAACATGCTTCGGGACTAGTACAAGAACTTGCAATTGACATAAAAAATTTAAAAATAATGAAACAATCATCAAAAGTAAAAGTAACTGGCCTTTTAAATAAAGAGGTGGCGAGGACAAAACTAGAATGTAATTAAGTTTTGTACATGATTTTATTCATTATATTAAATATATTCAAACATAAATATGTAACGTCGGTATATATTTTCATGCTTTTGAACGTTTCATAGCTACTCAAGGAACAGTCACCTGTGGTCTATTCCGCTCTGCGTCTATGCGTCCAATAGACTGTGTACATATGCTCTTCTTCTCAGGCATATGTACATGTGTCTATTGTGCGCATAGACGCAGAGCGGAATAGACCACAGGTGACTGTGCTCAGGGTAAGCTTCTCTCTAATTTGGCACATGCCATTTTATGTTGATGAAATATTCCTGGTAGTTTTTAGGCATGGCACAGCGACCATGTTCTTGGCCGGCCTTTTTTCGTCGTAAGCACAGAATCCCAATTTTTTATCTGTCACATGGAGCTCTACTTTTCGGTAGATGAGTAATCTTGCCCTATTTTCAGGAGGAGCCAAGGCCTACTGCTTATCGGGATACTGTGGTTGCTGGTCATATAGATACTGATGTTGCTGCTGTGGATAATATGGGCTAGCCTACTACATTTGTATATGCTTTGTGTGGGCTGCGTTCTGTACATTAATTAGCCTAGCTCATAAAGTTGGATATGTTTGAAACAGCATCTTCATGTGACGGACCCTTGATAATGATCGGTAATCCATCGTCGTTGTTTCTCAGTTGCAATTATCGTCGACGTCCAACTCCCCTGATATACTTACCGGTTTGTTGTTCCCGTTGTCTTCTGCTAGCTCGCTTTATAAGCACACAAATGCATCCCACGACAGTCGAAACTATGAAGACGAGGAGTGCTATCACTACTCCCAAGATCATACCAATTCTGTGAAATGGAAGATGTTTTTCAATGTATTACCTGTATGTCTGAGTCAAGTCTTAGACAAACTTCTGACAATTTGCTGAACTTATTGACCTCTTCATTTTTGGTGGTGTGAATAACTGTGATATTTAATGGATATTATAAACTCAGGTACACCTTGTCCTACAATTGGTGCACTCTCTCGTCAAGGTAGTATGCACTTCGAAAGTGAAAGACTTAAACTTTTGCTTAAACTTTCCTTAAAGGATCTTTCAACCATTCTCTTTCAAAATCAAGAATAAAAATCGGGGGTCACCGTGCAAATTTTGGTACTAGAGAAATAAATTAACCCGAATTTACCGATATTTGAAATTCAAAATGGCCGCATCCCAGTGTTAACTCTATCGAGAAAAATTAAATTTTCGAAATTCGAAAATTTGAGCCGGTGAAAAGTTTACTTACACTAAGAGGTTTAAAATGAACCCCCACAAGTGGTATATCAAAAAAGAATTGTAAAAGTTTGAAAGTCCGGATATCTGTCCCCGAGGCGCGTTTTACCTTAAAGCGGCAGTTCTAAGGTTCTCGCATCAGAGCTCGTTGACATTGACTGTTTGTGTGGTCTTTAACCTTTGTTCTCCTTTGAAAGTTGTGTCGAGTTGAAAGTATACAGTTACCTGTAATCTAAATATGTCCATATATGGCCAAAGGGGAGTTCTTGGCATTTAAAATGCCCGTGTGAGGGCGCTGTTTTTAAAAAGCGGTCACCCGTTCAAAATCTGTTATTGGTTAGTAACTGTGGCAAAATCGGAACAGGTGACAGTGTACCTTTAATCAGCTTGTTTTAAGATAAAGTTATCAAAACACACCCCTTTAAGTTACTTTACGGAGAAATTCAATTTAAATTTCTCTATTTAGCTTTTATCCCATCAATGATAATTTTTACTTTTATGCTATTGTGCTATTGCCTAGGAGTCGTCTTTTCAAGTTATTTTACATATCGTGGACAAATATCAGCAAATCTCATGTTACATATATGACAAGTCATTGCCAGTGAAATAGGATTTCATATTTGCCCTCGTAAGGACAGCATATCTTGTTCTGCCAGGTTCCACAACAATACACATTGATGCCATCATCGCACTATCACAGACGAAACACGGATTGCGGAGTGGGGACCTTTCATCGTAAGAATGCGGTCACAAGGACCTGTTTAACTCGTAGAGTCTCATTTGTGTGTTTTTTTCTATCGAGTGTTCACTAATTGAAACCATAGATGCAGTGGTGAGTATGGTCACGGTGCGTGTTTGGAGGGACTCTGATACGTTGAAACGTATCAGAGTCCCTCCAAACACGCACCGTGACCATACTCATCTTTCAAAGTTGATCTGTAGGGACTGTACCTTACTTTAGGGCTGTTGTATTTGCAATCGACTCACTGAAAATAAGATCTTGGACAATCATCGACTCGTGCATAGTCCAAAGACATACAGTGAAGGCCTGGACACATTATGCTGGTAGCATGTTTACAATATACCGCGTATGTTCATGAGGTACAACATTTCTTTTCCCACCTAATAAACTTTCTCTCTCTGCTAACATTAAAGGAAATCTGATACAAGCCACAGTTTTACACAGAGGCGGTCTTTTGGCTTGGTCGAGCTAACCTAAGGTGAAAGCGATACCCGACGCTAGTGCTATCAGTATGGGATTGCGTAGAACGTTTTCTATCGTCATCATTTCGCACTACATAAGGACATAACCAAGGTCGACGTCCTTTCAACGGGACGGAGTATGTATTGCATAGGTTGCCATGACTGTCATGTTTCGTTTGATCAGAGGGTCGGAGCGGAGCGTGTCGATATGCCTCATAAATTCGAGTACCTTCGATTAGAACGTCTGCCATGGTTTCGAACAAACATACAGACGCACTGAAACTGCAGAAATTAGAACATCAGCGCTCAGGACTTAAAAAACAGGACTCATACCGGTCCTTACTATATATATATATATATATATATATATATATATATATATATATATATATATAT
>LD527548.1:0-14845 GCA_001465055.1 Ptychodera flava | reverse complement strand
TAAATTTTTGACCAAAAATGACAAAAAAATTCCTTAAAAATACAGATTTGCATATTTCATCACAATTTGAACAAATCCAAGTTGGGTTATCCCTAGGAACCTGTATAGCAAATATCAAAGCTGTCTGACCAGCGGTTATGAAGAAGGATATTTTTTTCCAAAAACGCCTTTTTTGGCACTTATTTGCATATTTTTGGCAATGACAACTTCATTTGAACAAAATCTCATCTACAGCCCATCATCCATGTACACACCAAATATCAAGATGAAATGTGCAGCGGTTTTGGAGTTTTTGATGTTGACGGACAGACATACAGACATACAGACATACAGACATACAGACATACAGACATACATACATACAGACATTTTCCTAGCCTATAAGAATAGCTTCCATTGCCATATATACATATGGCTATGGGAGCTAAAAATAAGGCCTAACACAAGAAGTTGACCAAAAATCTATTGTAAAACGTTGAGAGTCCGAATAGCTGTCCCCAAGGTGCATGTACTCCAATTGAGCAAATCTTATCAGGGTTCCGTATGAAAGTCATGTTAGTGAGAGTTACTAGATCGATCAATTTATCTATTTATTAACTATCTATCTACCCTGTCAATCGTTTATTTACTAATTTTGATATGACCCCTTAGAATCTATCCATCTATCTCTCTATATAAAATGCTATCAGCAGAACACACACACAAACATACACACACACACACACACACACACACATAAGCAGACCTTTATTACAAGTCCTTGATTGATTTCTATGATATATATTATACTATAATAGATATATTTTTACTATAATATATAAATGTGTGTGTGTGTGTGAGTGTTGGTTTGTGTGCGTGTGTGTATATATTCACACATATGAGCCAGCCAGCTTTGTACTTACTAGTTTGCTGCTGTCGCCGACGTCGACTTTGATTCAAGGCACAGCCAGCACAAACACAGCAACATATAACAACACATATGATGATGAGAAAAATCACTCCAATTGATACACCAACAATGATGTAGATCCTTAGGACAATTGAAAAAAGAAATCAAGTCATTCATTTTGCAATACGAAATGTTAAGTTAAAACTGTTGAGGTGAACAAATTTGACTTTATAGCCACGTACATTATTAGCTTATCCACGAGTGATAATAGCATTACACCAATGTTTTAACCCTTATGAGTGCTGTAATTTTTCCCACTAAAATATTAGTGCAACATTTTACCAATTTGTATGAAGTTTTTTCAAAATATTTTGATTATTTTGGAGTAAATGGACATAACGTTTTATTGGCTAAGGTTTTTCTATCAAAATTTTTCATCAAAATTAGTTTTTATCAAAATTTTGGCAATCCAAAATCTGAAAAAATTGATTAAGGTACATCAAGGGCATTTTGTTGCCTTTGACTTTGGCACTCAAAGGGTTAATCTGATCCTGTGTGCGTGCTATATCCTGAGTTATGTTCTCTGACAAAAAAAACTTATGTGCAGGTATAGGGCTGACAAAATATGAAATTTCAAGAAATTAATTGACTCGAGTTCTGAAATGTTTGCCGCTAGAGGGCGCTCTACTGATTGCTTTAGTCATACTTGTTTCGAACATTTTGTTATACCCATTTTAGAGTTCTTCAGACCTTGGGTCTGAACAGTTATTAACTCCCTCAGTCTGTATTGTGGTGAAATACAAGACGAATTCTGTAACCTGTCAGAGTTATTCTACAACCTGAAGTGAGTGTAACTGATCAAATAAAATGTTTAGTATACAGGTACGGAATTCTCAGAGTGCACTCTGTGAGAATTTGCAAGGCAATGAGTTTTGTGCAGTTTATATATTTGGACAACAATAACACATCAGTACTTATACGACATTGTGCGTGAGTTTTAATTGTGATTGCTTTTCCATACATTGCGATGTGTGTAAATCATTTTGAAATACTATGTTGTATTTCGTTGTATCAGTAACCGGTCATATGAAAGGAGAACTGACCAAGAAACGTCTGTTGTAAATGCTGCAAGACTTGTCCAGAGTTGAGGTTATCATATGAGACAAGCATTGACATGTGGTACAATCAGCAACATTGTAACCCACTGACCTTAGCACATCAATTGACATTTGACTGGTTTCTATAACCGCACACTTGAATCTAGGTCATATTCAACAAAGTACTTATGGCCGTTTCTGAAGCTCTCCCAGACTAGAACGCAGGTTTCATAAATTCAGATACACATGCACTTATTGTGATGTGTTGTTGCTGACAGGATTTGAGAATTTTAATCAATCCACAATGACAACTTAATGTGATACGGCTGTATATATGGCTCGTACACAGCATTGACTCATCATCTTGCTGATTTGCATGTACACATGAAAGAAAGTATTGCTCTAATGTAAGAATATTGTTGAAACTTTCACAATAGTCATGGTAAACAGAGTTCTGTCAAAAAATTAAAAAAATGAATCAGTGTAAACAGGATCAAGTATTTCTTTCATTTCCTGAGAAAAATACCTGACTCGACAGATTCTGTTTTAAGATACAGATGTGCGTGTGACTTGAAATCTTCACTATACCACGGTCCCTAGCCGCTTGTGTCATTACTTCATATATATGGAGGTCAAATGTAGAGGAATGTGTTTTAGAAATTTCAGCTGGAAAGGAAATATTTCAGTATTTCAATCTACTCAACTGTCTGTTGCTTTGAAGGGCACTCACTGTTGAAAAGTTTGCACGGAGAAATGTACCATTCATAAAAAAGAAATAGAAGGATGAGGTCTATTTGTATAATTTTGTTGCAATGAATTTTGAAAAGAAGGTAAGGAACACCAATTCCTGGTGTTTTTTTTCTTTTCTATTCACTTCTACAACTTGCACAATTATGACCCAAATACTAATATTTAGCTGCGTGACATTTGGTTTCAGTAATGTCTCTGTGTCATGATATATCAATCTTTATCTTTAAGTTTCATTCTTACATGTACTTATTGTTACTTGTTTGTCGTAATTTTATAGCTAAACCTTAATACCGGTACCTGATCATCATTAGTGTTATTAAAGTTACTTCACACAGTTACGACTTTCTGACAATTGAACACTACGATTTTATTTGCCTTTCTCTCCTGGCCAATTACCCTTATATATTTAATGTTTTGATATGTGACATTGATTATAGCATTGCTGTTACAATTGCATTTTGAGCTCACTCTTCTCAGTATTCTTTGCATTGCTGTATGTAGTATTTTAATGTAGTTTCCGTTCTGAAAATTACTTTTGGCGACTTGCCCTGGAAATAAATCAGTTGACAACAATTATAGAATAAATAAATAAATAACTAAGTTTAAAGGTTAAGTACGATGAATTACGTCAAAATTAAAAAGTATTGTCATTTTCGTGGAACTTTGCTCAAACATTCTTAGAAGTTGAGTGAGTGCAAAAATGAAATAAAAAATGAAGGTCACCGCACTCGTTTCCATGGAAATGGAAGTTAAAGTGGCATCTTTAGAAATAAATAAAAATGAGATAATTCACTTTATCTAAAGAAATCAATTATAAAAAGCTTAGCAAATTAGATAACTTTAATAAATATCAAACCTTGAGATGCATATCTATAAAAAGTATAATTTTTATGTTTTCAAAAAAATTTTTACATTGGTATCGACTACAAAATTATGATATCAAAATTTTATCACAACATAATTTTTGAACTTTCTCCTTGTCGCTTAGAATGATGTCATTTTGACCAAACTTTGCTGATCAAATCTTGACAATATACTGATCAGTTTGCCCTACAATAAAAGAGTGTCACCACTCTACTTTTTGAAATATCTCCTGGCGAATGTGAAACCTGCGCCATGTAAAGGGAAGAGGAATATTAATTTTCGCTAATATTTAATAAAAATCAGCTTCCTTGGGGTTAAAATATTACAAGGTCATAAGTCACATTTACTTCTAAGAGATTGGGTCAAAAAATTGGGTAAAAGCACAATTTCAACAATAACGGGTGATGCAAAATATGTGCGCTACAACATGACCCATTTATGGCAAGCTGCAGGAGTTAAATCGGCGCAGAAACATTCTAAAACGCATGCGCGTCCGAAATCATTGTACTCAACCTTAATTAGCTAAACAAGCATACAAATACATCAATAAAATAAATACAATGGGTGAATGAATAAATATTACGGACAAGGAAGTAAATAAATAGATAAATAAATGAATACAACTGTCTTAGCGGAATCACACTTACAGGTCTACACTGAAGTCCGAGAAATCACTAAAAAAGTCATCAGTGTACTGGTCATCAGATGCACAGCATGACTTGTTTTCCGAGTTACCACAGCAGTAGACATTGGTAATGTCGTACTCACTCCCGCAGAAGAACGAATCGTGCCAATCGCCTTTAGCATCAAAATAGCTGCTGCAGAATCCCTGTTCAACGTAGTTGTCGTCCGAGTCACAGCAGTACTTGTACAGCCAGTTGCCGCAGCAGTAGATGTTTGGGCTCTCATCGCAGTTAAAACCAGCTTGGTATGTGTCATATCTGTCGTAATAACTGAAACAATAGTCTGACCATGCTAATAAATGAAGGAACAAACAGAATCAATCAGTACATCAATGTTTGGTAAATTATTACACTAGTTTACGGAATGGAATATGGAGAGCAGCTGGTCTTAAACTAATAAAGAAGTTAGGCTTGAGTTATATTCTCCAGCTGTGTAATGTTGGTATTCCATATTTTCTGACAGTAAATGATGAAATCATTGATGTACCGGGATACAGAATAGTAAATAAAACAAGACATTGTAAATGACATGGTCTATGATTGTTTAATAAATTTGGAAACCATGGACAGAAATCATGGTGAAGATATTGGTCGAAGCATATCCAGAACTGGCTGAAAAAGCATTGACTTTGTATAGATGTGCATGTGCACTGTTAATTGATGTACCAAGTATGAATGGAATTAGTTTAGCTAAATTTCTTTGGTAATATATGTTGGTATGACGGCCATATTGGATTTATGTAAATAGGAAATCTTGGATGATATATCCAAAAGTATTGCCTACACCAAAATCACGATAAATAATCACACTACTTGCATAACATGTAAGTTTGCTTACTTCATTATTTAGACATCTTTTAACAGCGACAATTTACATTATTGCCAGATATGCACTGTTTCACCTCTTAAATTTAAGGGGTCGCTGCACCCAACACAGCGTATTTTGCTCTGAAATAACTTTTTTGCAAATATTCATTCAATTTTAATGAATTTGTTAACCCAAGATTAGAATATTGGTTGGGTTCACCTTTTAGCTTGTCAATCAGTCGTAAGATGCGTGATAAAGAAGTGTTAATTTATGCAAATGTATGCAAATCACCCGATTTCCTGGCTTCTTTTTCCTCTTAATTTCAAAATTTCAAAAGAATTTAACTCCATTTTAGCTGGGTCAAATTTTCTGAAATTTTCACATTATGTTCTTTAAATGCTAGATAACAAAACAACTATTTTGTTGAGTGATACTTTCACCACTGAGATCTGATTGGCGGTACAACTACATCATCACTTGCTTCACATCTTGTCATTGTGGTATATCCCATTCACTTATCTCACAGGTTCTACAACGAACCACAGCAGCCTCAATAGCTCCTGCAGAAAGCATATCATCTTGACTCTTCAGTTGTCTGTGGTCAACAGAAGGGTTTTGGTTTTTCTACTAAAAAATTAATGACCCATTCAGAGGAAGATGTGGTGGACAAACAGGAAGAGGAAGACATTCATTATGATGATAATAATGACTATCATAATTATTGTCATCATGACCATCATGATGATTAAAATGGTGATTGTCTTTATTCTAATGAGAGTTCAATTATGAGAAAGGTCATTTAATAGCACAACCGTTAAGCGTCACACATCATTCATTAGTAACTTGACATTTTTGTTGGCTGGATTTATGTAAAACATACCTAAAATCACAAAAAAAATTCTTTCAAAAATTATACTACCATGGAACATTGAAGGATACATCATGTATGAGAAAATGACCAAACTATTGATAATGGATGTCGAAACAATCCACACAACCAATGCACATGAATTTTCATAAATAATTTAAACTTAAAGGAAATATAAGTAATAAGTAATACATTGAAACTCCATTCTTTATCTGCTACATTTCTGATTTGCTGGAAAGTGCCAATGGAAGCTGTTTTAGCCGTATTGTATTCAGGAAACATTTTTGTCAATTATGGAAATTAAGCCTGGAGACAGCAGATTTTTGTAGAAAATTAGCATGCAAATTAGGTCCCCTATTCTGGACATGTAATTGATAATTCTGAAAGCTTTAACAATGCATCAAGAAAAGTTTGTTTATACGAGTGTACAGCATTTATGTTTTAGCAATAAAGGGAATATTGACCTGATATATGCAAATTAGGTTCATTTCATGACATTTCTTGTTCTAGAGTTTTTAGAGTTTAACATATAACTTGTTGAACCCTCCAAAACTGTATATGGCAAAGCAAAAAGTTTGTATTCAGTTTATATGGCCAAACTGTGAGAACAACAGTCGTTTTACATAAAATGTACAGCTTATTTGAATATATGCATATCTACTGGCACTACTAAGATTTTCCTACACTTTAAATATGTCATTAGCGGGACGATTCTGAAGTTCAAGGTATGCAAAGCAATAATATCTGTTGCAATTAATCGTAGGTTAAATCCTTAATTGGCTGGACTAAATATATTTCAGACAAAAGCTGACTTGAAATGGTAAATTAATATTGAGAAGCTACGCATTTTAAAAGGAAATGTATAAAGTAAGGCAGATAAAAGTTTTCCTGGAAAACTTAGGAAGTGAATTCTTCCAGAATGTATGGCAATTTTATGAGGTAGTGCCAAAATCATTTCCTTGTCATATGCTTAGAACAGATTTTTAGGCCAATAGCAATAGCAACCGTTTGTGTCTTATCTTCCCACATCATTATAAATGATGAACATAAATAAATTATGGGAGAAAATGAGCGTTTTCACGTTTACAGTTGTTCTATTTACGCCTACAGACTGAGTTACGGGAAGCGACCAAGGCGCGGGCCACATACGAATTGACTTCATTCTGAGTGCGTAGGACACAAAACAAATTAACAGGTAAATCGACGTCGGCTACTTGGCGGGCCCTGAATACTGTTACATAGCATTCCGGTCCCCGTTGTTTTGATTTGCTTCATTGCAAGGTCACGTCCCACAGACGATAGTGTCGCAGGCTTGTTTGACCTTGACGCAGTGGTTCGAGGGCACGGTTATCTGATTATACCACAGGCGCTCATTAGCTGGTAGTCTGCTAAGTAGATCGATTTTCGGCTCCATCTATCGATCCCGAAGTCGATATGCCCGCCACTGCAACGTAGAGCATTTAGGTTGCAGTGGCGGGCATATCGACTAATGGATCGATAGATCGAGCTGAAAATTGATCGATTTAGCAGACTACCCAGCTACAGAGCGCCTGTGGGTTATACCACCGCTGCATGCACATGATGCACTGTAGATGGAAATGGGCCTCGCACATTTTTGCGCTACATAACGTTTTATGCCGCGGAGTCTATTACTTGAATATTGCGAAAATGCGCTGATGCTGTGGCTGTAAACGCCTCTACTTGTAAATGATCATGACAAGATGGTTAGCAAAGGGTGTGGCGGATGTCGTACACAAACTGACCCATGGATGTGTCATCTTTTATACGCTGACATCGACGCATGCTCAGCTAACGAATTCAGGAATTTGGGACATAGATGCGATGGGAAGAATTTGTTTTGAGTGAACGATTGATGATCAATTGAACGTCTTTGACATACTCTATAGTTTAAATCTCAAAAAGCGGAAATGTCAAAATCGTAGCTGGTCACTGTAGCAAGTATTGCGTAGGGCGGTACTGAGTTCCGTTACTAGTAACACTGTCGATGTACTCGTAAAGCAGTAATTGTGTCCTTGTAAGTGGTGAGAGTGGCGAACAACATGTACCTAGCCGCCCGCCACTTTGATACTGTTTTGCTGCCCCCGTTTTGTTCCCATGCGCTTGGTATACACCTTCTCGTACGTGAATTCGGTCGTTTCCCTTACCTTGACAGGCAGCGACTGACAAAAAAGTACCATAATGTTGCTGAGTTTCACTCTCACCGACGCCATCTTGATTAGGCCTACATGGAATGAATGTCATCTGAGAGAGAAGGGCGTAAACGCGAACGTATCCGAAGAGGTCAACTGGGGTCAAAGTCGTGTCTATATGATGTCGCAACAACTGGCTTTTCGCTGACGTAAAATGAATGTAACGATTTGAACACACCCAGTCTACGCAATTTAGGATAGCATTTGTTTTTAATAAACACATCTAGATTTTTCTCTAATAAGCTTTTCCCGATTCCATCGGTTTTGGAAAAGTGTAGGCCCTAAGCTTTAGCCCTAAATTCATTTAGCCTGAGCGTTCACACACGTGGAACTGTTGTCGTGTCGCATTTTTGAACACCTAGGCCATATATTTTTTTGTTGTTTATTTTTTAAAGTTTTCTTTTCGTTTTGTTTTCAAAAGTTAAAAATGTATGTTATTGGGAGAGAAGGCGCTCAAAGGCAAGAGGAGGGAGCAAGCGATTAGAATGTCACATCTCGAACAGCAATTTTGGGAAAAAATTAATGTGTCCAATTTTGATGCCCTTTGCAATCTGACAGTAAGCTCAACAAATGCTATAAATATGTTCTATTTTCAAAGACAGACAAAAAGGCTCTGTTTATTTAAAGACAATTATAAAAAGGTAGAGTTCTTATTGGGGAAGGGGAGGGCCGGTACGAAGTTTTACCCGTCTCGTGTAGCAATCACACAATTTTGATGCCCTACGATACAATCTGAGAAAAGGCAACTGTTGAAAATATGTCCCATTTTCACAGACACGGACAAATTCTGGAGTGTAAAAGCTGGTGTTCCCTCTTTATATATGACACTCTGTTATGGAGAAAAAAATTACGCAATTATGAGTTACCTTCTGGTGCAATCTGATAAAAGTAAGCTTAAGGCTTACAGGTGCTGAGAAACATATTTACCAACGAAAGCCAAGGACAGAAACTAGTATAATTAGGGGGTGCGAAAATTGGTGTTCCCCTCTCGTTTAGCAATGAATTTTTTTTTTTATTCGGTTTTGATGTCCTCAGGTGCAAGTTGTCAAAGATAAGTGCTGGCATATAAGCTTACATTCAGTTTTCAAAGACAACAGAAAAACAAGTTTTTTATACTGATGTTTTCAAGCAAATCACTTGGGGTTTTTCTTTGCGTGTGATTAAATCATGATACGCATTATGAAAAATAACAATAGAGACAACTGATTTCAAAATTACCGTTTCGGTGAAATGCAATAAAAAGGGAAAAGTCTGTACTAGTAGGTTTTCCTGGACAGCGGTTTTTGGTTGATGTCACTGTTAAAACACAGATAACAGTAGAGTGGCGATTCTGATATGTTACATGTAAAACAAACCACTGTTTTTAGGTAAATTAAACGACATTTAAGTAGCTTGGGTGCAGTTTTGAGGGACTATCACAAACCGACTTTAATTAGCCAAACCAATGTTTTTCATCCTATATCAAGGTTACAGCCTAATAACAACAGCAGCCAGGAGTTATGAAGTCTAGAATTTACACTGAGTAAATCACATACGGCGAAAGCGCACAAAACAAATCCCATTTATTCCCTTTACCCTCTGATTTTAATGCGTATCCAAGAACGCATAGCTACCGTTCTGCTACTCGTATTTCAAACACAAATTGTCCCTATTAACACTTTCTGAAAAGCAGAAGTAGTAAAAACGATTTATATCCACAGTCACTGTGTATTCGGCACATCCTAACATCAGAATGTGACCGCTGACCACTCGCCATCTTTCGATCTCATCTCCATATTATAACCCACGTGACCCACACGTAATTACATGTGGCAAAATATTATATTGTCCATCGCTTACGAAAGAAAAGCGTACATTCAATCTATTACATTCAATCTATTACATATGGTTTAAAACTTACGGCTCGAGCTGCTCCAGTTGACCTAACATGACCTAACAATTTAATAAAAATTTACTGTGTTGTCGGTCCCGCATCTGACATAAGCTTATGTGTTCCGTTCCATATCTTGTGATTATCTATGACGTCATCACCGATTTTCGTGCAATCCTTACAACCGTGTAATTTCATTGGTTCTAACAAAACCAATGATGTCACTCCAAAAATTCGAATATGCAGCTGCAGATTTAATCAAAATTTAAACATTAATGAGGTTTGCTCTAGGAAAATTCAACGTACATTTCAAAGTAATGACACAATCATTTCAAAGGAAATTTTAATAGGCTTAAATTAAAAAAATGTGGAAAAAACATTCTCAAATATCATATACATAAGCTAATGCAAATTCCATGCTGATTTTGAAATCTGAATCAGAGAGACATTTTGAATGATAATGTGAAAAGAAAGTGAAAGAAATTTACTTTGCAAACCGCTCTACCGGATATGTTTGAACAAATCAAAGATCGATGTCTGGAGACTTATAACCCAAATAAGGGAGCTTTCATTTATTACTAGAGGGGTGGGCCAGAGGAAATCGGAGCATATCCGTAGTATGAAATGTTGTCCTCTCTAATTCCTTTTTCTCACATATGACCCCTCCCTTTTAATAAACTTGTTGAACATAACCCTCCCTTATACTCAATTTTTCTGTGGCCTTTGAAAATCTTTCGATTTTGATACAGATATGTCGTGCGTAGAATTACATGACTCTAAGTTCTTGCAGATATTAACTTATTTGATGGACTTCTTATGTCTTATGTCTAGGAGACATCAGATAATCAAACTAACATTGTTTAGATTAGATGACTAGACAGAAAGAAGACACTTATGTGCCACCATCGGTCAGAATGGTGCTTCCAAAATCAGTAAAGATGCTGTTGCTGTCAGAAGCAAACTGTCTCCTTCCCTTGTATAAGCTTAATTTGATTTTGACTGACATGCTTTTGAACTTATCTTTAAAAAATTGCCTTCTGAACTAAGAGATCATGTTTTTAAGCAAATTGATGGCGCCAACGAATGATAAAACATTATGAGAGCCAGGGTACCCACTTTGAGGTAGTCCACTCAAGTGATGATTCTCAGACTGACATTGTCACACAAAGAGAATCAAAAGCTCACAAAACATTTATTGCAACTTTATATATCATATATTTGAACTATTGAAATTTGCAAATATTTATTCTCATCAAGTCATTCATATATATGTGATATATTTATATAAATTTTGTTTTAAAATTTTAAATAATATATATTTTTAAACAAATATATATTTCAAATACTTCAGGCATTTGTTAAATTCACACATTGTTTTGATTGTTTATTCTTTTGAGGCTGGCAGAGATTCCGTTGCAATAGTTTTTTTCTTGTATCAACTGCAGATTTGTGTAAAAGTCAACGACAGTTTAATCATAGACAGTAGTCTCAATTCTACTGTCTGAGGTCGTACTCAGAGAGATCGACGCAACATGCAAGACGGCGGCGAATTTTAAGGACAACTTCGCTCAAAGACGCTAAACCGTCGTTTTCCAGTCTAAAATATAATCTGTCGACCTTTTCTTTAGCATATATGACATCACTTGTGACCAGGAAGCAAGACTATTGCAAAATATCTATGAGACAGGGGAAAATTCACTGCCTATGCGACCGTTTCTGTGCACATCGATATCTGCTGTGGAAACTTTCCGCGTTTTCTATGGGCCGGAGTTGTAGCACACAAAGCAAACACGATCAACAGAAAAAGCCGGCACATATACATAGTAGATTTTCTCGTGGGAGTGAGAGCAGTTACACTGACCTCACATTTTGAATACGTTGCACATGGTATTCGGTAAATTATTATTTCAATTCTTATTCATTTTATTTTCTGTTACATTTATTCATTTGTTTGTCTATCTAGGCTTTCCTGTGATAAAATGTTTACGGGATGTACAGATTATGCCTGGAGTGGCTGAAATGAGGATGTGTAATTGTCTTTACCCTCACGTCTGATTTCATATTTTCCAAGCTTGAATTTGCAAAGTGTTCATCCTTTTCCCCAAACATTCTACTCCTAGAGTTCTAATAAACTTAAAAACACTTGACACTTGGGACGTCGTTCGATACATACAGTGGTATGATCCGTCATTGTATTTTGAAATACAAGGTATTGTTATTGCCTACAAATCAAAAATAGTTTGCATTTACATGTTACCATGCACCTGTTACTTGGGTCTATGATGCAACATTCTTGTTTTCAAAATATAGGTAAATAGCGCCCTCAATCGATGGCCTTCCAGTCTGACAATTTGGGGAATGTAAAGAGCCAGCCTGAGACATCCATAGACGTGTGAAATAGTTCCTTTATTGACTTTCCTTTAAAAAAACCAAAATATAACAGCAATGTTATCTATCAAGAAATTATCTACATGATTGATGATGATCGTCATCAGCTATGTTGCATAGAAATCTGGAGAGACACAAACTTGCAAGCTTGGCTCACAAGCCCTGGCATTTCTATTACGTCATGCGCTCAAATCAAAAGGAACAAACAGTTTAAATCAGTATTTGCCTTTTTATATATTTTTCATCAGTAAAAATGCTGGGACTAGCTCTTGTACGATTTTTAATGGCCTCTAAATCAATAAAAATTTGCATCATTCATACACTCTCTCACACACTTGTACACTCTAATCCTTAAAGGGGTACAGTCATCGGAACTGCGATCAAAGGTCATATGGGACCAATACAAATAATAAATGTAAACACTGTATCCAAGGTACGATGGTGATTGATGAAAGTTAAAAACATGTCTGTCTTAATCTATATCATATAATTTAAATGTTGCAGCTATGATGATGAGGTGCATCTTGATATCATGCACAAAATTGTTTTTAAACAAGAAATTCGCATAGGCACAATTCCGATGACACTTTCCCTTTAAATGTTTGTAGTAAACATAATGTGGGTCATAAAATGATAAATTTTAAACTTTTCCACAAACTTTAGTCCAGGAAAGGGTTAACTAATTTCTCTCACACGAGAGTAAAAAACGAAGGGTCACTCTGAAAATTTCGGGATTGAGAAAAACACATAACCTAAAGTTTACTGATATTTTAAGTTCAAAATTGACTTTACATTCTTTCTTATAAACTCTCTGCTAAAAATTGAAGTCTCAATTTTCATGAAACAAGATGGGAAAAAGCTAAGTAACTTAAAAGGCTTTAAAATGAGTCCACACGAAACAGCAAACCAGGGACATGTTGTAAAACTTGGAGCATTTGAAACAAAAGTCCTCAAGATGGATTATACCCTGGTGAACTAGGAAGCATTTCATCGAATCTACATAGCTGTTATCATGAAACATCAATACCTTGTGTAATTACAAGTCTATTAGAATCTAAACACTACAGTAACAGAGACTTTCATGTTGATACTTACAAGGGCAAGTATTTTAAAACACTGATTATTCCTGACTTAGGGAATGTGCTGCATCTTGCACATCATTCTTGTACTTCAAATAACTTCAATACATATAGTAAAAAGAAGATAAGGTAACCTTGAGAATAGTGAAGTAAAAGTGTTCCAATTATTGACTGAAAATGTTTAAATATTTTTGAAACAATGAAACGAGTCATGTTCATGAAAGCCAATAACTTATAAATAATGTCAGGTATCTATACTGATTTGCTAGAGACTGTGTTCATCAGATACTGGTCAGATATTTAGGATCACCTGGTGTTTTGTGGTTATATGCTAAATGTAAGAACATCATCTGATGAACTCTACAATACATGTGTCTAGCTACATTCAATGATAATAAATGCAGCAGCACTACTTTAAATAATCTGAAGTGAATGGCAAGATGTATCAAAAAGTATACAACACCAGACCATGAACTTGATGTTACTGTGATGTTCAGGACAATAACAGAAGATTTCAGTAACCTTTAATGACTTACAGAGTACTGGTATTCGGATTTAGCACTCTATAAATAATGAATGTTTTCTTTATATAAAGTGTGAGGGACGGATGTTTATCATAGTAAGTGTTGCAAAAGACAATTGTGAAATACTCTGTATATTTCATGTATTGGAGAGAACAAAATGCACATTTCCTTGCATTCATCAACTTGTGGTAGGAAATGCCAATAAAGTGTCTTCACAAAGGAAGGATTACTTCAGCCTATTTTCCTGATAATTTTTGAAATGATTCAAGACTCCTAACTTCAGTGATATTCATTTTCTGAAAAATAATACCCATAGCCTCTGTTTAAAATACTAATTTAGCATTAAAAGCCGTTGGCTACATCCTATCGACATTTTAAGATGAAAGAGCTTGCTTAAAATCAGATTGAATACATGTAGGCTGATCAAAGCATATACATGACATAAATATATATTTACATTTGGTTCCATCTTACAAGCTTATCATATTTCCCTACCAGTTATTCAAAAGCTCATAAGTTTTTTCATTATGACATAAATCCAGTTTCTATTGCACAAAATGAGGCAGCGGAGAGGTGGTCTGGGTGGTTTGATGGTTGACTCCGACTGAGTCCTTGCTGGCCAGACTGAACTGTTTTGTAGAGGAGATGCTGCTCCGATGACTCTGTGATGTGATGTAGGTGGGATTGTGGTAGATGAGATCAAAGCCTGGAGACCGGTACTTGTACTTTTTCCTCTTCTTGCGGAAACAGGGACAGACGCTGCAGGCCGACTTCCACTGCTCCCTGGCGTCCTTCTGGTCCAGGCAGTAGAAGAT
>LD527547.1:77040-92989 GCA_001465055.1 Ptychodera flava | reverse complement strand
ATATCTAAACTAACAGAAACAATCTTTAAACATTACAAGCATATCCGAGATATGAAGATTGCACCTTTGGTAATGAAACTGGCGCAAAGTATGGGAACCAGTGCTTTTGGTTGTCCCAAGACCGTGATGGTAAACTGGATTGGGTGGCGAGTGAACAGGACTGTGTAATGAGAGGAGGACAGCTTGCTGTGATAGATACCAAAACTACACTCGTATGTATGATGTTAATTCTAATAAACGTTTTCTCTATCGTAAGCACATGTCCGACACGAAGTTGTATTTTGCAAGCGATTATATACTAACTATTGCATACTTAAACATTTTAACGTAAATTGAAATCTATTTTTTACGATGTCCTAAATGCAAATAAATAATCTTTACCACCCATATACTGTTTTTGCTGACCGAGGTTGTGCGTCGCAGCGCCGTACGACCGAGATTCGCAAAACCCGTATCAGGGCCGATAAGGTTTTTTCATATACCTTGTGGAATGATAAATATGTAGTTAAGATATTGTGCGAAAATGTGGAGATAGAAATATATGCAATTCAAATATTTATCGCGATTTTGTCATTTTTTCCAAGAAACGATGGCCGTATCTCGTCGCGTGTTACATAATGACGTCATTTGTTTGCCTGTAGAACATGTAGAGCAATGTATGTATACCAACCAAGAACCACCAGGCGTAAATCGAGGTGTAAGAAGAATGGTGTGGTATAACTTATCGTAAATTTCATTGCACCAAGAGAGATATCATCAGCAAAAAGCTCGATTGAAACAAATATTGTCACTGCGCCTTTAATTCTATGAGCATTTCGCGATGTAATGACCTTCTACTTGAAGCTTGGCGATGGGTGGCGGCTAGTTTAAGCATCTGTCCGTCATCGCACTCCATCTAATTTATATTCAGTTCACTTACATAGCTTTCAAAAGAGCGGACATCATCGATAATGTGCTTAGTCAATACTGGATTTTAATATGAGCCCTGAGAAATATCACTTGATTTAGCTAACTTCATCGTCGCCCGTACGATCAGAACGGAGGAGACGTTCTAATCTCGCTCTGGCTTTGTTTACAAATGAAGCGTTTGCTGCTAGCAACGCGCTTAGTAACCAGAATGAAGCTCCTGAAATGCACGCGCTTACCAATATTTGTCCAAAGTGTGCAAGAGCGTGATACGGCAACTTATTACACAAATGTGAGTGCGTCTTTTCCCGTAGCGTTACTCAGCAACGTGGCTCGAGGTACATGATAAAGCATTTTATTTCTTAAAGTTACCGTGATGCTATATCAGAGAAGATCTTGCAGGTATATTAAAAGGGAAGAATCGGTTCACGATTAATGTAGGCCTATTCTTCCCGGTGGAAAACAGTGAATAACCGCTCTATGGCCACTAACATTTATGCTTTCTTATTATCGGCGCCAGGCACTCCTTTTATACTACATGTTCCAAACGCATGACCTCGGAAAAGATGGTTTCTGGATAGGAGCATCTAATCATATCAAAATAGGAGAGTTTTTCTTCACGGACGTTGACAACACAGTCTTAAATATAGCAACTGATGTGTTTTGGTTCAACCAACCAAGCAGACTTCAAAATGGCTATCTTTGCGTATGTGAGTGTTACATTATACCCTCTACTACCGAAAAGTGCAATTTTCTAAAAGAAAGGCTTGCACATTGGAAAAAATAACGAGAACGATTTCATTACCTTATACATTTTTTTTCAGCAACAATGTTTGTTACCACTATATCATTTAGTACTTTTTCTTTGAAATTTTGTTGCTACCTTCTGTGGAAACTTGCAATTTCATACGCAATGCTCGCCGTTACAGATATGCGAGAGCTCTTCGGATACAAACTGGACGATACAAAGTGTGGAAATAAGAAACATCGCGCTTGTTCCAAAGAAATCGGCATTAAAGGTTAGTAAATACTTATCAGGAAACATATTCACTAAAAATGGCAGTTTGATGAGCTGTTCAGCTTGCAGAGTATCAAAAGTGAGAGCGAAACTGGAAGACTTTGAGATGAGTCACAGAAATAAAGGACATAGTTTTGGAGTTTGTATTTGAGCGAGCGTTTCATTGCAAATACAGTGGCTCGAACAATTTGAAATTAATTATTGGCGTTGCTTATGCCTTTTCATTGAGATAGGCATTTAAGGCATTCAAAATGCGTTAGAGGTCTTTAAACCCTCCTTTTGAATACAGTTTGATCTGATAAAATTTCAATATCTCATTCGGATAGTTTTCAATCGGATTCGAACCCACAACATACGGCATCAGTCGCCTAGCTGAGAGGCCACAGACAGAACCACTCGGCTAAATCTCCACTCCCAATAAAGAGTGGTTCAATAGCCGGCTAAGTTGTTACATTTTTCTGACTGAGACCGCTCAACACGTTGTAGAGTTCGTGAAGCACTCACGCACGCATGCTCACTATCATACATCGCACATACACACTTTATTCGAAGCGAAGAAACGAATTTCATCGGTGAACGATAACCTCGGTGACAATTCTGTCCACCAGCAGTGGACAGAATTATCAATTTCTAGCTTTCTCAAATGAAAAAGCGCCCGTGTAACCGCGTTGTAATTTCATGGCAGAATTTCAGTGTGATTATTCGTTAAGCGACGTATGCATTTAGAGTGTCACATCGATCGAAAAACAAATTAAATGTATTTTACAACCTTACCCAGAGCTCATTTGTAGACATATTCGAGTCACACAATTCCTGCTTACATCCATTCAGATGACAAAGATTTGTGCGGTCAAAATAACAAGGGATTGGTCTTCAATGGAACCTGTTACTTCATGGTTAAGGAAAAACGTGACTGGACTAATGCTAATTTCGCTTGTGCTCGTTTTAGGGGGAAATTGGCAACAATACTCCCACGACAGACACAGGTAAGCAAGACTTCCATTCTTATATCTTTATATTTTGTACCAAAAGCAATTACCAACAATGTGCCAAATGTGTGCATTTAAGAAGATATACACACATCAATCAATCAATCAATCAATCAATCAATCAATCAATCAATCAATCAATCTATCTATCTATCTATCTATCTATCTATCTATCTATCTATCTATCTATCTATCTATCTATCTATCTATCTATCTATCTATCATGTCTATTCGATTTCACACAATCGTGAGATCATAGCGACCAATACAGTTGTCATACGCACATACATACATACATACATACATATATACACACACACACACGTACATACATACGTACATACAAACATACACTAACACACACACATACATACATACATACATACATACATACATACATACATACATACGTACGTACGTACGTACGTACATACATACATACATACATACATACATACATACATACATACATACATACATATATACAGATTCAGATATGGTACTATTCTCTCAGACTGTGTATAGACAGCAGGAGCTACATTTCCATTAAAGGATGTCATCCGTCATGTAGTGGGTCTTTGCAAAGAAATTTTGTCAAGGGCTTGAAATTGAAGATAGGATTTCTTAATTTCCCACGAGAACATCTGTGTGTATATATATATATATATATATATATATATATATATATATATATATAAAGTAGCTTGAGAAATGTTTTTACAATTTATCCCTACAAAGTAGTTTCATGAGCCGCGAGACTCAGTCGTCAGGAGACTAAACTGGTGTGAATATACATCTATACATGGGGTACACATCGCTGATGGTGGAATGTTAGTTTAGATTGACAGTTGTTGCATAACAATATATTGCTACTGTTATGAATATTCATTTCCAAGGAAAGGAATGATTTACAGAGTGGGATGTATTTGGAAGTTACTTCTTGTTGCATAACAATGCCTTGCTTCTGTAACGGCATGAGCAATAAGATAAATGTTTTCTATGAAGTCGTTTCTGCGACGTCAAGTTCTATTAACTGGTAGTACCGAGGACTGGTGGTTTGGATTACAATTTCACAATGATTCTTCTGTCGGTAACAACAGCTTATTTGCTAGTGGTGAAGTGACTGATGGGCAATGTTCAAGTAAGATATTAACCATGTCTTCTCAGTAAGAGTGGGAGTGAGTATTTATGTTAGATTGACGAATGGATGACCGGATGGATGACTTGTGAATGACTTGATGAAAGCGCCCTCTGGCTATCATTGAGTTGGTGCATGTTTGGTCTTGAAAATGTTCGCTATCATGTGTAACTCTCCCCAATTGACAGTATTGCAGCTAAGTGATATGACAATCGCACAGAAATTGTCAAATATACTGCAAAAAATGTAGACTTCAGCCAGTCCAAGTTGTAATCACTTGACTACACGTGCATATCGTGGCTACATATGTTTAATCGCAGTGTATTCTTAATTTTTAGGGAAACTATGGAGCAAATAATTCTATCTCACAATATCATATTATATAATCAACTATATATACAGCCTCGGGATGAAGCAACTCTCCGATCAGCTGTTGACAATGCAGCACATCATCGAATCGAATATTCCTCTAACTCCCGTTCGTCAGTCCGACAAATGTTGATAAATTTATCATTAATCGTTTTATACTGTTCGCGACCTACAGATGTTTAACTTTGAGTCAAATTTGCAGCGGCTCGAACGAGTCTACATCTTAAATAAGGTAGATAGAGCAACCTTTGAATTCAGATTTCATACTATAATTGTGGTATTTAATTTTTCCCTTGGAGTATAGAGATGACTCGAAAGTATAATTATTTCTCGACGACAGATGATTGTCAAGCGGAAAACCATTTTGTATGCGAAGAAGGTAAACATTCAAATTAGATAATTGTTCAACAAACTTCGTACAGTTTTTTAAACAGTGGAGTTGAAAAATGCAGATTTCCGACAGCGCTAATAGTCCCGTGTTCTTATTTACACATAGTATGCTTCAAGTTGAAATATTTGGAATATTGCTCGCTTTTCACATATTACAATTTATTTGTATCTGTGATTATATTAAAGACACCAGCAAAGAACATGGTTGCCCATATGGTAAGTTTTCACAACATGGTATTGATGATGTATGTGTGCAATTATAAACTGAATAGATTTAGCGAGATGATTGATAAACCATCGACGATTGAACGGAACTCCATTTTCCATGAAATATCAGAATGATAATTTTGATTTACTTTATTTAGACACTGATTAAGATCTTCACCCAGGCAACATCAGTGATAGTTATAACGATAGTGATGACAGTGATATGGGTGTTAAAAATAATGACGACGAAGACATATCCAATGTTAATTGCTATGACGGCGACAAACATTGACAACGGTAATGATCGCGCATATGAAAACGGAGATGACAAACACAGCAGCAATATTCTTTACAAAAAAAAGCAAATGAGGTATAATGTTCATTACCATGAAGACATTAATTTTGAGCCACTTGATGGATAATCTACCATCTTTCTTAATACATCACTGTTAAACTACCTATCCATCAACTGTTTGTAATTGGTTATATCATTCAATATGTTTACATTTTAATCATTAAATACAGGTTGGTCTTTTAATGATGGAAAGTGTTACCGTTACGTCAACACGGCACCGTTGAATTTCGAAGAGAGTCGTCAGATATGTATGTCGTAAGTAACTAACAAGTTTCGTGCCAAGTATGGCATACGCATTCTCGACATACTTAATGCAGGACATTTCAAATCGATCGCTTCCATAGTTATACCTGAGCTATTGTTTTCCTAAGCAACGTATATTTCTCTCTCCTGTTATGTACAGTGCTTGGGCTCACTTGGTTACCATATCAAACTTCACTGACAACCAGTTCGTGACGTCACTTATCAACGAAACCTGTCCTTTGTGTGTAGTATTCATCGGTAAGTAGAGTACAATCCGTCTGCATGTAGAAATATGTACATATCAGAAGTTTTGCTCTTTACCGCTTTTAAAATATATGGTCGCATCTCTATTGTTTCGCAGGTTGCAATGATATCGACACTGAGGGCATTTTTACCTGGGATAGTGGCTTTGACGGCGAATATAAGAACTGGTCTCCAAGCAACGTGTTCAGAGACACCAAAGATTGTGTTGTGTTAGACTCATCGGACGGTACATGGAGAGAGACAAGTTGTTCACAGCCAAATGGCTTCATGTGTGAAATGACAGCACTAACATGAAGGTCAACCACGATAATCATGTATTTCCGTTTTTAAAAGAACGTTTTAGATGTATTTACATCAATGTAGCAGATTGCCTTTCCAACATTTTACAGTGTTATTCTGTCATTAAATAATCAAAAATTATGGATGATTAAATCTCTCCTTGGTACATTTCTTAAATGCTGCATTTATTGTTTTTAACGTGTCATTTTTCTCATCAACCGCTGTAAATTCGTTTCATTTTAAAACATTCATTTGTATGTGAACGTATACAGCGTTCCGTGGCACAATATAGAAGCGTTCAAGGACAAGGCCACGGTTTATTAGGGAGAATGGCACATGTTCGTGTCAACTTGATGGCCATGTTTAAGAAAAGACATGTAAAGTATTTTGCGAATCTTTTCTTTGACTTCACCTGATCTCAAAAATCAGTCAATCAATCGAGCAAGCAAGCAATTAAACAATTCATTCTTCCATCCATCCATCCATCCATCAATCCATCAATTGATCCACAAAACCAACCATCTATCCATCAATAAAACTATTAATCAGTCAATCATGCTAGTCATCCAGACATCCATCCATCCATCCAGCCATCCGGTCATCAAGCCATTCATCAATTCATCCATCTACCTTTCAAGCCAGCCATCTATCCATCCACCCATTTAGCCAGCCAGCCATCTATCCAGCCAGCCATGCAGCCATCCCTCAATCCACCCATTCAGCCAGCCATCTATTCATCCACCAACCCATCCATCCATCCATCCCTTCACTCATCCAGCCAGTCATCTATCTATCTAGCCAGCCAGCCATCCATCATCCTAAAAGGTAACATTCTCGCTATATTCTTAGCTCACTAGTTCACACACGTGAGCTAATGTCGTTGCGATGTCTGTCTGTCTGTCTGTCCGTGTGTGTATGTGTGTGCTATGTGTGTCTGTCTGTCTGTTTACACGATAACTCGAAAAAACCTGAACGGATTCAAGTCGGATTTGGTAGACAGGTACCATATGCTGATGGTAAGAATGATTAGTTGTTTGTGAGTGTGGCTTGCATATTAATGAAGTCATGAAATATCATTTTTACATATAATGGTTTCCAATGGAGAGAGTAATAACAGTGTCGTCATATATCAAGAAATACCGCAAAAAAATTCATGAAACTTTTCACTGATGACAATATGTCTCAAAACATTATGATGATACTGTGAGTGTCATGTCAATTATCTGTTCATTTGCATATTTAAAGAACTTTTAATAAACTTTAATTAGTGATATAACTTCGAAATTCCCTCGCCAAATTTGATAATATCCGCAACAAATATTGATCTAATAGATATCTAATTGTACTGAGAAGAATTGAACAGTTTCAACTTAATAAACACCTCATTTGCATAGTTAAGAAAGTTTTGTAATTAGCTATAGAACATCGAAATAACTGTACCAAATTTGATGAAATTTACTGCAGATACTGATCTGACAGATATGTGACTGTGTTGTGAAGCGTTTTAGTAGTGTGAAGTTAATTGGGGATTCACTTGCATATTTGATAAATTCGTAATTATGGTTAAAACTCTGAAATTGTAACACCAAATTTGGTGAAACCTGCTACAGATATTGATCCGATAAATATCTTGTTGTTCCGTAAAGCAATGAGCAGTGTCAAGTTTGTTAAGGGTCATTTGCATGTTTAATGAACTTTGTAATTAGTGATCTAACTCTGAAATTACAGCATTACATAAAATGAAATGTGCTACAGAATCTGATGTTGATCTGATAGATAATTATCCCATGAAGCATAAAGCTATTTCAAGTGAATAAACAGTTCATTTGCATATGAAATAAAGTTTTGTAATTAGAACTCCGCAAATACTACGCTAAAGTTGATGAAACCTGCTACAAATATTGCTGTGACAGATATCTGATTGTTCTGTGAACAATTAGCAGTGTCGAGGTTGTCCAGCTATCTACCTGTCAATCACCGGCTGTGAAGGCTTGGCCTGTATATATACGGACGTCTGGTATCGGCGCCAATCAAAAGATTTTTAAAGGTAAGAATTGCTTGATATCATAGCCCTTTTTACATTTCCGCTAATATTATTTATGTTTTTTAATCTCCCAGTGTAGTTTCTGAATTTTCATGTCAGACAAAGGTATATCTTACAACATTGGTGTGCCGTATAGCGACTTACATAGAGTAAATCTGAATGCCCCACTGCACTACGAATGTCACATCGGTCATGGCCAAGATATTATTATTATTTTGTTGTTGGTATGCAGTGAATATTACGGTATTTTGTATTTCTTGGTTGAGCACACGTTTCAAAACTGTAAATCACGAATGAATAGTAATATGATCAAACTTGTTATTTCAGTGCTAGCGTATCTGCAACAAATATTTGATGCTGTGTGAGCCACATTACATACATGCCCTTGGATCGGTATATCTGTAGGGCAGTGACTTGGTCATAGGGGGATTCAGATCGGTATAACAAATTATTGTAGACACGAATGCTGTAAGAACAACATATTCTTCTGACATGGGAACTCACGAACTACACTGGGAGACTACAAAAAACAACAACAAGCCAAATATTATGAACTGAAATGTAAAAATGTTATGATATCAAGCAATTCTTATGATATCAAGCAATATGATATCAAGCAATTCTTACCTTGAAAATGTTTTGATTGGCGCCGATACCAGACGTCCTTGTATGTACAGGCCAAGCTTACACAGGCGGTAATTGACAGGCAGATAGCTGACCGAAGGTTTTCCCGACGGGCAGTTGCTTCGCTTTGATTTCAAACTCGCAATGGCCACATGAGGGCGCTAGACTTATGAAAAGGGTCGGTAAGTAATCTAGGGTGTAACCACACTAGTTGACTCTCAGAACCTACAATTTTTATTACAATATATTGTTCCTCGTTTTACTATTCTTCCATAAATTGTAACTCATACAGAACTGTCGGCTATTTACAGCGGTGGTGACTGTAAATGGGACACCTAATTTGCAAATTAATAAGCTGTATTGCAAGGCATATCGCTATTTCCCTTTGTAATTAGCGAGCGACTTTGTTAACTTGTCAGCGATATCGTTTTTCATTTCAGTAAGCTGCAGACACTTTGTGCAAGCAGGGGGATGTTGCCATAAGACTTATCTGTGTTTGAGTAATTCAGTATAGGGTGTTTGAAAATTCAGATGTGGACATAAAATGTAATATTGGAATTTCACTCAAAATTATTATTTCACTTCTTATGGTAGTCTATTGGTAACCATTAATATTTTCCCTGACAAAACTTGATATATCTGTAATGTGTAAGTATTATGTATATATGTAATTGTTTTCAGATATTGTTTTTTGGCAGTAATAACTTTCTTGATAAACAATAACATCATATTGCTTCTTGTACAATTACAAGGCAAACTTTAAATGAAGGTAAACATTACAGCTATTGTCCCTTTTGCGATTACATAAGAAAGATTTTGGCACAGGATGACTTCCCTCATCTGTCAAGAAAAGTGGACACAATTAACAAATTTGTTTAAAAGGCTGTGCCAAGAAAGTATGTTTTGTTCTTTCTATCGGCTGCAGTTTCTCGTTCTACTCCAACAGCATATAACAAAATTACGTTTGGCAAATATTCTTCATATGTATGTGTGAAGACCGTGATCATTGTTATTGATGACAAATACATTCTAGTCTGGACTTGAAGTCAATTTCAAATGATAATAATAATGCTGAATTTACACACATGGCTGTGCTGGACTTTTTATCTCGCGTTAGGGAGTAGAACAAGAAACTGCCGTGGATACACTGAACAAAACCACACAAAAATTAGCCAACGTTGGAGCTTACCATTGACAACCCAACCTATATTTTGTTTCGTTCTTTTTGATTATAAAATGTTATCACAAATAATATAAAGAAGGAAATTTGAGCATGTACTTACATAGCATAACGTTTGTGGGTTGTATCTTACATTCCTTTATCGACGAACAAATAACGCACTTTACGAGCTTACCATTATTCTTGTATGATGTGATGTCTCAAGAAATCAGTCTAGATGTGTTTCTTTTGTAGCTTTTGACAACAGAAATTACACCTTCGAGAAACACAGCATTTGCAAAATGTTTTAAAAAAATGAATTCATTTCGAGAATGTGTTACTTCATTTCAACCGTAACATGACAGCAAGCGTGTCATTGTAGACTTTCTTTTTATCTTAATGAAGTGACAAAGATCTCTTTGAATTTCTAATTTTAGGGATATCATACATGTCCGTAGTACACAAGTAATACATTTACCGTACAGCTTGAGTGGTTTCAGTATGACGTGCCAGCCATCATTTCTGTAGCAAACAAATTCTTTAAGACTCAAAATAATAACCCCAACTACTGTGCAATAGTCGTCTACAGATGGTATTCTGTAATGCGTTCCCTCTTAAATAAGACGAAGCGAATATCCGATCTCTTTTTCACGCGGTTTATATGAATATAAGCATGCCTTCCACACTGATAATAATTTATTCTCTGAGTACGAATAACTGAAATAAATCAAAGAAAGATACAGGAAGTAAGAACTACACTCCCTGTGATGACTCGGGGGTCAAAAGTCAACTTGGTGAGGGGAGTCATGGGACTCATCTCAGTAAACGCCCTCTAACGGTGAGTGAACGTTTACTTTCGTTTACAAGATCTCATTTGCATAGCACAGCCTTGACTTACCAAGTGAGAACAATTAGCTGCTTTGAAACAGTCTAAGTCAAAGCTGCAAGTAATACTGTAAACAACTGTAACTGAGAAGTCTCAAATAAAATTCTTACAAATGTAATCACAGTCCGTAAAAGGATTATTGTCCGTAACAGATCATCCAGTCCCTAAAACTCAACCAACACATGTACAGGTCTTTCGCAATGTAACAAGGCTTTCCTCTGAAGTTCCTTTGAAAGGTTAATTCAGCGCTAAGCTTACTTGATACAAAATACTCAACTCACCGATTATTATGTAGGGCTGTAGAGGACTATAGCATCTGGCTGATAATAACACTAGAATTTGTAAACTCTATGGCAAAATAAATGGATGTTGAATTTGACCGCAACATTTTGTTTGCGACAAAACACAAATAGAAGTCTAACCTTATCACTAAGTCAGTCATACAACTGAAAAGAATTACAGGGAAGATAGAAAATATATGAACCATTGGTGACAGAATAACACAAGTAGCAATTGTCTTGCCCTATATCAGATAAATGAAAGACAATTTTCATTCGTTAGGACACATAATCCTACTATCACAGTGAAAACCTTATCTAATTACTTACACTGACGTTTTAGCCAAAGATCCTGTAGGTAGGAAGATAGAGAGGATATCTAAAAAGGAAAAGCAGAGATTCCATGGCCTTGGGCTTGACAAATGCATCAAAGCAAACTAAAGGTCCTAAATTTCCTGGATCATTCATCTAAGCACTAAAATGAATAATACCTGTACAGGACACCGAAAGACCATAGCGTATAAGTAAGTAGGTCAGTCTTGATGCACTATGAAAGGATTCGGTAACAATATTCATGTGAAACCAATCAATAACAATATAAAATATGAGGAGAATGTTACCTCTGAGGACGATGGATGACTGGCTTAATGTCTGTATGTATGTATGGTTGGTTGGATGGATGGCTGGATGGGTGGGTGGATGAATGGCTTACTGTCTAAATTGCTGGTGTGATTGATTAGTTAATTGTTTCATTGATTGATGGATGGATTGATTGATTGATTGATTGATTTATTGATTGATTAATTGAGATCACGTGACCTCGCAAAACAAATCACAAAGTACTTGACATGTCCTTTCATAAACAAGGTGTCTCAAGTTGACAAAGATTTCGCTCCCCATGTTTCTCGCTCATAAACCGTTGCATTGTCCTCGCAAGTCGCTTTTCTAAATGGCGTCTTTCAAGAAATGTACCAATGAGAAATTTAATTATACATACTTTGTGATCATTCAATCACAGTATGACACTGTAAAAGGCAATCTGCTACATTGATGTAAATGACTTGCGATGGCATTGTTACAAAGACATTTATTACATACAACATCAATATAGGAAGAAGATAGTACGTCTCAAACGTTCTTGTCAACTGTAATTACGTTGATTATCTTGGTTGACTATCATATTAGTTTAAGGGAAATGCTGTCATTTCGCACATGAAGCCATTTGGCTGGGAACAATTCGTCTCTCTCCATGTACCGTCTGATGAGTGTAACACTACACAATCTTTGATGTCACTAAACACGTTGTTTGGAGACCAGTTCTTGTATTCGCCGTCAAAGCCACTTTCCCAGGTAAAAGTGTCCTCAGTGTCGATATCATTGTAACCTGCGAAATAATAAAGACGCAAACATATATTTCATCAAGATAAAACAGTAAAAACTTCTGATATGTAGATATTTCGACATGTGGACAGATTGTACTGTACTTACCAATGAATACTGTACACGAAGGACAGGTTTCGTTGATAAGTGACGTCACGAGCCGATTGTTACTGAGGTTTGATATGGTAACCAATTGACCCCAAGCACTGTACATAACAGAGAGAGAGAGAGAGAGAGAGAGAGAGAGAGAGAGAGAGAGAGAGAGAGAGAGAGAGAGAGGTCTCTTCAGAAAATGGTTCCATGAAACCAATCGATTTGAAATGTCCTTCATTAAGGTTGCTGAGAATGCGTATGCCCTACTTTTTTTGCACAAAGTTTGTCTGTTTACCACCATGACTCTCCTAAGCGTTCAACATGACAATATTTTGTTTGAGTAACAAAACATTTTAGTTACTTACGACCTGCATTGCTGACGACTCCTTTCGAAATTCATTGGTGTAGTGTTGACATAACGGTAACACTTTCCATCATGAAGAGACCAACCTGTTTTAAAGATTCAAATGTAAACATATTGATATAACCAATTACAAAGAATTGATGGATAGATAAATTGAGTTATAGTTAAACGATGACGTATTGAGAAAAATGGTACATGTCCATCGAGTGGCACAAAATTAAAAATCTCTTCATCGTCGTACTCAACAGAATACCTTATCTTTTCTTTTATTGTAAAGAATGTCGTTGCCGCTATTATTGTTATCTGAGTTTTCATCTGCCAGTCATTACCGTTGTTGTAAGCACCATCGTCTTCATTGTCAATTTTTTGTTTCCGTCATGGCAATTATATTCGGCATGACTTCGTCATCATTATTGTCAACACCAATGTCACTGTCATCACTATCGATATAACTATCACTGATGTTGTCTAAGCGAAGATCTTAATCAGTGTCTTAATAAGTAAATCTACGTCATCATTCTGATTTCCCATAGATAGTGGACTTCCGCTCAGCTGTCAATAGTTTTCCATAATCTCGCTAAATCGAATCACTTTATGAAGGCATAATTGCACACAAACATCATTAATAACATGTAGTGGAAACTTACCATATGAGCATTCACGTTCTTTGTCGGTACCTGTAACAAAAACAGATACACATCAATTTAATTTTTGAATAGTGAGCAATATTCCAATAAAATGTGTGTATATAAGAACACTGGACCACCAGCACTGTCAGAAATCTGCATTTTTTAATCCCAATGTTTACAGAACTGTACAAAATATGTGGAACCAATCTATTTTATGCAGAATCATCTAATTTGAATGTTTACCTTCTTCACATATGAAATGGTTTTCCGCTTGACAATCTTCTGTCGTCCAGAGATAATTATACTCGCGAGTCATCTCTATACTCAAAAGAAAAAACAAAAACCAAATTATAGGTATGAAATCTTAATATAAAAACTACGGTATCCACCTTATTTCAGATTCGGACTTGTTCTAGCTGATGAAAATTGAACAAAGGTAAGCTCAGTAGGTCGTGAACAGTGTAACACGATTCATGACAAATTAAGATTTGTTGGATGGACCTTCGGAAATTAGAGGAAGATTCGATTCGAGAGTGTGCTAAATTGTCAACATCTGATTTGGGAGCGGCTTCATCCTTTCGTATTATACTGCAGATTACATAAGAAGATAGAGTGAGATAAAATTACTTTTTGCTCCTTGAAATAGCAGCCCCAGTTTTTCCGTAGTTTCCCTAAACATTAGGAATAAGCTGCAATTAAATATATGTCGTCACGATATGCACGTATGGTCAAGTGATTACAACTCAGGCTGTGCCTGAAGTCTCTACCTTTTGCAGTGATTTGACGATCTCTGTGCGATTTTCACATCACACTTAGTCACAATACTGTCAAATGAGAACAATTCAACACGAAAGCAATCATTTTCGAAACCAAACATGCACCAACCAAATGATGGTCCGAGGGAATTTTCATTAAGCCATGCATAAGTCAGTAATCCATTCGTCCATCTAACATAATTACTCACTCACACTTTAACTGAGAAGACATGGTTCATGTCTTTCTTGAACACTGCCCATCAGTCACTTCACCACTAGCAAAAAAGCTTTTGTAACCGACAGAGGATCATTGTGAAACTTGAATCCAAACCACCAGTCCTTGGTACTACCGGTTAATAGAACTTGACGTCGAAGAAACCACTTTAAAGGAAAACAATCATGTGAGTTTTTGATATATATATATATAAATATATATATAAATATATATATATATATATATATATATATAAATATATATATAAATATATATATATATATATATATATATATATATAGGTAGCTAGCTAGCTAGCTACGATTATTTATCCGATTGTCGCTTTGCCAGATCCAGATATGAATAGATAGATAGATAGATAGATAGATAGATAGATAGATAGATAGATAGATAGATAGATTGATAGATAGATAGATAGATAGATAGATAGATAGATAGATAGATAGATAGATGTGTTTCGTAAATTGCTTAATGGAACACATTTGTCTCATAGTAGGTCATTCCTTTTAGTACAACATATAGATATGTGTGAATGGAATTATTGCTTACCTGTGTCTTCCGTGAAAGTATTGTTGCCAGTGTTTCCCTAAAACGGGACTAGCGAAATTAGCACTTGTCCAGTCACGTGATTCCTGAACAATGAAGTAACAGGTACCATTGAAGACCAATCCCTTATCATTGTGTCCACATACATCTGTGTCGTCTAAATGTGTGTAAGCGGGATAATTGTTTGACTCAAAATATCATATATGACATTGTCTACAAATAAGCTGTGGGTAAGGTTGTCAAATACATATCTAATTTATCTTTCGATGGATGTAACTGTCCAAAATGCACCTTTCGCTTAACGGATAACCACATTGGAATTCTCCCATGAAATTACAACGCGGTTATATGGCGTGTTTTCCATTTGATAAAAATTAGAAATTGAATTTTTAGTATGATTACAACCTCCATTTATAGGAGATATTGAAATTTGATCACATCACTGTGCATTCAAATTGGGGTTAAAGATTTACGACGCATTTCGAATTCCTTCCCTGGATGAAAAGGCGTCTATAGCTCGTTTCAAATTGTTCGATCACCTTTATTTGTCATGAAACGTTCGCACAAATACAAAGTCCAACACTTTGTCCTTTATTTCTGCAAGTCATCTCAAGGTTACTCTGCAAGCTGTACTGCTCATCAAACTGCAATTTTGTAGTGAATATGTTTCCTGATGACAATTAACTAACATTTTTTTGCCGATTTCTTTGGAACAAGCACGATTTCTGTTCCTATCACAATTTGTATCGTCCAGTTTGTATCCAAACAGCTTTCGCATATCTGTAACGGCGAGTGTTG
>LD527547.1:62826-75742 GCA_001465055.1 Ptychodera flava | reverse complement strand
TCCTTGCTTTTCAGATTGCTGCGACTTTAGCAGATTAAAACACCCCAAATACGAAATATTGGCGATGTTTTCTGTAATGATATAAGAAAATAGTACCATACTGCTCTATCCGCAAAATCCTTGAATGAGATCACAGGTAATAGCAATGCGGATAAATATTGTGATATAGCCCGACGATTGCTTAGAATTTTACCCTTGAATTTAATTGTAACGACTGACATTGATATGACCGACAGTAACCCCTTGCATGCGGTGTATCGTGAGAATGATCTCTCGTTGTTTATTTACCGGACCTTACGTTTTATTTGATAAAATGTTTTTCTCCCTTGAATAAGAACAAATTATTGCTGAGAATGACGTAACCTGCTGATTCAAGAATGAAACTTTACCATTGATGTTGTTAAAAGTTTTTTCAAAGATAACTCGTATTTCACAGTATAATAATCGCAATCATACCTATCCGTAATCCATAACTCTAGGTCAAAATTCGTAATACACTAGTTATATGTATTATATGTCCCGCCCCGTTAATACCACCAGCATAAAAAATCAGCATTACTCAAACTTCTGATTCGTCACAGCATTTTTATATTAATTAATGCGGAAATACCTTTCGAGTATTTAAAATTGTTTACATTCGTTCTCTACTGCTTGATTTAAATGTTTTGCTGGAAGTACTGAATACTGTGAGACACAATCATAAACATAGACACAAAATAGCACAGAAGAGACAGTAAAGCACCGGTTAACACAACAAAGTCAAATTCATGAAAGAAAGATATTTGGACCTCTGGGCAAAAGGCCAAGAAGTGATGCCAGGTGTTTCGAAAATAGTAAGCGCATCCTGCCCCACATGTTGCATCCGCCATATATTAATCTGTAAGTCAAATATGTAGTGGTCAACAACTAAGGTCCAATGTCACTAATGCCATCAGCGATCATTTGTCGAAGAGAGATGCTGTATTTATCTACCAGCTTGCGATACCTGCCAAAAAAGCGTTTGAATATATAGAAAAGTCTTTCTCTGGTGTAACCTTGATCTAACAGTTTGTAAGAGAGATGGCCGTCTCTCTAGAAAATCACCATATGAACTTCATGCTCTTGCATATCGAATAAGCTGGGAAATGTGTACCCAATAAGCTGGTGAGAGCGGAATATTACTGGTGAGGTGGGAGAAATTGATAATATTAAAGTTGAAATCATCTCGCTTGTCATATAACCTAGTAGTAAGGTGACCACTAGAGTCAAATTCAAGAAAAATATCCAGATATGAAGCAGAAGAGGCCGTTTCTGTAGTTTCTTTAATTTCCAATTCTGGAGGATAAATCATATCGATTGTCACTGAATTTGAAGTTATTCATTGAAATTACATCGTCTATGTATCTAAATGTAAAGTTGAAAGTTCTAGCTACAGAGAACTTCTTCTGTTTGATTAAGTTCTGGATAAATTCTGCCTCGTAAGAGTACAGAAATAAGTCAGCAAGCAAGGAGCACAGTTAGTGCCCATAGGAATTCCTATACACTGTTGGAAAATGTGTCCTCCAAATTCTACAAATATGTTGTCGATGAGAAAATCAAGCATACTGATAATGTGTTTCTCGGTATAAAAAACTTTAGCATTAGTAGTAGTTTTTTACAAAATATGTAGAATCATACCCTAATAACACATATTTGTAACGGCGTGAACCCTTTGTGTAGAAAAAAATGCTTGGTTGATGATGTTTTTCAAGCGTTCTTTCAATTTATCATGTGGTATTGTGGTATACAATGTGGAAAAATCGAAAGTCTTAATAGACGTTATTTTTGGAATAGATCTTGATTTCAAATTATCAAAGAGTTCCTTCGAAGAATTCCTTCGAATGCTTGCTACAACATGTTGCAATGACAAATCATCTTCATAAAATATATTCATTACCAGCTTGAGCCGTTCTAACACCAATCTTGGAGCAGAAAGTTTGACTCTCAGCATTTAGCATCTAGCAATAGCTGGACCGAACTACGATAATCATGCCCTCAAGTGTATTGATGTATGATATTGGGTTAAATGCAATCTTGCTGTGTTGTGCTTAAGGCTTAGCTTCATCTACGACGAGCAACCTTGGCTTCACAGTTTATTGCATTACTGTGACCTTTTATTCGCGGTGTATTGTTGTGCTGAGCAAGTATACAGAATCTTACACAAACAAGCTTCGAAGTCGATAAAGTTCATGTTGTCTCCTAAAACGTTAAATTTGAACTTGAAACTAGTGTAATAACCTATTAAAAATTAATGTTTGTTTTGCATCTGACATTGATACTTGTTCAGAGTATGGTCTCAAAACTTTCCTAAAATTTTGATATTTTCCAACACGCACGGATCAGTGTTGACGACTGTTATAATAGGGCACCGAACCCGTGTTTAGAACTGTACACGAGTTTCAAATTCAAATTTAACATTCCAGGAGACAACATGAAATTTTTCGACTTAGAAGCTTGTTTGTGTAAGACTTACTCAGCACAACAATAAACTGCGAAGAATCTGTCATAAAAAGAAATAAACTGTGAAGCCAAGGCTGCAAATCGTAGATAAAGCTAAGCCTGAATCACAGCACAACAAGATTACATTTAACCCCATATCATGCATCAATGCGCTTGAGGGCATGGTTATCGTAGTTCGTTTCACCTATTGCCATATGTAAAATGCTGAGAGTCGAACGTTCTGCCCCAAAAACTGCAATTAGAACGGCTCAAGTTGGTGATGAATACAATTTATGAAGATGAGTTATTATTGCAACACGCTGTAGCAAGCATACTGTGAAATAAGAGTTATCTCTGAAAAAAACTTTTAACAACATCAATGATAAAGACGTGATTCTTTAATCAGCGGGTAACGTCATTCTCAGAAATAATTTGTTATTATTCAAGATAGAAACAACATGTGATTATTGATTGACTTTGATTGTTCTTATACATTATTAGCAACAATCATTTTGAATGAAGCTTGGTCGTTTCTAGAAGGCAGTGTATATATCTTGAAGATATGTGAATCGGCGTACATTTTCAGAAAACACCGAAGGCGTCCTGTTCTATCAACATCATCGATGTATTTCTTCCTCGTGGCATTTCATTCATTTTTCTAGAGAGACATTTGACGTTACCTTTACTGATTACTCCAGGTTGTTTTAGAAAGTTGAAGGCTTATTTAGAGAAAAAAAATGAAAGTCATAAAATATCCATGATAGAATCATAATAACCAGTAGCTATTTAGGAAACTCACTGAAGATTGTCTAACACCTCAATGTCAACACCTGACGCTGCTTCCAAAGTTTACTGCATTATCTTGGAAGAGACAGTGTGAGTCAAATTTTCCGATTATTTACAGACAGCAAGATTTACTGCACGGCCTTAGAGAAGCAGCCCTTCGACTAACCTTGTCTTCTTGTCATGTAAAGAATGAATCGAAGGAAATCAACCGTTGTGTTTTCTCTCCTGCTCATACTGAATGAAAGTTTGTTCTTTCGTTCACCACTCTGCGGTGCAAAACTTGTCAACGCCAATCGCAATAATGTGGTAAGTTTGAATATCATGTTTATGATTGTATAGTGTTGGTGGCTTTCTTAATTCATTTTCTCTTTCTTGTGATTTCACAAGATTCTCATTTTACGGGTAAACATCATTTTGTTTCTTGAATTAACATTCATGGGTGCGAACATCGATGACAACGTCAAACAATGTAGAATAAGGGGGTAAAAGCTGAAATACAAACTTTTATGTGGTCTAACATCAACTACTGTGTTTGCAAACACCTTTCCCGAAAGTATTTCTCTTGTTTGTATTGTTGATGGTATCCTCACTTTTTAAATATTACTGTGAGCCATCAGTACTTTTATCACAGAAGTACGAAATTCTGTCATTACATCAATATGTAACACCGATCATGCTGAGGGAGTATTTAGCGCAGTAGAACATAGAGATGTTGAAGTAATTTTGATGACAAGATAACACAAATGCCAAAGAGAATAAGACACAATAGAGTCAGCACCTAAAGGAAGAATGCCCTTGGGAGACAGATATTTTTTTTTTTAAATTTATTTTACAAATATTTTCTGATCTTTAACTTGTAGGGGCTCATTCTGAAAATCTTGGTGTAAGAACAATTTCCTCCGTCTTAATTTTATAACAATCGAAAATATTATCTCCCTAAATAGAGTTAAAACAGGGAAGGCCGCCATTTTGAATTTTAGTATCGGTAAATGTTAGGTAATGTGTTTGTGTAGTACGATTTGGTAAGAAAATGGCTGAAATTTCCATTTAGATAAGTTTGAGCAAAGGTTTAAGTCTTTTATTTTCGAGGTGCATACTACCTTTAACAAGCCATTGTCAATGACATAGTCCCCGCTAAATATATATTTGCCAATGTGCAATAGTAAGAGTGTACAAATTTGGTTGTAAATGCAGTTTCTAAGCCCAGAAGAGCCAAGTAGGCAAAGGGATGTTTCCCTTGACATTTCCTAAAAGTGCATTGTAATCATTTGTTGAGGATGATGAAATAGTCCTACGGTAGAACAGGTAAGTAACTTGAAAGTAATGGCGGATATTTTTCAAGTAAAGTGGTGGAAGAGGACATTATCACATGTAACCTTGCAAGAGTAGCTGACGTGACGTTCTAAGAGAACTGGATTTGGTTGACGTGAATATACCTGTACAACAGTCCAAAGTGAATAATGTTGACAGATTTCCTAGGTGATGAAAATTACCCATTGCAGTGATGAAGAGCATGTAAACATACAAACATGCGCTTGACTAAACTGGATATGAGTATGGGATATATTTAAGCACGTGATCAACAAGACTGGTTTCTATCAGGATGAAAAATACTACATGTCATTTTAGAAGTAATGTAATCAGATCTAGAGTCAGCATGAAAAAATTAGAACAAAATGACTGCCTGGTGGTATCATAAAGAAATTTGACGTGCGTATGTAAGTTTAAAGTAAGTTTGAAATGAATTGTTCAAGGTATTTCTGAGATATCTGCGTGGACGGATGGACGGACGGAGCCCAATCCATAAGTCTTTCTGGACTTTATTGGCGGGGATAAAGACGACGAAAATTTGTTGCACACCCATCGCTAAGACTTCAGGTAATATGTGTGACTGATAAAAGTAATCAAAAATTTAGATGTTCTCAGTTACAATTTACAGATTAAAGATTAGGGACTTGTTACACACGTAATGCTGAATGAGAGAGGATATTTTCCAATTTATACAAAAATTTGGCATTAAAGCGTACTGCTTGTCTACGAAAGACCAGGCGTCGGCATTATACCCTCTTACAACAGTTAATCCGAATATTAATACTCTTTATTTCAATGTCAGATGTGCAGCTATTTATTTCGTCAGTCTGGTATTTTCTAACAACATACCGTACCCTGTTTTCTATGGTATCAAACGTGCTACTACATTGTACGCAGCTACTATGGCCGTTATCCGAAAACACTGGGCTGAAACCTCCGAAAATATTTTTTATAAAACACCGACCTATGTCATATTTACACAACACAGTTTTGTTTAAATGCTTTACGTTTCGTCGACAAAACAAAAGACATACAGTGAAATATGTTCTAAGAAGCATTAACGTCGACAAATAAATTTGGCATTATATAGGTTATGTTTTTCAAATGTTGTTATGGCAAACCAAACTTCAACTCCTATTAACGCTAGGAAGCGAACAGGTAACTACACAACAACATCGGCATACCGGTCGTATCGTATTTTCTGAATTAGACAGTATCTGTGTCAGAGTATAAAATAAGTCCGAGCTTTTAGCCCTGAATGAACATAAGGCAATGGGTGATGACAATTTGGCAGCAAGTCAAATTAATCTTATACCCCAGCAATAATGAAATGCTCCATCTGATAATGACTTTTACACATCTGACAGAAAAAACCCTAGGATCAAGACTATCATGTTTTACAGCAATCCAACAAATACTTTGAGAGAAACTGATTTTTTGACAAAAAATTGGAAAAATTTGTTCCAAAAATACAAATATGAAAATTTCACCACAATTTGAACAAATCTGACAAAGGATCATACATACAAGTTTTCAAGGGAATGGGATGAGCGCTTTCAGAAAAGAGGTTTTTTTGACAAAAAACGAGAAAATCTCTCAAAAATACAACTTTCAAAATTTCACCACAATTTGAAGTAATGTAACTTAAGTCACTTTATAGCCTGCATACCAAGTTTAAACCAAATCTTGCCAGTGGTTACAGAGTTTTAGTTATTTGAGGGATTTTTCCTTTTTTCCCCTTCATTTGCATATTTTTGACTTTGACATGTTTATTTTAACAAATTCACATCTCCACCCCTGGTTGCACCTGTCCACCAATATTAAGATGGTAAGTGCTGCGATTCAGGAGTTTTAAATGTGGATGGACATACATCCACACATACATACATACATACATACATACATACATACATACATACATACATACATACATACATACATACATACATACATACAGACAGACAGACACACAGACAGACAAACAGATAGACATGCATACATGCATACATTTTCCCCTTCATTTGCATATTTTTGACTTTGACTTTGACATGTTTATTTCTTACTTTGAGCCAACATAATTTGAAATATGCTGCAACTATGCTATAGAACAAACTTCCAGATTCTATAAAAAAGTTAAATGAAAGAAAACACTTCAAACGTCATTTAAAAGACTGGCTACTTGCCTGTTGATACTATTTTCCCCAAAAGTTGTGGGGTTTTCTGGTCACGTTGTCTTGTTGTTTTATGACCTGTTTCATATCATTTGTTTCCCGTAATATATTTTTTGATCTGTACCTGATATGAAATATAGTTTGCAATTATTGCTATAGATTTTTCTGTCCATATCCGCAGATGTACACCTTATGTTATCTATATAGTATAAACATTAGGGGCCACAACTCGACTATTTCAGAAGAACTATATTGTGGTCCCCGCTAGGAATACCTGCTAAATTATAGAACATAATTTAGCAATTGTACCAATTTCTCTATCTTTATTTTTTTCAAGTGTCTTTTGAGTGAAATAAACTGAACTGAACTGAACATTTATTTTTACAGCTTTTAACCTCCAAAGCCGACCAACTTGTCAATATCAGTTTGTTTAACTTGATACTACTGATTATAATAATATAAACGAGAGTCAGTTACATTCTAATTAAAGTAAACAAGACTTGCTTATCAAGTATATCTGTCAGGTTATAAAGAATCTTAAGCTGGATAATCAGTATTTTCATCCTATTAACAAAGCACATTTTAACTTTCAAATTAACATTGCAAGTAAGTTCTGTTGAATAAGTTTAGCCTGTAGGTACTCAGAGAAAGCACACAGAAGAGTCAAATGTTTGCAACTTAAGAAGTTCAAGGTCATCAAAAGCATTATAAGGATCATGTAACATTTTCATTGAACTGTATGCACAGATTGCATAAGTGCTATAAATAGCATATGAGAAATCTTACAGCATAGCTTTACCATAAAAACCCTATCACTTTGACCACACACTTAATTGACCATTCTATTTTTTTCCTCAAAAAGTAATTTTATTTTATCCTTACCAAGTCAACAATAAATGGAAATTGGAACTTTATCTCTATTTATTTGACCAATCTATCATGACAAATTATTATGAGCGATTTCTTTTATATGACATACAGAGCACAATACATGACGGTTCAGAATATGTCAAAGTTGGGATTCAGGAAAGTTGCCTTTACATGTTTTAATCCTCCAAGATGGTAAGCATTTCATTATGAACTCTCAAAAAAGTTGAACTTTCTAATAATTCTACACTAAAATTATTCAGGCTTTGTTGATTTCCTAATTAATTCAATCATTTAAAATCATATTATTATTATTATATTATTATAAGTCAAATTGAGTTAAAACATCAATTACCGTCTTGCATCATTCCTATAAATAGCACCTCAGCCTGGAACAGCACAATCATAATCTGCTCATTCACACAGGCATTACTTGGCTTTGAATGAATGACCTACTACATTTCACCTATGTACCTAATTTGAAAGCATGGCAAAAAGTACCACAAAATTTGCAACTTTTGCCTTGAGTTCACAGAGTTATCTTCAGGTCACTTCTAGGACCCTACACACCCAATAAGAAAGTTATGGAATACACAGTTTCAAAGAAGATTTTGTAACCAAAAAGAGCAAAAATTTGCCCAAAAATACAAATATGCAAATGATGCCATAATTCTGATGAATTCTATTGTGAGTTATCACAAGGCACCTGCACGCCAAATTTTACAGCGATCCGACCATTAGTTTAGAGAAAAAGATTTTTTACTAAAATGGCAAAAAAATAAAGAAAAAAAATTCATTAAAAATAGAAAGCATCAAATGTTGACATCAAATCTATACGTTTAAATGACTTGGGCCTAAGGTACCTTAAAACCCAAATATGAAAATGATCAGATGAGTAGTCCCAGAGTTATTAATTTTTGACCATTTTCGCCGTTTTTCTACCTCATTTGCATATCTATGAGACAAAAAAGTTCATTTTAACAACGGCACATCTACATCATATATGACATCACTACATCAAAAACCAGCTTAATAAGTGCAGCGGTTCGTGAGTTTTTGCGTTTGGACGGACAGACATCCCTTATACATACATACATACATACATACATACATACATACATACATACATACATACACACATACAGACAGACATTTAACATAAAGACTTTTTTCAACCATATAACCTCCCAATTACCATATATGTATGGCAAATGGGAGCTTAAAATTATGCCGATTCTCTTTTCATTCGCCCAACTTCAATATTTAATAGTACTATCCATGAGGGAGTTTTTCTCTTATTGTTTCAAAAAAGTGTGAGGAAATTATATCAAGGCGAGTATATAACAATGAAAAGTGTATTTTATATCTGAAGACAACACGTTTTTGGCTGGGCGATCCTGTGACGCTAATCTATCGGTCTTGCTCAATGAAGCTCGTCTTGCTGGTAATGGGGCAAAACAGTTGGATGTCATATACACAGATTTTTCCAAGCCATTTGAAAAAGCCAGTCATAAATATTTTATATACAAACTTGGTAAGTATGGAAAACAAGACACCTTCCTTGACTGGTTTGATAGCTACCTGACTGATAGATCCAAGGTAATTAATATTGAAGGCTGTAGATCTGACCCCATTTTAGTTAAATCGGGAGTTCAATAGGAATCACAACTGGGACCCTTGTGTTTCATTCTTTATTTGTATGTCTTTTTTGGCAATTTTAAGTTTGGCTCATTAGACTTTGCAGACGATCCGAAGTTGTTTAAGATAATACATAGTGTGAATGACTGTTCAATGTTACAGGTTGGTATATATCTGTCCAAATTTTTCGACAAATGGAAAATGCGCCTTGATTATGCTAAATGTGTAGTACTTCGTCTTTGTTTGAAAAGATTGTCGATTGACAGAGCTTGTAACGTTGATGCACACAATATGGAGACAGTTTATAGATAAAGTGATCTAGGAGTGACACCGGACACCAAGTTAACTTATTGAACTCATGTTGTTTCCATTATCACTGATGGTCGAAGGCCACTTGGCATGCTAAAGAGGTTTAGGAAAAGGTTTTCGGTGGATGCCCTGTTCATGGTTTACAAAGCATTCGTCAGAACTAAACTCAAATGTGGCTCAATTGTTAAGAACAGTATTGACAAAGTGTACTCAGACGCTTGAAACTGTTTAGCGTAATTTTGTTAAATATTTGTATTATACTGTGAAAGTAAAATTTGATGATAATCAGTATGATTATCCATGCGTTTGATTTAATTTTCCAATGCTGTCTAAAAAGCGCATTTATTTTGATCTTGTTTTTTATACAAATCAATTAATGCCCATCTTGATTGCCAACAAATTTTCAATTAACACATTCCCAGACGATCAACAAGACTGAAAAGGACATTTCATGAACCTGATAATTGGTGGAAAATGAGATCTCAGGCACGGAAAATTTTCATCCGCCAAATTTGCAATAAGTCAATCAGAGGCACCTAGATATCAAATACGATGACTATTTGGAAGCTACATTTGGAAAGCTATTTTTTGTAAATTTCGCGATGGAAGTATAAACCCGTAAATTACATATTCAAATCTCACTATTATTTTATCTCCAAACGATCTACTTTACTTTATTTAGTAATATGTCCACTATGAACGTTTGCAAAATGACTGATTTGTGAGATTATTATCTGAGGAACTGAACTCAATGTATGTTGAACATTATTAGAATGTTTATTTTAAGTAGGTATTATGAACAAATAAAATTGTTTCGGAATTTCTTGGGCATAGATCCACTGGCTTACAAAATAAAACTTTTTCCTGAATCTCGGGCTGGAAAGACCCTAAGACCCTCTCGATAGTCTATGGAAGAACCTAGAAATGCAAAAAGGCAAGTTTCATGAGCATGTGAACATACACAATGACTTCTTCTATGGCTACAATGTATCAAAATTAAAAGTAATCAGACCATGACGCAACATCGTTTGTAATTACATATTCAGTTCCATTCTAATGATTTACTTGCATAATTCTCAAAAAATTCAAGACTTTCAAACATTATGTAAAAAATGTCGTCACAAGCTAAGATTTAGTAAGTGACTTAAGCTATCACTCAGCACATACATACCACACTGACAAGCTGTTAGTTGAATGATTTCAGAGAAACGTTAGTTTCAAGTGAAAAGGGGAAACATTGCCTCAAAATGTGTACGTATACACATTTTATTATAACGTCAGCAATTAACTACGGTATTTCTAGTCAACAAAAACCAGAGCTCAAAAGTTATCAGTCAAGTGGTTTCAGAGCAAAAGAAACGTGAAATCCATGTGTCAAGTATTTTTTCGTCAATTATAAAAATATGGCATATTATCAGAAATATAATAAATTAATTTCATTATTATTTGAACTGATTTGAATGACGTTGTTCTAGATCTACTACTATGTACGGCCATATCTTTCTCACGGCGCACGGACCCATGGCTCGCACGGGTCTAGGTGTTATAGTGTTTTATTAATGATGACATAGTCCCCACTTGTTATATCTTTCTCCCTTTCATTGTCAACTATCACTGCATCATTTTCACCATTTCAACTCTTGACAATGACTTGTTTTCAGCCACAGGATTCGTGCAAAGCAGATGCATGTGCGAGTTCGCCATGTTCCGCACCAGCTGTTTGTGAGCCAACATGCAGTTCCAGTGGTTACATTTGTCTTTGCAACACAGATGTATTCACAGGAAAGCATTGTGATACACTTGCACTTCATATAGGTAAGGAACGAATTGGTTATAATTACCCGCTTAAAAAGTAAATGCAACATGCGTTAATGTGAGATATTTCCAACAACCAAAGACTTGATAATTTTGATAAAGGAGCTTTAAATTTCCTAAACACATCGGACTCATTCTTGAAGATAAATCATCTGACGTAATAGTTAACGTCATAACGTTAAGTGACACCATGGTATGTATCATAGCCTATATTTCGAGAAGCATTTACAATTTATAAGGTAACAAAGAAAAAAAATAATACAGTACAACCACTTTATCCAGGACAAGAAAAACTGCATTGTTACATATAACTAGTATCAATAAATCAGTACAACTTTTCATCTAAGGAAAGTGGAACACTGAGTGTTACTATGGTTGCAACGGCAACGATTACCGAGGGCTTGTAAGCAGGACATTTCTGGGAGATGAATGTCAGAACTGGCTTGAACAAACACCAAACAAACATACCACGACACCAAGGAATTACCCAGGTGGAGGATTAGGCGATCACAACTTTTGTCGAAACCCAAACAACGACAACATGACTTGGTGTTATAGAAACAATGGCACTGGGACTGAATACTGTGACATTGGTCAGCCCGTTGAACATTGTTCTAAAGGTAAGACAGGTGCTACTTGGTGGATCAGATCATGACGTTCTGAAATTTGCAAAACTCATGAAAGCATTTTCCCCACTACTTCAAGGTAAAACAGGTGATATTTGAAGTGAAATGACTATTCTGCCAAAAAAACAACATCGGAGACTGGTACCATGTTGACAACATCAGTCTTACTTGGTGACAAGCGTTCCCCCAAAACTGTTTTTCTTTACAGGAAAGTATATACACTCGCAGGCCGCACGTTATGGTAATTTAAAGTACTCTTTTCATATCCTGCTGCCAGGAATGTCTACATGAGTGTTACCTTTGTCTCACGCCCCATACCAATCATTTGAGTGCCGTGAACAATCTTCTTCGTTAATTCGGCACATAATTTAAGAGAGTTGTCGATTGTTCCATTCGAACTAATGAACTCTGCCTCTGCCGAGAGTGTTAATATTGCACTCCGTGTAAAATGGCAGTATATTTAGAAATGAGACTGAGACAGATTTTATCACGATTTACACTAAAACTTTAGATTTGTTAAAGTATGCTCCCCTTGTCTAGAGACAATGGACAGGTTATATAGAGTTGAGCACTGCGACAACTTTTGCAAATGTTGACATTTTGGTTGGACCCTGAAAAGATTCCATAAGAAGACCTGTTGATTTTAAGTTTCTTGCGTCTACTTAACCGGATAAAAGGCGATCGATCGAATGCACTACTGTCTTATGATGTTGCATTTTCTTGTAAGTTTAATGCTTTCACTTTATAGTCTGACTGTTAGCAGAACTTGGAAAATTATTCATATTATAAGCACTGATTTAACACACAAAACATCAGACGGTATTGAATTGAAATAGACTTTATTTTCGTGCATGCTTTTCATATTGTTCACATTTCCCATACTTGTTCTCGGACCAATGTTCCTACTTGATACATATGTGGAAACTGGCAATATTT
>LD527547.1:11236-40796 GCA_001465055.1 Ptychodera flava | reverse complement strand
CAAAATGCTGATACCCTTGTTACATTTTGCGTAGACAATTTTTTATTACAAAATTCTGATACCCTTGTTACAAAACGCGTAGACTGGTTTATTACAAAATACTGCAAACGTTATTACAAAATGCGTCAGTTATTACAAAATGCTGATACCCCTTACTACATTTTGCGTAAGTTATTACAAAATGCGTCAGTATTACAAAATGCCGCAGTACAGAGGGAAATAACATTTTCGATTATTGTTAAATAAAGACGGTAAAATTTTTTCTTCCTCCAAGAGCTTCAAAATGAGCCCCAACGAGTGATAGATCGGAAATATTTGCAAAAAATTGACAACAGGAATATTCGTCTCCCAGGGACATTCCGCCTTAAGGTGCTCACTCTATTGTGTCTGATCTCTTTGGCATTTGTGTTATCTTTTCCTCAACATTACTTTGTTTAACATCTCTTTATTCTACTGCGTCACATACAACCTCAACGCGTAATCGGTTTTACAGTTGATATGTTATGACAGATTGTTGAACATTCTGCGATAAAAGTACTGAACGTACAAGGATAGTTTCAGTAGAATTTAAAAAATGAGGATATCATCAACAATATAAATTAGAGAAACACTTTCGGGAAGTCGAATGTAGGGCGTTGTGGCGCGAGTGATTTAGGTGCTAGCTAAACAGCAATTGATGTCACAGCACAAAAAACACTTTAGTATTTCCCCTCAGTCTGCATCGTTTGACGTTATCATTGATGTTCGTATCCGTGAATGTTAATTCAAGAAACAAAAGACTGTTAACCTGTAAAATACGAAATCCCGTGATAACATAAGAGAGGGAGAAAGGGAAAAAAATTTCGAAAGCCATCAACACTACGCAATAAAAACATGATATTCAAACTTACCACATTATTGCGTTGGGCGTTGACAAGTTTTACACCGAAAAGTGGTGAACGAAAGAACAAACACCTTCGGTGTTTCCTGAAAATGTACGCCGACTTACATATCTTCAAGATATATACACTACCTTCAAGAAACAACCAAGCTTCATTCAAAATGAATGTTGGCAATGACGTATAAGACCAATCAAAGTCAATCAATAAACACGCGTTGTTTCTATCTAGAATAAAAACAAATTATTTCTGAGAATGACGTAACCTGCTGATTACAAGAATGAAATCGTCTTCATAAAATGTATACATCACCAACTTGAGCCGTTCTAACAGCAATCTTTGAGCAGAACGTTTGACTCTCAGCAATTTACATTTAGCAAAGCGGAAGCGAACTACGATAATCATGCCCTCAAGTGTAGTGATGCATGATATGTGGTAAAATGTAATCTTGTTGTGCTGTGTTTCAGGCTTAGCTTCATCTACGATTAGCAACCTTGGCTTCACAGTTTATTCCTTTACTGTAACCTTTTGTTCGCAGTGTATTGTTATGCTGAGCAAGCATACAGAATCTTACACCAATACGCTTCTAAGTTGATAGAGTTAATTTTGTCTCCTGGAACCACAGGGTCCGGCGAGCAATATTCGTCTAGAAATTATGAATATGATCAATAAATGTCTTGTATTAAACATTAGCAGCTAACGAGGTATTTGGTCAGGGCGATAAGCCCCCGCGTTGGCGATCGGCAGAACAAATTAATGAAGGGGATTAGGGAAGGCAATTAACAGATATAGACTGTTTTCTTTGAAATACTATCCACAGATAGTTAGAGTAAAGTAATAGGCACACACTAGACACAGGTAAGGCTTGTATAATGAACAAAAGTTTAATACCAGACATTTATTGATCATATTCATAATTTCTAGACGAATATTGCTCGCAGGACCCTGTGCTGGAACGTTAAATTTGAACTTGAAACTCGTGTAATAACCATATGTTTTCGTCGATATCCAAAAGAAATCTACATTATTCTTTGTTATTTTAATTGTCAAAGTCGTTTTTGATATTGCGTCAGTATTGAGTCAATATGGAGTACATGAAACAGTTTTGAAAAGTATTGAGTAAGTCTTCGACGCATTGCTTGCCTCCGTGACTCACGCCTAGCGTGATCTCTTTATGGTAGAATGCGCCTAGGGGACGTACAGGTAGTCGGCCTCGGAAATGTTTATATCACTCGATGGGGCTCATTTAAAGCTCTTGGAGTAAGAAACGTTTTCACCGCCTTAGTTCTTCGGGGTTTTTTTCTTATGGAGTTAATGTTCACCCGTGAGTAAAGACAAAGGCCAGCCTTCCTTTTGTCGATATATTCTGTGAGATTGGAAAAAGAATAATCCTAATGTGACAATATATGCAGCTGCTTATCGTGGTGGCGTCACCACTGCGCCCAAAGGACATCCCACTTTGCGCATTAATGGCGTCCAAAGTTTTTGCCACGCATACGTCGAGTAGCCGTACGACATTTCGATCTATTGTACACAGTATACGAGGAAAAAACGTATTTCGACGTTACATGATTATCTAAATATTTACCTAAGAATCGACAGATTAACAGTTTGTATAAATCTTAGCTTACAGCGATCGAATGTTTATCTATATGAACCGCAAGCCTCGATTTCCATCTCATGTTAATGAGATGTCCGCAATTCACACCTCTTTGAAAGTTTTCAAAATTGTCGGTTTTACATTTTTGAGTAAAAGCAGGTTTTGGGCACGGCTCACTTTTAACGTTCTTACTAGCCAATCTAAAAAATGTATGGTACTTCATACTCCCTAAATAAAAATACTATCCGATACTCATCAAGTCAAAACAATCTATGAGCTAAATTTTCTGACTCAAGGTTCTGTAATTTAAAATATCACAATCAAACAGGATCAAATTTGGTGACATATAAAGTTTAAAATGGCCTATTTAGCGTGCATTTGGGAGAGGCTTTCTTACTGAAAGTAGAACGTAGGTCGAATTTCACGATTCAGAAATATAAGCCATCAGTGTCTGTAAGCCATGGATTTGCTATAAAACTTTAATGGTGCCACTTCTCCGGTGAAAATAAATAAAAGGATCAAAATACATCATATTTCTCCTCTTCCACGGTGGACCATCATGACGATAAAATCTTCCGGCACTAGCCTTAAGTCTCCGAAGATAGTGTTTGATCAGAATTATGCTCTTTTTCTGATAGCAGAATATATACAGGTGTAAAAATATCGAAGGTGAATCTCTTCGGTCATTGAAGTTCATCATAATGTTTTAATCGTAATATGGCCACGAAAGAAGCTTTGGATACCTTCTTAGAGCAGGGTCAAACTACATGATATGGTAGGTTTTTCCACCACTATGAAACAACACAATGAAAACATTTAGGAAACCCGTCAAAACCAGTAATTTCTGAAAAAAATCAAAATTAATAAAAATATTGTTAGGAAAACAATGTTGTTGATATCAAATTAAATGAGAAAGATATTCTAGGGAATATAAAGTTGTGATTTTTTGCTTTCACCCGATGTGAGTAGTCTATCCTCTAACTGGCATTATACCGGTAAGTGGCACAGCAAAATGTACGGCACTATAAATTGAACTTTATTATTAAATAATTGACTGGATTAATTGTACGTTGTTTTCATGTACGAACAGCGAATTCATTATCAGTGTAGAATTCTAAAACATTCAATAACGCCAAAGTTATCATATAAAGAGATTTATGCAACAACATATGCACAGGCTGACTTGACAAGCTGAATACTGTGAATATCACCATTATGGGAGTCGAATAAGAACTTGAAATTCACATACAAAGCAATAATATTCAAAACTAAATTTAAATGTTACAATTATCGGCCTTTTAAAAGTGTTGTAGATCTCCACCTCTGACTAAACATGTGACTGAACAGAGTTGTTTCCATATTTTCTACCCCAATGAAACAGAACTTCAAATAATTCCTTTTGTGTTTTCGTTTTCGCAGCTTCACATTTAAAGCAATTTGAGAATTAACATCGAATTTTCATGTCATGTATAGGAGAGTTCTCTGAGCCCTTAGTCCTTGATCCGGCCTATAACACTGCAAAAAATCTTACTGTTGCTTATTGGCATCGACTGTGTTTGCTGGTACAGTTCACATTAAACATACGGATGATATCAAAGCCTACGGTTCACGTGCATGAACCTTGAATTTCTGTAAAAGAGAACTTCGTAACAGTATCAAAGTATACTTCAAGGGTGAATATTAAAAATTAATAAGTTTGTCTTGCATCGGACATTGATACTTGTTCAGAGTATGGTTTTAAAACTTTGCTAAAATTTTAATATTTTCCAAAATGTACGGATCAATGTTGGCGACACTGTTACAATAGGGCACCGAACCCATGTTTAGAACTGTACACGAGTTTCAAATTCATATTTAACATTCCAGGAGACAACATGAAATTTGTCGACTTCAAGGCTTGTTAAAGTGTAAGACTTACTCAGCACAACAATAAACTGCGAAGGAACGATCACAGTAAAGGAATAAACTGTGAAGCCAAGGTTGCAAGTCGTAGATGAAGCTAAGCCTGAAGCACAGCACAGCAAGATTACATTTTACCCTATATCATGCATCAGTACACTTGAGGGCATGATTATCGTAGTTCGTTTCAGCTATTGCTAGGTGTAAAATGTCGAGAGTCAAACTTTCTGGCCCAAGACTGCTGTTAGAACGGCTCAAGCTGGTAATCAATACATTTTATGAAGATGATTTGTCACTGCAACAAGCTGTAGCAAGCATACTATGAAATACGAGACATCTCTGAAAAAAACTATTAACAACATCAATGGTAAAGACTTGATTCTTTAATCAGCAGGTTACGTCATTCTCAGAAATAATTTGTTGTTATTCAAGATAGAAACAACACGTGATTATTGAGTGACTGTGATTTGTCTTATACATCATTACCAATATTCATTTTGAATGAAGCTTGGTTGTTTCTAGAAGGTAGTGTATATATCTTGAAGATATGTTAATTGGCGTACATTTTCAGAAAACACCGAGGGTGTCCTGTTCTATCAACATCCATGTATTTCTTCCTCGTGGCATTTCAGTCATTTTTCTAGAGAGACTTTTGACGTTACCTTTACTGATTACTCGAGGTGGTTTTAAAAAATTGAAGGCTTAGTTGTAGAAAAAAAATGAAAGTCATAAAATAGCCATGATAAAGTCATAATAACCCGTAGCTATTTAGGAAATTAACTTAAGATTGTCTAACACCTCATGTATGACGCTGCTTCCAGAGTTTAATGCATTATCTTGGAAGAGACAGTATGAGTCAAACTTTCCGATAATTTACAGACAGCGAGATTTACTCCTGGGCCATTAGAAACAGCCCTTCAACGAATCCGCCTTCTTGTCATTTAAAGAATAGATCGACGGAAATCAGCCGGTCTGTTTTCTCTCCTGCTCGTACTGAATGAAAGTTTGTTCTTTCGTTCACCACTTTGCGGTGCAATACTTTACAACGCCCATCGCATTAATGTGGTAAGTTTGAATATCATGTTTATGATTGCGTTGTGTTGATGGCTTTCGAAATTCATTTTCCCTTTCTTATGTTTCACAGGATTTTCATTTTACAGGTAAACAGTCTTTTGTTTCTTGAATTAACAGTCATGGATACGAACATCAATGACAACGTCAAATGATATAGATTAAGGGAATAAAGCTGAAATAACGGTTTTTGTGCTCTAACATCAAGTACTGTTTTGCAAACACCTTTCCCGAAAGTTTTTATCTTGTTTATATCGTTGATGATATCCTCACTTTTTTAATATTACTGGGTGCCATCAGTACTTTTATCGCAGAATGTACGAAAATCTGTTATTACATCAAAATGTAAGACACAATAAAGATAGCACCTTAAGGAAGAATGCACCTTTGAGACATATTCTTGTTTTAATTTATTTTACAAGAATTTTCTGATCTTTCACTTGTAGGGTCTCATTCTGAAAATCTTGGTGTAAGAACAATTTCCACCGTCTTAATTTTATAACAATCGAAAATATTATCTCCCTAAATAGAGATAAGACAAGGATGGCCGCCATTTTGAATTTGAGTATCGGTAAATGTTAGGTAATGTGTTTCTCTAGTACTAAACTTTGCATAATGACCCCTATTTTTATTCTCTATTTGGTAAGAAAATGGCTGAAATTCCCATTGAGAAAAGTTTAAGCAAAGGTTCAAGTCTTTCATTTGCGTGGCGCATACTACCTTAAACAAGCCATTGTCAATGACGTAGTCCCTGCTAAATATATATTTGTCAATGTGCAATAGTAAGAATGTACAAATGTGATTGTAAATGCACTTTCCAAGTCCAGAAGTGCCAAATAGGCTAAGGGATGTTTCCCTTATCTCTTTAATAGAAGTGGTGACATTTCCTAAAAGTGTCTTGTGTTCATTTGTTGAGGATGAGCGAAATAGTCCCAGGGTAGAAACTGAGGCTATGTATCTTGAAATTAGCGACGCACATTTTTCAATAAAAGCGGTCGAAGAGGACATTACCACATGTAACCTTGCAAGAGTAGCTAACGTGGTTTTGTAAGTGAACTGGATAGGGTTTACTTGAATATGCCTGTACAACAGTCAACAGTGAATAATGTTGACCGATTCCCCAGGTTTTGTAGGGGACAGTGGAATTGCAGTAACATACTTCTGGATAGAAATCAAGATTAATAATGAAGAGCATGTCAACGTACAAACATGCATTTGACTGAGCTGGATATGAGTATACGATATATTTAAGCACGTGATCACAAAGACTGGGTTCTGTCATGATGCAAAATACTACATGTCATTTTAGAAGAAATGTAATCAGATCTAGAGTCAGCATGAAAAATTAAAACAAAATGACTGCCTGGTGGTATCATGAAGACATTTGAGGTGCGTATGTAAGTCAAAATCTTGTGCCAAGTCTAAAAGAAATTTTTAAGGCATGTCTTAGTAATGGCTCTGGACATGAAAAAGTAGGAAGAAAATTGCCGCCTGACGGCCATATTGGAATGTATCACGAAAAAAATAAACGTGCGTATGTATGTTGTAGTATTTTATCCTTATGCCAAGTTTGAAATAAATTGGGCAAGGCATTTCTGAGATATCTGCGTGGACAGACGGATGGACGGACGGAGCTCAATCTATAAGTCCTTCTGGACTTTATACGCGGAGATTTAAGAAGACGAAAATTTGTTGCACATGCATCGCCAAGACTTCAGGTAATATGTGTGTTACCACGATAGAGGGATATTTTCCAATGTATACAAAACTTTGGCATTACAGCGTACTGCCTGTCTACGAAAGACCAGGCGTCGGCATTATACCCTCGTACAACAGTTAATCCGAATATTAATTCTTTTCATTTCAATGTCAGATGTGCAGCTATTTATTTCGTCAGTCTGGTATTTTCCAACACCATACCATGCACGGTTTTCTATGGTATCAAACTTTCTACTACATTGTACGCAGCTACTATGGCCGTTATCCGAAAACACTGGGCTGAAACCCCAGAAAATATTTTTTATAAAACACAGACCTATGTCATATTTACACAGCACAGTTTTGCTTACATGGTGTACGTTTCGTCGACAGAACAAAAGACATACAGTGAATAATGTTCAAAGAAGCATTACAGTCGACAAATAAATTTTGCCTCATATAGCTTAGGTTTTTCAAATGTTGTTTTAGGCAAAACAAACTTCAACTCCGATTAACGCTAGACAGCCAATAGGTAACTACACACCAACATCGGCATTCAGCTCGTATCGCCCATCAACTTGACCCGTTTTCTCAAAATGCTTATTTCAACCGCTTTGAGTTTCCATATATAGATTACTTAAGGTGTTCTTAATTACATATGTTGATATTCTGACAAATTATTGTTTTTGAAATGTTCAGTAAATTTTACATTGTTTATGAAAATCGTCTCTGGAACGCTTGCATGTCAATTTGCTTCGAAAATCCTTGGGTTGTAGGGCCCATACCGTGTCAGATTTTCATCAAATTATTCAATTAATGATCTTACGATCAAAATTTTTGTCAACATGTAGTACTTATCACTCTTCAGGTTTGTCCATATTGTTACATTTGTGAAATTGCCAATATTTGGAGACACTATATTTTGCAAATAGTTAGGACAGCTACCGTTTGTCTTCATGTTGTGAGGAACTTTAAAAAATTATGGAGATAGCTAACGTCATATGAGCAAAGTTTACCATTCTACGTCATATGATCTAAATTTAGCATTCTAAAAAGGTAGATAGCCTCGATATTTCGCTAAAATATCATGGTCGAATAGTATAAACCGTAAAGTTGACATTTTTCGATGTCTGATGAATCGGCTAGTGACATATACATTACAATTAAGGAACTTGACGTAAATACAACTGGTATCTGTTCCCACTAGATCGGAACAGAATTACGATTGACATATACCTATATGCGACAACGATGAGACAAATGGTTTTAATACGGACATGAAGGTTGCGACGAGTCCGACGACCAAGCTGAGGCCGATATCTTCAATATCTTCTTAGAATCTGTTTTTACAAATGATGACATAAATGCCATTTCTGAATTAGACACTAAATTGCATGAGATTTTTCGCAAGTTCATTATATCTGTGTCAGAGTTAAAGTCCGAGCTTTTAGCCCTGAATAAACATAAATTAAAGCAATGAGTGGTGACAATTTGCCAGTGATAGTTAAAAAAAATTATGTTGATTCTCTTTCCATTCGACTTACTTGCATATTTAACCGGGCTATCCGTGAGGGAGTTTTCTCTTATCAATTGCTTCAAAAAAGTGTGAGAAAAAGATACCAAGGCGAGTATATGACCATGTAAAGTGTATTTTATCTGAAAACAACATTTTTTTGGCTGGGTGATCCTGTGAGACTAGTCTATCGGTCTTGCTCAATGAATCTCGTCTTGCTTGTAATGAGGCAAAACAGCTGGATGTCATATACACAGAGTTTTACAAGGCATTTGACAAAGTCAGTCATAAATATTTTATATACAAACTTGGTAAGTATGGAATACAAGACACCTTCCTTGACTGGTTTGATAGCTACCTGACTGAGAGATCCAAGGTAATTAATATTGAAGGCTGTAGATCTGACCCTGTTTTAGTTAAATCAGGGGTTCAACAGGGGTCACAACTAGGACCCTTGTGTTTCATTCTTTATTTGTATGTCTTTTTTGGCAATTTTAACTTTGGCTCATTAGACTTTGCAGACCATCCGAAGTTGTTTAAGATAATACGTAGTGTGAATGACTGTTCAATGTTACGAGTTGGTATACATCTGTCCACATTTTTTCGACAAATGGAAAATGCGCCTTGATTATGCTAAATGTGTAGTACTTCGTCTTTGTTTGAAAAGATTGTCAATTGACAGAGCTTGTAATGTTGATGCACACAATATGGAGACAGTTTATAGTTACAGTGATCTAGGAGTGACACCGGACACCAAGTTAACTTATAAAACTCATGTTGTTTCCATTATCACTGATGGTAGAAGGCCACTTGGCATGCTAAAGAGGTCTTGGCAAAGGTTTTCGGTGGATGCCCTGCTCATGGTTTACAAAGCATTCGTCAGAATTAAACTCAAATGTGGTTCAGTTGTTAAGAACAGTATTGACAAAGTGTACTCAGACGCTTGAAACTGTTTAGCGTAATTTTGTTAAATATTTGTATTATATTGTGAAAGTAAAATTTGATGATAATCAATATGATGATCCGTGCGTTAGATTTAATTTTCCAATGCTGTCTAAAAAGCGCATTTATTTTGATCTTGTTTTTTTTATACAAATCAATTAATGTCCATCTTGATTGCCAACAGATTTCCAATTTACACATTCCCGGGCGATCAACTAGACAGAAAAGGACATTTCATGAACCTGATATTTGGTGGAAAATGAGATCTCAGGCACGGAAAATTTTCATCCGCCAAATTTGCAATAAGTCAATCAGAGGCACCTAGATATCAAATACGATGACTATTTGGAAGCTACACTTGGAAAGCTATTTTTTGTAAATTTCGCGATGGAAGTTTAAACCCGTAAATTACATATTCAAATCTCACTATTATTTTATCTCCAAACGATGTACTTTACTTTAATTAGTAATATGTTCACTATGAACGTTTGCAAAATGACTGATTTGTGAGATTATAATCTGAGGAACTGGAGTCAATGTATGTTGAACATTATTAGAAAGTATATTTTAAGTAGGTATTATGAACAAATAAAATTGTTTCGGAATTTCTTGGGCATAGATCCACTGGCTTACAAATCTAACTTTTTCCTAAATCTCAGGCTGGAAAGACCCAATGACCCTCTCGATGGTCTATGGAAGAACCTAGAAATGCAACGAGGCAAGTTTCATGAGCATGTGAACATTCTCAATGACTTCTTCTATGGCTACAATGTATCAAAGTTAAAAGTAATCAGACAATGACGCAACATCTTTTGCAATTACATATTCAATTCCATTCTAATGTGAACAACCCCGAACAATAATGATTTACTTGCATAATTCTCAAAAAATTCAAGACTTTCAAACATTATGTAAAAAAGTCGTCACAAACTAAGATTTAGCAAGTGACTTAAGCTACAACTCAGCACATACATACCACACTGACAAGCTGTTAGTTGAATGATTTCAGAGAAACGAAAGTTTCAAGTGAAAAGGGGAAACATTGCCTCAAAATGTGTACGTATACACATTTTATTATAACGTCAGCAATTAAATACGGTATTTCTAGTCACCAAAAACCAGAACTCAAAAGTTATCAGTCAAGTGGTTTCAGAGCAAAAGATCTTTCGACGTTAGCAGAAAATATTCCTCCTGAAATAAACCAATGCATATTAATCAAATCATTTTGAGCAACCTATGCCGTACAAATGTGAAATCCATGTGTCAAGTATTCTTTCGTCAATTTTAAAAATATGGAATAGTATCAGAAATATAATAAAATAATTTCATTATTATTTGAATTGATTTGAATGAAGTTGTTCTAGAGCTGCTACTGTGTACGGCCATATCTTTCTCACGGACGCACGGAACCAATGGCCCGCACGGGTCTAGGTGTTATAGTGTTTTATTAATGATGACATAGTCCCCACTTGTTATATCTTTCTCCCTTTCATTGTCAACTATCACTGCGTCATTTTCACCATTTCAACTCTTGAGAATGACTTGTTTTCAGCCACAGGATTCGTGCAAGGCAGATGCATGTGCGTGTTCGCCATGCTTCGCACCAGCTGTTTGTGAGCCATCATGTAGTTCCAGTGGTTACATTTGTCTTTGCAACACTGATGTATTCACAGGAAAGCATTGTGATACACTTGCACTTCATGTAGGTGAGTGACTAATTGGTTAAAATTACTCACTTGAAAAATAAATGCAACATGCGTTAATGTGAGATATTTCAAACAACCAAAGACTTGACATTTTTGATAAAGGAGCTTTAAATTTCCTAAACACATCAGACTCATTCTTGAAGACAAATCATCTGACGTTATGGTTAACAAAGTCATAACGTTAAGTGACACCATGGTATGTATCATAGCCTATTTTTCGAGAAGCATCTACAATTTATAGGGTAACAAAGAAACAAAAAATAATACAGCACAATCAAAGTAACCAAGACAAGAAAAACTGCATTTTCATATATAACAAGTATCAATAAATCAACACAACTTTTCATATAAGGAAAGTGGAACACTGAGTGTTACTATGATCGCAATGGTACCGATTACCGTGGGCTTGTAAGCAGGACATTTCTGGGAGATGAATGTCAGAACTGGCTCGAAGAAACACCAAACAAACATACCACAACACCGAGGAATTACCCAGGTAGAGGATTAGGCGATCACAACTTTTGTCGAAACCCAAACAACGACAACATGACTTGGTGTTATAGAAACAATGGCACTGGGACTGAATACTGTGACATTGGTCAGCCCGGTGAACATTGTTCTAAAGGTAAGACAGGTGTTACTTGGTGGATCCGATCACGACTTACTGAAATTTGCAAAACTCATGAAAGTGTTTTCTCCACTACTTTAAAGTAAACAGGCGATATGTGGGAAGTGAAATGACTTTTCCGCGAAATAAAGCGATCGGAGACTGGTACCATGGTGATAACATCAGTCTTACTTGGTGACAAGCTTTTCCCAAAAACTGTTTTTCTTTTACAGGAAAGTATATACACGTTATGGTCTTCTAAAGTACTCTTTCATATCCTGGCGCCAGGCCTGTCTACATGAGTGCAGTGTTACCTTTGTCTCATGCCCCATATCAATCATTTGAGTGCCGTGAACAACTTTATTCGTTAATTGGTCACATAATTTAAGAGAGTTGTCGATTTTGCTATTGGAATTGGTAAATCTTGACTGTGCCGAGAGTGTTCATATTCAACTCTAAAATTGCAGTATATTTACGAAGAAGATGAAGACTAAGACAGCAACTGACAATATGCAGATTTTAGAAATGAGACTAAGACAGATTTTATCGCGATTTACACTAAAATATTCAGATTTGTTAAAATATGCTCCCCCTTTTTAGAGACAATGCGCAGGTTATATAGAGTTTAGCACTGCGAGAACTTTTGCAAATTTTGAAATTTGGGTTCGACCCTGAAAAGATTCCAGAAAAAGAATTATTGATTTTAAATTTCTTGCGTCTACTTAACCGGATAAAAGGCCTGTGTATGGATTAAAATTTAGATTCTTATCATCGATCGAGAACATTCTTATCTTATGATGTTGCATTTTCTTGTAAGTTTAATGCTTTCACTTTATAGTCTGACTGTTAGCAGAAGAAAACTATTCATATTATGAGCACTGATTTAACAGACAAAACAAACGGAATTGAACTTAAATAATACTTTATTTTCGTGCATGCTTTTCATATTGTTCACACTCCTCATTTTTCTTACTTGATACATATGTGGGAACTGGCGATATTTTGGTAGAATCTTCTCATGAAAGAAAACTTTAATTATCTCCACTGGTATTGACTTTGATCCCACTGAAGGTTTTTGATCATTTAACAGTATGGTACTATTTTCTTACATTTTTGCAGTAAACATCGCCAACATTTCTTATTTGGGATGTTTTAATCTGATAAGATTGTACAGCACGGGAAAGCGTGGAGCGTGGGAAACAATTGTAGGTGATTCAAATTTGACCCCAGCAAAGTGCGTCAAAGTTTGTTCCGATTACGGAACCATCTTTGCCCTTTTAACAGGCGATGTCAGCAACGTGAAGTGCTACTGTCATTTTGTATACAAAAGTACCGACAAAGTGGACGAATCATTCTACGACACTCCCTGTCCGGGTAACAAGTATTTCAAGTGTGGTGGAACGGAAGCAGCATCAGTATACCACACTGGAATACGTATTTGTAAGTAATTTCACTTAAAATATAAACAATACAATATTAATAGGGTTTGCTGATGAGATTTCGACGAATAAGTACATTTTTGAAGGCCTACAGGATAGAAATGAGAGTTAATTTAGCAAAATCATTATATGATAAGTCATTTTCTATTGTGATCTTGCTTTAACAGTATCTTAGAACAGATATGTGTAATGTGAAGCATGTTTTCAGCAAACTACTGGAGAAAGGTATTATTATTATTTGCTACAACAGGGCATTTTCTAATCCAAATCTCGTTTTCAAGTAGAGAAAGCAGGTCGGCGGATAGTGTAAAAGTCAATAGGAATTACAAAATGTGAATCATGGGAAATCCACATTAAGTATTTCTCATATTACGTTCCGATAGTCATATTCATCATAAGATAGTCACAGTCCCTTCCGATGGAGAGAAGAGAAATTCGAGTATTAGTGTGCTTGAGAGATTATGAATATTGGGACATTCTGATTATAATTAGGTTTTGTTCCCTAACAGTGCAGTTATCTTTACTTAAATAATAACCTCCGACGCAGGCATGTATACATGAAATTTTAATAAAATGAGCAACATATAGCGCGATTGGAAGTGGAAGCAACGCAGACGACAAAAAGTGACAACGCCGATTCGCCAAGCGAATGCAGCAACACGGCAATTCGAAAAAAGCAACATTCAAACGGTTACACTACTCTCGCATCTATATCCCAGATACTTAATCATTTAACAAGATCTGAGACCGACTTTTTCCTACTACCACAACGCTATTTGCCTTCGCATTAAGCTTTTGTGCTTGTTGAGGGGTCCATTTTACAGTGTTAAACAGTGTCACAACAACGCATTGGCCTGGCTGACAAGCTGATATAATAAATTACTATATTAAATGTGTAATAACGCTATGCTAGATATCGAAAGTAACATAAACCGTCTTTAAACATTACAAGCATATCCAAGCTATGAAGATTGCACCTTTGGTAATGAAATTGGCGCGAAGTATGGGAACCAGTGCTTTTGGTTGTCTCAAGACCGAGACGGTAAAATGGATTGGATCACGAGTGAACAGGATTGTGTAATGAAAGGAGGACAGCTTGCTGTGATAGATACCAAAACTAAACTCGTTTGTATGATATTAATTCTAATACACGTTTTCTCAATTATTAGCGTACGTCCGACACGAAGTTGTATTCTGCAAGCTATTATATATTAACTATTGCATACTTAAACATTTTAACGTAATTTGAAATCGACTTTTTACGATGTCCTAAATGAAAATTAATAACCTTTACGGCCCTGTGTTTTTGCTGACCGCCGTACAACCGATTTTCGCAAAACCCGTATCAGGGCCATTAAGGTTGTTTCATATACCTTTTGGAATGATAAATATGTATTTAAAAGTATTGTGCCAAAATTTGGAGAAAGATATTCATGCAGTGTCAAACATTTATTGCCATTTTTGTAAATTTTCGGAAAAGCGATGGCCGTATCTCGTCGCGTATTGATATACATAATGACGTCCTTTGTTTACATGTAGAACATGTAGAGCAATGTATGTATACCAACAAAGAACTTGCGTAAATCGAAGAACGACATGGTATACCTTATCGTAAATGTTATTTCATCGACAGAGAGATGTGATCATCAGCAAAAAGTTCGATTGAAAGAAATATTGTGTCTTTAATTCTATGAGGATTTCGCGATGAAATGACAGTGTACTTGAAGCTTGGCGACGGGTGGTGGCTAGGTTTAGCATCTGTCCGGGATCGCACTCGATCTAATTTATATTCAGTTCACTTTCAAATCTTTCAAAAAAGCGGACATCATCGATAATGTGCTTAGTCAATACTTGATTTTAATATGAGCCCTGAGAAATATCACCCGATTTCGCTAACTGCACTGTCGCCCTTATAATCAGAATGGAGGAGACGTTCTAATCTCGCTCTGGCTCTGTTTTCAAATGGAACGTTTGCTGCTGGCAACACTCTTGGTAACCAGAATGAAGCTCCTGAAATGCACTCACTTTTGTGCAAAGTGTGTCAGAGCGTGACACAGCATCTTATTACAAAAATGTGAGGGCGTCTTTTCCCATAGCGTTACTCAGGAACGTGGCTCCAATTATATGATGAAGCATTTTATTACTTAAAGTTATCGTGGTGCTATATCAGAGAAGATCTTCCAGGTTTATCGAAAGGAAAGTATCGGTTCACGACTCATGTAGGCCTATTCTTCCCGGTGGAAAACAGTGAATAATCCCAATATGGCCGCTAACATTCATGCTTTCTCATTATCGATGCCAGGAATTCCTTGTATACTACATGTTCCAAACGCATGGCCTTGGAAAAGATGGTTTCTGGATAGGAGCATCTAATCATATTAAAATGGGAGAACTTCTCTTCACGGATGTTGACAACACAGTCTTAAATATAGCTACTGATGTATTTTGGTTCAACCAACCTAGCGGAAATCAAAATGAGTATCTTTGCGTATGTGAGTGTTACATTATACCCTCTGCTCCTGAAAAGTGCAATTTTCTTAAAGAAAGGCTTTCACATTGGTGAAAATAACGAGAACATTTTCTTTACTCAGTTTATACATTTTGTACAGTAACACTGTTTGTAACTACTATCATTTAGTACTTTTTCCTTTAGATTTTGTTGCTACCTTCTTTGGAAACTTGCTATTTCATACGCAATGCTCGTCGTTACAGATATGCGAAGGCTCTTTGGATACAAACTGGACGACATGAATTGTGGAAATAAAAGACTTCGAGCTTGTTCCAAAGAAATCGGCATAAAAGGTTAGTTAATTGTCACCAGGAAACATATTTACTACAAAATTGCAGTTTGACGAGTATTTCATCTTTCAGCTACATGAAAGTGAAGGTGGTAATGGAAGACCTAGAGATGAGTTGCAAAAAATAGAGAACATAGTGTTGGACTTTGTATTTGAGCGAGCGTTTCGTGGCAAATACAGGGAATCGAACAGTTTGAAATGAATTTTGGCGTTGCTTTCGCCTTTTCATTGAGGTAAGGAATTCAAAATGCGTTACAGTCTTTAAACCCTCCTTTTGAATACAGTTTTCTCTGATGAAATTCCAATATCTCATATTAATGCAGGTCGGAACCGCACTAAAAATTAAATTTCTAGCTTTTACCGCGTTGCAACTTCATGGAAAATTTTATAATGATTATTCGTTAAGCGACGCATGCGTTTACAGTGTCACATCGATTGACAAATAAATAAAATGTTTTTGAAAACCTTACCAAGAGCTCACCTGTAGATATATATGATATTTTGAGTCAAACAATTATCATTCTTGCATCCATTTAGATGACACAGATGTATGTGGACACAATGAGAAGGGATTGGTCTTCAATGGTACCTGTTACTTCATTGTTCAGGAATCACATGATTGGACTAGTGCTGACTTCGCTTGTGCTCGTTTTAGGGGAACATTGGCAAGAATACATTTACGGCAGACACAGGTAAGCAAGACTTCCATTCTTACATCATATTCTTTATATGTTGCACCGAAAGACAATTACTAACGATGTGACAAATCTATCTATCTATCTATCTATCTATCTATCTATCTATCTATCTATCTGTCTATCTATCTATCTATCTATCTATCTATCTATCTATCATGTCTACTCGATTTTACACAATCGTAAGATCATAACGACCAATTCACAGTTGAATACGCATACATAAATACATAGATACATAGGTACATAGATACATAGATACATACATACATACATACATACATACATACATACATACATACATACATACATACATACATACATACATATGCAGATATGGCACTATTATCTCAGACTGTGTATAGACAGCACGAGTTACACTTCTATAAAAGGATATCATTCTTCATGTAGTAGGTCTTTGCAAAAGGGATGTGGTCACAAGGTTGATTGGGGAGAAAGGATTTCTGACCGTCCAGGACAACCCTCACAAGACAGCGTTGTTTGGGAGCCAGGGAAATCTGAGTGTTGTTTTAAAATTTGGAAAAAGTCAATGACATCCTTGTAACAAATACTTTCCCTCGACAAGTTCACTTTTATTTTCTAGTAAGATTTTGTACTCTTTATCCATCAATACCGCTCATTATATATATATATATATATATATATATATATATATATATATATATATATATATATATATGTATATATATATATATGTATATATATATATATATATATATTTATATACTTCGCTAGTGGCGAAGTGACTGGTGGGCAATGTTCAAGTAAGACATGAACCATGTCTTCTCAGTAAGAGTGTGAGTGAGTATTCATGTCAAATGGACGAATGGATGGACGGATGGATGGATGACTGATGGATGACTTGATGAAAGCGTCCTCTTGCCATCATTGGGTTGGAGCATGTTTGGTTTCGAAAATGATTTCTACTATGTTAAACTGTCCCGATTTGACAGTATTGTGACTATAAAGTGATGCGAAAATCGCACAGAGATTGTCAAATTACTGCAAAAAATACAAACGTCAGCCACAGTCCGAGTAGTAATCACTTGACCACGCGTGCATATCTTGGCGATATGTCTTTAATCTCAGCGTATTCTTAATGCTTAGGGAAACTATGGAACAAATATGGGAGCTGTTTAATGGACTGAGATATAATTTTATTTCACAATATCTCATTATGTAATCAACAGTATATATACAGTGAAGGGCTGTAGCCGTTCGTCGATCAGCTTTTGACAATGCTGCACATCATCGAATCGAATCTTCCTCTAATTTCATTCGTCAATCCGACAAATTTTAATGTATTTCTCATTTATCGTTTTATACTGTTCACGACCTACAGACGTTTAACTTTGAGTCAAATTTTCAGCAGCTCGAACGAGTATGCATCTGAAATAAGGTAGATACCGCAGCTTTTAAATTACGATTTCATACCTACAATTTGGATTTCATTTTTTCCTTTTGAGTATAGAGATGAATCAAAAGTATAATTATCTCTGGACGACAGATGATTGTCAAGCGGAAAACCATTTTATATGTGAAGAAGGTAAACACACAAATTAGATATTTGTGCATTAGATAGATTGGTTCAACAAAATTCGTACAGTTTTGTAAACACTGGAATTGAAAAATGCAAGATTTCTGACAGCGCTTAAGCTTATGGTCCCGTGTTCTATTTGCACATAGTATGTTTCAAGCTGAAATATTTCAAATATTGCTTCTTTTTTTAAATGTTACGATTTATTTGTATCTGTGGTTCTATTAAAGGTACCAACAAAGAACATGGTTGCTCATATGGTAAGTTTTCACTTCATGCTATTGATGATGTTTGTGTGCAATTATAAACGAATCGATTTAGCGAGATGATGGATAAACCATCGATAGTTGAGCGAAACTCCATTTTCCATGAAAAATCAGAATGATAATTTTGATTTACTTTATTCAGACATTCATTAAGATCTTCGCTCAGTCAACATCAGTGATAATTATAACGATAGGGATGACAGTGATATTGGCGCTGACAATAATGCAGACATGTCCAATGTTAAGTGCTATGTCGGCGACAAACATTGACAACAAAGACGTGCCTACAACAAAGATAATGATCTTGCATATGGAAACGGAGATGAAAATCACAGCAGCAACGACATTCTTTACAAAAAAAACCAAATAAGGTGTTCTGTGCATTACGATGAAGATATTTTTTTTAATTTTATGCCAATCAATGAACATCTACCGTCTTTCTTAATACATCATTGTTAAACTATCTAGCCATTGATTGTTTGTAATTGCTTATATCATTCAATATGTTTACATTTCAATCTTTAAATACAGGTTGGTCTTTTAATAATGGAAAGTGTTACTGTTATGTCAACACGACACTGAAGAATTACGAAAAGAGTCGTCAGCAATGCATGTCGTAAGTTACTGACATGTTTTGTAACTCAAACACAATATTGCCACGTTGAACACTTAGGAGAGTTATTGTGGTAAACAGACAAACTTTGTGCCAAGTATGGCATACGCATTTTCAACAAACTTAATGCAGGACATTTCAAATTGATTGCTTCAATGGTTATACCTTAGTCATTGTTTTCTCACGAAACGTATTTTTCTCATGTACAGTGCCGGGGGTCACTTGGTTACCATATCAAACCTCACTGACAATCAGTTCGTGACGTCACTTACCAACGAAACCTGTCCATCGTGCACAGTATACATCGGTAAGTTGAGCACAATCCGTCCACATGTCGAAATATTTACATATCAGAAGTTTTGCTCTTTTACCGCTTTGAAATATATGCTCGCGTCTCTATTATTTCGCAGGTTACAATGATATCGATACTGAGGGTACTTTTACGTGGGATAGTGGATTTGACGGCGAATATAAGAACTGGTCTCCAAGCAACGTGTTCAGTGACACCAAAGATTGTGTTGTGTTAGACTCATCAGACGGTACATGGAGAGAGACGAGTTGTTCAGAGCCTAATGGATTCATTTGTGAAATGAAAGCATTTTCCCAAAACTAATATGAAGGTCAACCATGATAATCAACGTAATTCCATTTGAGAAGAACGTTTGAGAAGTACTTATTTATTCCCATATTAATGTTGTATAAAATATATACCTTTGTAACATTTACATCAATGGAGCAGATTGCCTTTCAAACTTCTTACATTGTCACACTGCAAGAGAATGAAGAAAATCGTCTCTCCAGGACAAGGCCACGGTTGACTAGGAGAGTGGATTTTTTTCGTGTCATTCTGATGCGCCAAAAAACATGTATATTTTGAATCTTTTCTTCGACTTCACATGCTCTCAATCATTCAATCAATCAATCAATCAATCAATCAATCAATCAATCAATCAAGCAAGCAAGCAAGCAATCAATCAATCAAGCCATTCCTCCATCCATGCATCAATCAATCCATTGATCCATACATCCATCCATCAGTCAATCAAACAATTAATCAGTCAATCACGCCAGCCAGTCAGACAGACATCCATCCATCCATCCATCCATCCATCCATCCATCCATCCGGCCATCCATCAATCAATCCATCCTTCAAGCTAGCTATCTATCCAACCACCCATCCAGCCAGCCAGCCATCTATAAATGCACTCATGCAGCCATCCCTCGATCCACCCATGTAGCCTGCAATCTATTCATCCACCCATGCAGCCTGTTATCTATCCATCTAGCCAGCCAGCCATCCATCCATCCATCGATGCAGATATGTATCCATTCATCCATCTATCCAGCCAGCCATCCATCGTCCTGAAAAGTAATATTCTCCTTATATTTTAGCTTTCGTGTTCACATACGTGAGCTAATGTCGTAGCGATGTATGTATGTCTGTCTGCCCATGTGTGTATGTGTCTGTCTGTTTACACGGCACAATAACTCGAGAACGCCTGAACGGATTCAAGTCTTATTTGGTAGACAGGTACCATATGCTAATTGCAAGAAGTGATTAGTTTTTGGTGAGTTTGGCTTGCATGCATATCAATAAAGTTATGAGATATCGTTTTTTTCTTATGATGGTTTCCTATGGAGACAGTAACAACAGCGTCGCCATATATCAAGAAATACTGCACAAAATTTCATGAAACTTTTCACTGATGACAATATATCTCAGATCATGATGATTACACTGTGAGTGTCATGTCAATTCTCGGCACATTTGCGTATTTAATAAATGTTTGTAATTGGTGATATAACTCCGAATTCCTTCATCAAATTTGATGATACCTGCTACAAATATTCATCTGATAGATATCTAATTGTAACGAGAAGCATTGAATAGAGTCAAGTGATTAAACAGCTCATTCTCAAAGTTAATGAAGTTTTGAAATTAACTATAGAACACCGAAATAACTGTTCCAAGTGCAATGATTATCTTCATGATTAAGTCTGCAAACGTTGCATAACATCTGTTTGCTAATTTCGTCCAGTCACTGGGTGAGACAGGTCAAGGTACAATTCTCTTACACAACTTCATAACTGTCCAAAAGTATGCAATAATTGTCAAGTTATCAGCAGTACATGTAATTGTCAATACTTGGTTACTCAGTTCGTGATTCTGTCGAAACTCATAATCTGCAACACAAGTCATTTGCTTATAATCAGTCATCAGTCAGTCAGTCAGTCAGTCAGTCAGTTAGTTAGTTAGTTAGTTAGTTAGTTAGTTAGTTAGTTAGTTAGTTAGTTAGTTAGTTATTAGCACGTTAGTTGGTTAGTTACTTAGTTAGTTAGTAAGCATGTTAGTTAGTTAGTTAGTTAGTTAGTTAGTTAGTTATGCAGTGGTCAATGATAGGTCAAGTTGATCTGTTGTGAAAATACTGAAAATTTTAAAGTGGACTTACTGGGCATCAAATACAAACCAACGTAACAACTGTGACAAGGAGCCACATGATTCCAGAACAAGATGGCCGCCCACCATTACAGATAACTGAAATACGTACTAGCCTGTCCAGTGACGTGACAAATGTGTTCAAAACACACTGGATTACAGTTGTATCATTTTAATTGGTCCGTATTTTGAGTATGATCAAATAAAATAATAAAGAAATAAATAGCCCATGGCTTTTTATAGTAAATATACTATAACCTGTGAAAAATTTAGTCCAATTGAAACCGGCCCGCAAATCCATACACTGTCCCACTGATAAGAATGACCGCCATTTTGCTAATGAGCCGGGCCAAACACAAAACGATTTGCATTAGTGTTGTATTTTTTTATTCATTTCGATTAATCCTCATTTTGACCCTTTTTATATTAGTACTTCATATATCGACTCGATTTAAACTTTTGTAGTCATTCACTTTTGTCTGTCAGCTTTTGCCCTGAAGAAGGCAACTCTTGTGTTGACAAAACGTCAGTATCTTTTAAATAAAGATCATTAGAAGACAAAGAGTAATGGTTGAACCGCCTCATTTATACACGTATCTATGCTATGATCCTGGTGTATTCCCACACTCTGCGTTTAGCGTCTATGGTTGTAGTTGGACTGACTCTTTTGAGAACGCTCTCCCAGATCGCCCTTAAACAAGACAAACTTTCGTAAGTTAGGAGAGATCGAAGTGTAATTTTTTTGCAAATGTATGCGAAATACCCGATTTCCGTGTCTTTCAATTTTCGTGTTTAACAATAATAATACTTTTAGATAATGCAAAACAAAATGGCATTGTTTTCTGTATAAGCGTACTTTTCAATTGAAATATTAAACTTTGTAAAGTACTATCAAGTTTATGCCTTAAATTAATTTCTATCAATAATAGCAAACTTCCATACCACAATTTCCTACCCTAAATATGAAACCTCTTCATCCTTCCAGTAAACTATTGTTGCTATGCTAAAAATTAGATTTTTCTGCTTTTTGAAAATGTATAGTTTGAGAGACTTTTCATTTCATCTTTGATAAGAAAACTTGCTTTGAAAATAAGTGTGTTGGTTACGTGCAACGCCACCGCAAAGAACAACAATAAACAAACAACAATACTCCATCAAGCAATATTCACTGCACAGCACGATTACATTACCATAACATGGATCATTGACGGGAATGTAAATATAGTGAAGATAATTCCGTCTTGTACAGTTCAGATTAAGCTACTTGCAGCATGTTTCACTGATAGCATCGGAATATTTCGTCCTCAATTTTATTCAATTTACTCCTCTGGACATAATTTAGAAATCACGTGTTTGATGTTCGATATCGTGTTAGTTCAATTAAGCCTGTTAGTAAGAAAGCTTGAAGAACAGAAGGGATCTATAAGGCAGGATGACAAACTCCCATGTAAGTAAATTCGCTTTGATTGGTGTATTCCATCAATGTCTTTACTGTAAGCTGCATACAAAATTCCGTGTGTTGTAACATCTTCATGAAACCTTGCTTTCTTGTGAGTGAAAGAATGGATGGTCAGAAAACAGGTGGTTGGCTGTGGTAAGCTCGAACTGTTGTGGGTAGAGGGAAGCGGGCAGACCCTAGATACTGGAAATACACTCGTGTTTTTATTTAGGAATAACTGACACGCGTTTATAAAAAGATCATGAGCATTCTAGTAAATTATGTCTGTGTGTCTGTGTGCGTGTGTGTCGTCTGTTAACACGATATCACAAGAGGAGCAGTGCTGGTGTCAAGCTGAGACAAAATTGATACACAGCTGTAGTCGACAGATGACAAGAAGTGATTAGATTTGGTGGGTGTGGCTTGCATATCTTATACTTATTTGCATAATTCCATGATTTTAGAAAAAACGGAATTACATTGAGAACGGCTGAACAATATTTTAGGAGATTTGCTAAAAATGTTTATTACACTAGGATATATCAGCTAGAATGTTTCAAAGTTGGGATCATTGATCCAGGACTCTACCAAAGAATGTTGCTATGTCAGCTGATTGGTTGTTTTATATTTAATGAACTCTTGAAAATTAGTGATAACGGGAGGGACTTGACCAAAGTCAATGAAAGTGCTATGATATCTGACGACAAAGTTGTATTTGAATATTCACTTAGCCTTTACAATTTGGCATGTAAGCTTAAGACATGATGGACTTGACCAAAGGCAATTAGATTTGCTATGTTAAGTGGTTATACTACGACAGAAGTCAAAGACATTTAGTAAGACACTTTCCATGATTTTGTGATGCAGCTTAAATTTGTGTATTAATTTGAACTTTTTTTCGACATTGACCCCCTCCCAAAAAAAACCACAACTTTTTAAGTCGTCATAAATGCTGTTTGGTATACGGTTTAGCTTTTAAGTCACGGTCCAGTTACTACTAGTATAGACCCTTTTTATAAGTCGAGCGCCCTCATGTTGCCGCTTTGAATTTGAAGCCAAAGCGAGGCGACTTGGGAATGCCCTCGCCAAGGGCATTCCCAAGTCAATCACCGGCTGTGTAGGCTTGGCCTGTATATATACGGACGCCTGTTACCGGTGCCAATCACAATATGTTTTGAAGGTAAGAATTGCTTGATATCAAAGACGTATTTACATTTCCGCTAATATTATTTATTTTTTTTAATCTCCCAGTGTAGTTTCTGAGTTTCCATGTCAGAAAAAAATGTGTTTCTTACAACATTCGTGTGCCATATTGTATAGCGATTTACACAGCTGAATGCCCCACTGCGCTACAAATGTCTCATCGGTCATGGCCAAGATATTATTATTATTTTGTTGTTGGTATGCACTGAATATTACGGCCATTTGTATCTCTTGGTTTAACACGGTGAAAAACTGTAAATCATGTATGATACTTGCATATAAACAATTCCAGTGAAGACAGTTAAGAGAAATGCTGGGCGGATATGCAAAACAAATGACATATGCCCTGAGTACAATGTTAACGTTTGAACGTACTAATTTCGGGAGGTGCGGTATACTTGGGGCACTGTTACCTTGTGGTTGTTCCAGAAGATTTTTGAATTCATCTCGAGCATACCATTATTATTATGTTATTCCATTTCAACCCAATCTGATTAAAATCCAGCTGTAGTGATGTGCTCGGTATTTTCGCCCTTACCGTTGTGGTCGTTTACTTCCGCGTAGTGAGGCGAGGCTACGCGGAAGTAAACGACCACAACGGTAAGGGCGTAAATACCGAGCACACCACTACAGCTGGATTTTACTCAGATTGGTTTCACCCGTAACGTGAGAGGAAGCGTGTACTTGTAGACTTTCTTTTTATCTTATCTTAATGAAGTTACAAGGGTCTGTTCGAAGTTGTTCTTATTTTCAGATCGTTAGGGATATCATACTTGTCCGTTGTCAACAAATAATACATTTACTGCTTGAGTGGGTTCAGTATGACATACCAGCCATCATTTCTGTAGCTCAAACAAATTCATTTATAAGACTCAAAATTATTTGTCTGCAACTACTGTGCCAAAGTCGTTTACAGATGATATTCCGGAATGCGTTCCCTCTTAAATAAGACGAAGCAAATATTCAATTTATCGTATGTTTCACGTGGTTTATTAACTTATTCTCTGAGAACGATTAACTGAAATAAATCAAACACAGACACAGGTAGCAAGAACTACACTCCCGGTGATGACTCTGGGGTCAAACGTCAACTTGGTGAGGGGAGCCATGGGACTCATCTCAGTAAGCGCCCTCTAACGATAATTGAACGTTTACTTTTGTTTACAAGATCTCATTTGCATAGCACAACCTTGACTTTCCAAGTGAGAACAATTAGCTGCTTTGAAACAGTCTAACTAACTCAAAGTTTCAAATAATACTAAAAACAATTACTGTAATTGAGAAGTCTCAAATAAAATTCTTACGAATGTAATCAGAGTCAGTAAAATGATCATTGTCCGTAACAGTTCATTCAGTCCTTAGCCATCGTTAAAGCGAACTCAAACAACACACGTACAGGTCCTACACAATGAAAAAGACTTTCCTTTGAAGTTCCTTTGAAAGGTTAATTCAGCGATAAGCTTACGTAATGAAAAATACTCAACTCACCGATTGATTATGTAGGGTTGCAGAGGACTATAGCATCAAACAGGTTCAAGTCTGTTCCTCAAAAAGGGTCGTTACAAGCAATTCTGATGAGAACTATAATGCTTGTCCTTGCAAACGTCACATCCAAAAGGGCGACTACACTTTACTGAATGAAATCAAGCTTGGTGCGGCTATATGCAAGGTGTTGAATAATATGTAAGGTAAACACTGGTTGCGGAAATGGGTAGTAAGTCAAGGGGGTAGCTGAACTCTGGCTGATAATAACACTAGATTTTGTAAACTCTGTGGCCAAATAAAGGGATGCTGAATTCGACCGCAACATTTTCTTTGCAACAAAACACAAATACAAGTCTAACCTTATCCCTAACTCAGTCATACTGCTGAAAAAATTACGGGGAAGATAGAAAATATTTGAACCATTGGTGGCAGAATAACACAACTACCAATTGCATTACCCTATATCATATAAATGAAAGACAATATATATTTAAGTCTAATTACTTACAATAAAGTGCGCGAATGACTTTTAGCCAATGACCCTGTACGTAGGACGATAGAGTTGATATCTAAAAAGGAAAAGCCGAGACACCGAACTACCACAGCGTTTAAATAAGTAAGGCAGTCTTGATGCACTATGAAAGGATTCGGTAACAATATCCTTGTGAAACCAATCAATAAAAATATAAAATATGAGGAGAATGTTACCTCTGAGGACGATGGATGACTGGCTGGATGTATGTATGTATGTATGGTTGGATGGATGGCTGGATGGGTGGATGAATGTATGTATGGCTGGATGTATGTATGTATGTATGGCTAGATTGATGGCTGGATGGGTGGATGAATGTATGTATGACTGGATGTATGTATGTATGGCTGAATGGATGGCCGGAATGGTGGATGAATGGCTTACTGTCTAACTTCCTAGTGTGATTAATTGGTTAATAGTTTCATTGATGGTATGGATTGATGGAGTGATTGATTGATTGATGATTGATTAATTGATGAGACCACGTGAACTCGAGGAACAGATCCACAAAGTACTTGACATGGCTTTTCTTAGACTTGGTGTCTCAAGCTGAAATGAAAAGATTTCGCTATCCATGTTTCTCGCTCATAAATCGTGGCCTTGTTCTCTCAAGTTGCTTTCCTCTTCTGCCATGGCACGCCGTATACGTTCATATATGGATGTCTTAAAAGGAAACTAATTTTGATTTGCAATATAGAGTATAAAATGTCATTCTCTTCTTCTTGTTAAAATTAGACTTGAATTTATTTATTCATAACGATATACACAGCGGTCAGTGAACAAATGACACGTTAAAACATTAAATGGAGCTTTTCAAGAAATTTACTAAGGAGAGATTTAATCATCCTTAATATTCGATTATTTAATTAGAGAATGACACTGTAAGAAGTTTGAAAGGCAATCTACTTTATAGATGTAAATGACTTGCCATGGAATTGTTACAAAGGTATATATTTCACACACCATTAATAAGGGAATAAGATAGTACGTCTACAACGTTCTTGTCAAATGGAATTACGTTGATTATCATGGTTGACCATCATATTAGTTTTGCGAAAATGTTGTCATTTCACACATGAAGCCATTAGGCTCTGAGCAACTCGTCTCCCTCCATGTACCGTCTGATGAGTCTAACACAACACAATCTTTGGTGTCACTGAACACGTTGCTTGGAGACCAGTTCTTATATTCGCCGTCAAAGCCACTATCCCAGGTAAAAATGCCCTCAGTGTTGATATCATTGTAACCTGCGAAATAATAGAGACGCAAGCATATATTTCATCACGATAAAACAGCAAAACTCATTATGTACATATTTCTAAATGTAGATGGATTGCACTCTACGTACCGATGAATACTGTGCACGAAGAACAGGTTTCGTAGGCAAGTGACGTCACGAACTGATTATCAGTAACGTTTGATATAGTAACCAAGTGAGCCCCAGCACTGCACACAACAGAACGAGAAGAAAACGTTTTGTAAGAAAACGATGGCTAAGGTCAAACCATAGAAGCAATCGATTAAAAGTTCTCCACTGAGGTAGTATGCGCCTCGAAAGTAAAGACTTAAACCTTTGCGCAAACTTTCCTAGATGAAACTTTCAACCAATCTCTTACCAAATCAACGATAAAAATCCGGGGTCACCGTGAAAAGTTTGGATTAGCGAAACAAAAATTACCCACCATTTTGCGACATTTGAAATTCAAAATGGTCGCCATCCCTGTGTAAACTCTATGGGGAAAAATTAAATTTTGGATTTTCGATAAAGTAAGTCGATAAAAGTTTTCTTTTTTCCAACAGCTTTAAAATGAGCCCCCACAAGTGGTAGATCAGAAGAGAATTGTAGAAATTTGAGAGTCTGAATATCTGTCCCTAAGGCGCGTTCTCCCTTACGTTTGTTGAAAATGCGTATGCCATACTTGGCACAAAGTTTGTCTGTTTACCACCATAATTCTCGTAAGTGTTCAACATGACAATATTGAGTTTGATTACAAAAGGTTTTAGTTACTTACGACATACATTGCTGACGACTCTTTTCGAAATTCTTCGGTGGCGTGTTGACATAACGGTAACACTTTCCATCATTAAAAGACCAACCTGTATTTAAAGATTAAAATGTGAACACATTAATTTAACCAATTACAAAGAGTTGAGAGACGGACAAATTGATCTGTAGTTTAACAATGATGTATTGAGAAAGTTGGTAGGTGTTCATCGAGTGGCGTAAAATTAAAAAAAAATGTCTTCATCTTCGTAATTAACGGAATACTTTATTTGATTTTCGTTCTAACGAATGTCGTTGCTGTTGAGATTGTCATTTCCGTTTTCATATTCACGATCATTACCGTCGTTGTAAGCATCATCTTCTTGATTGTCAAATGTTTGTCGCCGTCATCGCAAATAACATTGTGTATGTCCTCGTCACCATTATTGTCAACAAAATTGTCACCGTCATCACTCTCGGTATGACTATCACTGATGTTTTTTCGGCAAAGAAGATAATCAGTGTATTAATAAAGTAAAGCTAAATTCTAATTCTGATTTTCTACATATAGTGGAGTTCCGTCCAACTGTCGATGGCGTTTCCATCATCTCGCTAAATCGAATCAGTTTATATAGGCATAATTGCACACAAACATTATCACTAATATGTAGTGGAACTTACCATATGAGCATCCATGTTCTCTGTTGATATCTTTGATATAATCACAAATAAAAATCAACTGAAAAATGTCAATAGCGCAGAATATTTCAAATTTTCGGGCTTCAAACACACTACGTTATGTATGAGTAAATAAGTTGATGAGACCACCAACGTGGTCAGAAATCTGCATTTTTCAATTCCAGTGTTTACAAAACTGTGCAAAATATGTGGAAACAATCTATCTAATGCACAAATATCTAATTTGAATGTTTACCTTCTTTACATATAAAATGGTTTTCTGCTTGGCAATCATCTGTCGTCCAGAGATAATTATACTTTCGAGTCATCTCTATACTCAAAAGAAAACAAAAACAAAAAAGAAAGCAAATTATAGGTATGAAATCTTAATTTAAAAGCTTCGGTATCCACCTTATTTCAGATGCAGACTTGTTCGAGCCGCTGAAACTTTGACTCAAAGCCTGTAGGTCGTGAACAGTATAAAACGATTCATGAGAAATACGTTTAGATTTGTCGGAT
>LD527546.1:93330-108365 GCA_001465055.1 Ptychodera flava | reverse complement strand
TTCACATTCGAAATTCCGGACTTGGAAGAGTTTTACAGCGAAAAGGATGCCCCGCCATCGTTACTGTATGGCCACAGGAAAATGCCAAAACTGCAAATGGCGAACTCTCTAGGGGCGAGTGCTACCAACGACATGGTGGAAAATTGCGGTGAGTTCAGATTTTCGTCAAGATGCTTTAATTTGTCAAACTTTAACGTAAAACCACTCTATGCTGAAACATCATAGTAAACAGTATAGACCTAGCTGTGGGTCAATAGCTGTGCTGGTATTTTTCTAACGGGTTTTCTGGCTCTTGCGTGCTGATTGTGACTTCAATAATTTTTTCTCCGGTAGGTTGGGACTTAATGACAGACAATTCGTCAGAAAACCACCGACACCTCTATGGACCCACAGTTACAGCAAACCTAGCCCTGTGCCGTACTATGTACACTAACTAGTTTTGAGTTGTTTGTTTGTAACTCACGTTCGAATGAGTCATATTATTTTTTTGGACAGCGATATACCAGTTGCGATATAGCAAAAATGGTCGAAACTACATCAATTTTATAACCATGATATGGATTAAAACATCGGAAACAGCACTCATTTTTAAGATTCCATTTAAAATGGACAAATTCTGTTCGTTATCCTGCATTTAGTCCGTTCTTCTTTAAACTTGACATTGAATTCACTCGCTAGAATAGGAAGTTATTGATTCGATAAATGTTTACGTGTAATTTGCGGGATTATTTTTCCTCTGTTCTGCTGTTTCTATGTGCGAACGCGAGGCATAGTTCCAGATTGCGATGAGGGCGCTCTTTCCGGGCAGCCAACTTTGGTTCAGATGGGAATTAAGACTACGAATCACTGAAAATCTGAGTACCGGTATTTTATTACCATACTTCCAGTAGTACATGTGAGAAACCATGACAACATGCGAAACACCATGACAAAATTTCAAATCATCGTTTCTTACTTTAGATAAGTTTAAGCTAGCCATTAATTATTCGGCAATTCTGGCCGAGCCACTCTGACACCATTGCAGGTTTAAGTTAGTAATCCGCAATTGTTTTATGAATGATAAACATCACCCGGGCAGTTTCAAAGCTCGTTTGAAATTTCTATTCAACATAATGATTTCATAGGTACTAAAAAACAATTGACAATTGCTCTTTTAAATGGTGTTAATTGTTTCATAATCGGTGCGAAAGGCATGCATTTGTTGAGTATAACAGATATATGTATGGTGTTGGTCGTAATTGCATATTGAGAATAGTGCAGGTAATCATTTTTATGTATTAAAAGTCGACGGAAGGTGTTTACTGTCGTTAACTCTGGTTGGCGTGCTAAACAAGAAATTCTCACAGTGTAGTGAACTAGTACAACGAGAGCCTTGGTTGGAAAAGATTGCTTTAAATAATGGTCTGTAGAATCATGGCTGTAAACAATGTGAGCCTGATTTTGAATAGGTTACCGATTCGATGGAACCTCCGAACATCTCAAAACTATATTCTGTATTGCATAGATCAGAGGTCATGAGGTCAGAGATCCAGCTTTGGGATATTAAACTTATAAAATTCAGATCTAGAATATGACGTTAGCAACACCGCCGTTCTTTCACTATCTAAACTCTTCTTTTTCCATATGACCAGGGCCAGCAGGGAGTGACTTCTCGCTAACTTGGACGCCAGATGGTCCCCTGATAAAAGGGAACACCTACACTGGACGTTTCAAGGGCACAGCAAGTAAGGATAGCATATTGATATACCTTTGGTCAAATCAAAGAAAACGCGTGTTTCCGGTTATATTCCGAAATTTAGGGTAGACGTAGGTATGCTGGCGGTATTTTTTTCTTATGTTGCTGAAACCCATAAAATACGGTAGAAATGAAAGAATTTACAAATTACTCGAAATGTTTTGAAGATGCGAAAACATGATGCCAAGGGTCGGCGGGTCTTTCTCAGGATCGTTCTGGTTACCGGAAACATGTTTTTTATTTGGCCTAATACACTTTTCGTCGTTTTTTGTTTTCAAAATGTTTATTTTCCATGCTTACTTCCCACCGTGTAATTCCAAAATTCTTTACGAGTAAACCTCAGTAACTTGAAGCTTTAACTTCCGATGTACTTTCAAGTACTTTTTTTCTGTAAAACGCATTCTCTTGTTTCTTCTTCCATGCCGAAATGCTCCTAAAACGTTCGACCCCTGAGTACAGCCTATATTTGTGAATAATTCCATGTAATGATTTTAGCATATATTGATGTACGTCCGGCCTAGAAGGCATCATACACATTCTAGGCAATGCACTGCATTGACATGATTAACATCTCTCAGGAGACGACAGAAACAGAGATTTTTGTTAAACTACTAAAGATAACGCAAGGTCTATCGAAAGTCACGGCAACATAAGGCAACCAGGTAACTCTGAGTCGGTATCATTGTCGTAAAAGTTGCTTTTTCCCGAATTTTATTGAGTATCAAAGGTATACAGTCACCTGTAATCTAAATATGCCCATATATGGTTAAAGGGACGTGCCTTGATATTCAAAATGCCCATGCGAGGGCGCTGTTTTTTAAAAAGCGGCCACCCGCTTAAAATCTGTGATTGGTTAGATTTTCTCTTTCCATGGTAACTGTGGCAAAATTAAAAACAGGTGACAGTATACCTTTAAAGGTGACAAATAGGAACACTGGCGCTAGATTTTCCAGAAGGGAGCTGAGGTAAATTAAGTCAATTTTGTATCCAGTCCCATCGACTCGGAAGTTCTTTGCCTGAAATTCTTCTATAATGGCATGCGTTAAACATACGACATGCATTTGCGCAGATTCTGTTATAATTTAACCATTGAAGTAAACAAAAACCAAACAAACATACAAAAAAACGAAAAAAGAAATGGGGAGCAAATGAGTAACCTATCTAATATAACGTGTTTTTCCACTTTAGTCCACGATATGCTCGGTGAGGGGCACGTAGAACCCAAGGTTTATCGAGATGGTATGCAAATATTCCCATTTATTAAAAGTGTTCCTCTGTGTAAGTTTGTTCCGAGAGAACATCGTAGGGAAATATGCGACATGGAAAAAGGAGGTAAGTTATTTCTTAAAAGAAACCTTACAGAACTATGACCCAATTAATGGCATTTTCAATGGTGGGCGTATTGTCTTCCAGGTTTGCATGGCACAACCAGTCACGTGAGTAAGGGAAATTCTAGAAAGGGTACTGGGGTGATGGCCTTTGGTGATGAATATGAATGAATTCCAAACTGACTTTGTAACAGCATGCCTCCCCCTCTGTACGCACAGCTCAAACTTTTGTCCAGCGCTTACTGTGCAATCAGGCTGGTCTAGAAATATGAAGCAACGATAGTTAAAACAGCCAACATGTTTTCATGGACGTGAAAACACTGGCTAAAACCGTCACTTGTGCTTTTAAATATGTTTTGTGCTATGTTATTTGTAAGCTGACATGTTTTTTGACAAATCTTATGAAATGTGAAAGTCCTCTCGTAAAGTCATCGACAACCCCAAATATGGATGGAACCAGCTGTCTCAACTTTGACCTTATTATTATGCAAAACTATTGTCATTTAAATGTATGAAAATTAGCCGATACTCTATGAAATTTTTCTGTGGAGAACATTGCAGTGTGGATGTAACGTCTAATGTTGTTGAATTTTATTTCTGACTGGAAATCAACAAGTAAAATATGCTTTCATCCGTATTTCAACTGATGTTTTAGGACGAGAATAAAATATGTTTTCCCCAAAGAATAAAAATGATTTAAGTATTATAAAAAGCATAGGCAGTTGAAAAGGGTGCCCCTTAGACCCATTTTGATTCTGGAGTAATCAGATTCAAAGTCGAAACAGGCCCCATAAAGTATAGTTCACGCCTCAAGAGGACGCAACTTTGTAAATATTCATCCTTTCGTGATGCTATTGTCAGCTATACATTATCAAAAAATAAATCTCTTGGTGGAAAAAACGTAGCAATGGTTCGTTTCGTGATGACGATTTTTCTGTTCTCGTTGAAGGCACCATGGTTTCAGACGCGTTGCTTTGAAATATATAAACATCACTCATCAGTAGATTTTCAAAAGGTCAAGCTAATTCAATTAACAAAATTTAATCCATAAGCAAAATTATAATTCAATTTATTATCGTATTTAAAATATTACTTATCAAATTATAATTACAATTAATCTTCGAGATTAAATGTCGGTTGCCACAGGTCAAGTTTTTGGAAAGTATTCTCCGCAAGGACCCATTGTCTCTCTAACCTGGCCATACAGGTTGCCACTCAGGAAAAACCCAGCCTCGTACGTCTTTTGCAGATTAACAGCGCCCTCTATAGCAATAGCAAGCTAACGCTGTCCATGTGTTAGCCCTAACGACACGGTGAATCGAAAAGTATATCGCAGAGATGAGACTCTGCATTTGTAACAGATCATTCTATAGGATAGTGTTCACCATTTTCATTCGTACACGTACCGCGTTGACCATATTTTCTTTTTCTTGTCCGCAGACAAATTAGACTATAGCTACACAGGGACCATTCCACACTACTCCTTCCTTAAACCAGTGAGTACCTCTTAATCAGCTCGAATAATTTAATACTTATTTAATAATCTTGCTCAAGGGTGTTAGACTTCCGTATCTATAAGAGTAAATGCTTATGTCTGTGTAGTGTGCGTGAATGTGTGTGTGTGTGTGTGTGTGTGAGAGAGAGAGAGAGAGAGAGAGAGAGAGAGAGAGAGAGAGAGAGAGAGAGAGAGAGAGGGTGTTTACAGAGAGAATCCAAGGTTAAGGTGTAGTACACCACTGTATTTTACGATAATTTGTCAATGTTTGAATAAAAAAAATCCTTTTAGTTGATTTTCTTCGTTAAAGACGACATGCAAACCAAAAGTTCAAAGAAAATAACCCTCGTATGTCCCGATTTCAAAAATGTCATTTCTCTCGCTTATTTGTAATATTTTTGCCCGTGTGTTTGTTTTAGGGGCATTACCACGGAAACCTGCGTGTCTTCAATAAGGATTACCAGGAAATGGCTTGCCTCGCCTTCGATGTCACCCTGTATTAACAGTAACCATGACAAATGATGGACCGAGTAAGGTCGCATCCCTGATAGAACGAAATCCTTCGACTGCAAAAATTCTGATAAGTTTAGAACAGAATGCAAATTTTCAAAACTGTGTGTGTTTTCCTGTCTTGCAGGTTTTTATAGACTCATAATTGGTTATATTTTAAATGACGTCAAAAGAACGGTTTTACAAAATTTCATGTTATGTTTCTTTGACTTCGATGAGTTTTCAGGTGGCTAAGTGTTTTTATATCTAATACTCATGACGTGTGATTTGTTGACTCCTTGCCGAAGGAAGCATGGTCACCAAATTTTTCTGCGTCAAAAATATTTGCATTGTGTTTAAAATTGTCTGTCTGTTGTTATTCCCTTTTCAATAATCGCTGTAGTCATATCCAAAAGAAGAGCACTACAGACAGTCCCTCCTGTACTTTGAATGGTGAAAAGGCCATCCTTGTTTAATGTATTTGTCATTTGTAGATCACATGACTTACATGTCTCGGTGACCTTACAGAGATACACTGGTAATAAACAAGCCACGAAAAAAGCAAAACAAAACAAAACAAAAAATACGATAATATGAAATGTAGTCTTACTTGTAATATGCAAACATCCAAGTGAGAGTGAATCAACTGACAAGTGTCAAATTCTTGTCCAATGTGACTTTAGACTGAAAGATACGTCGCTCGAGGGCGAGGAGGGGACCGTAGAGGGCGTCGTCGAGCGACGGACCCTCCTCGCCCTCGAGCGACGGATCATTCAGTCGAATGTGACTTTTGATATGTCGACATACATTGAGTTATTCTTGATTTCTTTAATTTCAGGTTTATTAGTTTACCTTTATCCTGTAAATATTTCTCTCACTAGCTCGATGAGATTGCGAATTTTTTATGGATTCTATAGATATTCAGGAAAATGGACATCTGTCACTTCGATATACATATAAATATATATATATATATATATATATATATATATATATATATATATATATATATATATATATATTATATTATCTAATCGCACGCTTCTTCTGTTCTACGAACGGTACTATGCAGCGACGGGGTGTTTTATTGAAATTTGATGAAAACATGCCACGTGGAGGCCATTAATAAATCGTCACGCCATTGGATAATTGTGATCATTAATTAAGTCGAAATTAATGATCACGTGTTTCCTTGTCAGAAGACACATCAAACGCATGTGTATGACAAAGTCACTGTGTGAATGGGGCTACACCAAAATTTCTCAGGTTCTGGTTTGCAACACACAGTAGTGAACCATTGGAGACAATAAATCGAATCGATACTACTGACTTTGGCTCTCGTGTTACTATCTATATTCATGTTGGCGTTTATGTTGTTATCCTACATGCAATGTGGCGAAAAGAGCACTTAGACCTTGGAAATTATAGACATGAACTTGCACTGACAGGCAGTGAATATAGATACCATGTCTGAGGAATTTCAACACTTTATTTCTTTCTGTTTAATATACTGTTAGCATGCTTCTTTAACAGTATAACTTATTCTGTGAATCATACAGTAAGGCGCATGGTAGTTTATATCGTGGTTATTCAAGTAACAGCTGTTCTGTCGGCCTGGAACATATGTTTACTTTAAATTCGTTTTCATATATACAAAACACAGACACCAGCAAATTTCAAACAGTCTGTGCAAAAGTCTAACAATGGAACATGTAGTTTGATAGATTGGTGTATTATTCTTGATGTACAACTGACTGCACAATGAAGCAAATAAGTCATCTTTTTCTAGCACATCATAGTCTAGGATACTATAGGACGAAGAAGGAAAACCGCTGGACGCTCATAGAACATTTAAGCAATAAAGCACACCCAGCGACGCTATACCACGAGATTTTGACTAGTTCAGGACATATATGCACGAGCGATAGCGAGTGCATATATGAGGTGAACTGGTCAAAACCGAGTGGTAAACCGTCGCTGGGTGTTATTTATTGCTATTATATCATAATAGTATATTGAAATTCTGGCATGGAACATCAACAAAGGATTTTTGGTCTAGTCGAGAGCTCACGCGTGTATCAGCCGTGCTATATTGCGAATATACCATGGCTCTTGTATCATGTATAATGCACCTCCGTCGGGGACAGATATTCGGACTCTCAAATGATCAATAATCAATAATCAATAGAGGGGAAATATTATTCTACTGTTTGGCGTCGACTTGAAAAAAGAAGGCCAAATCGGCGGGCAGGGAGTATGATGCGACCGTTTGTCGATAGGCAGAGGAAAGGCATTTGTCAAACAGTTCCATTGCATTCATTTGCATAGTGATCCCGGTTTTTATCCATGATTTTGAAAGGGAATGGTAGAAGTTTTCCCTGAGGAAAGATTGGATAAATGTTCAAGACTTGCAATTTCGAGGCGCGTACTGCCGTAAATACTGAAAATATTGTCAAACGTTTCAGTCGTTGTCCTGTTAGCAACAAGCTTAATCCCCGAACTCGATGGACCAAGAGGTAGTACTGTGTTGCAACATAGCCTGGTGTTTGCAATTATAGCAAAACTGGAGAAACGCCGGGCCCATTCTTAGCTGTAGAATAGTTAAAACTGTCTTAGGGGTCTGTTTGTCTGTCTGTCAGCATGTTTGTATTTATTCATCATTGAAGACACCCGTAGGCAAGTACTGATTTCTAGGACGAGGCCAAGAATTCCCTTTTGGTGTGCTGCTCTTTCTGAAGCTCTTTAGCATATATTTCCTGTAGATTACGTCATTGTTTCCTTAAAGCTGGAATGAAACTTATGAAAGCATGATTGACGTCCCCTCTTTCTGGGTGCTTTAAGATTACGACCAACAAATCTGAATTCTTACACTGCGCTACGCGAAAGTTACAGACTATTGAGCTTGATTCTAACTTTTGCTTTTTTCTCAACATGGAGGTAGATACAGTAAGACGAAGTATTCGGAATTCACCAGTAAATTTGTTTCCGGTAGAGTGAGCTTGTTAGGAAAAGCCTGACAAATCAATCATAAAGGTTAAATAAAACGAAAGCGAAATTTTCAACCCAATGTGAACACAAGTTAAGACAGTATTAGTGAAGGTATACGCTTTAAGTGTTGCGTTGTCAACGTTCAGTTACTAAGAGCGCAAACAGGGACCATTTCATGTATGAATCTTCTGCAATACTGAATTTCTCTAGGCTTGAACTTGAGTCAACAAAGTTTGGCAAATTCTACAATGGAAAACAATGAAATGCATTTTCGAATTTTGTTTCAAGCAAAGTTGAGAATTTTCTCGCTTTCTGCGTAAAAAGTGTGGGCACTAATAAAGTAATATTATGAAATTTCTGACTTATACAGATCTAGGGCCTATAGTGGAGTCAAACTGCAGCTTATATGCGGCCACGAAAACGAGAGGACCATAATGACTCAACTTGAACTACTGCTTTTGGTGTTCAAAAACGGGAACCAGTAAGTTCATGGTTGTGCTCAATCCCTGGGATGAGAGATTCCTCTTTTATATGTTGCACAACTCGTTCATCTTCAATGTTACACAAGTTGGTTGGCCAAGCCGTTGAGTCAGGCTGCATCGCTTGCAGGGCCACCTAATATACAACACAAAGAATGCGATGTAGCTCATAGTCCCGGCTTGACATTTTCGGATTTCCTTTACTTTACAGCTGTCATGACGCGGGTGTATTTTGCACACCAATTTAGGTAATACCCAGCAACAGCTCAACTTAGCTGAGCAGTTTGATGTACATGCTCGCATTTACCTAAACAAGAGTCTGTGTTATTGTCTGAAGCCTGATAAGGAATCCATCAAACTTAGCAGGCAGCTCCTCCACTGAGTAAACTGATAAAATTTGTGAGTACAGGATGAAATCGTGATTACTGCAACCGCAGTTTAACTGAAAATGCAAAAATCTGCGGCATCACAGAGAAAAATTTACACGCAGCCAGATCATAGTGAGTGAACTGAGTTAACACGAAATCAGAACACGGAAATCAGTGTTCAACAAAACAAATACCATTCGATAGAAACGTTGACTACTTTAATAACCGGATACAATGGCAGAATTCATTACTTATTTACAAATTTGATGGTAATTAACTTCGATAGAAATTTGGCAGGATGTCCACGTGGAACGATGTCAGGGGACGTTGTAGGCCTACGTGCGGTGACCGTTCCATTTTTGAGAGGGAGAGTTTCAAATAGTTCATCCAGAAGTGTCGGAGAATTTAACACTTTTGAAGTCAACTTATTAACGAAACCATTTCATGCTCCAGCTATGCCGAGCAAAAGTTGGTTACTTTTTCACTCAATTCAGTTGTCATAGCGACGCACGTCCATGTATATAAAGGAATCGACCTCACATTCAGATCATATGAACCAGGAAGTCATATGCACGTATGTACAAACGCGCGGCGTGCGTAGACTTGAACACATTGGAGAAAAGAAACGACACACATACGATCCTTTTCAACATGGCAGCCATGGAGAAAGTTGGTGTCTGCAGTTTTGCCCTGATTTTAGCGTGCTGTCTGCTTCTTTCATCGCCGCCAGTCAGTTGTGACGATGACGAGCAGAAGCATGTGTACACAGCCGAAATGTTCGAGAAAGCAGTGAAAGAAGACGCTCACTTCGTCATGTTTTTTGCACCTTGGTAAGTTTTTGACAGCGTCGCTGCGAGTTAGAAGTTTGCTACAAATATTTTGTATGAACCGAACACGTTTAGCATTGCAGCGTTGTCGATCCGAGGTCATATAGACATTCACAGTTCTTGTCTAGCTAGATTACAAGAAGAACTCGGTCACGTTGCATTATATCTGTAATGTAGACATTTTTATTGCCACCCGCTCACTGCTCTTGTAGTCAACGCGTCACAGTGTTGTTGAGTGCTGCCCTAGCGGTCTTTGACTAAGTGTGCGACGTGGCAGTCCAGGATGGGTTGCCCGACCAATGAACATGACTAAGGTGTTTATAATTCTCGACCTTGAAATTTGAATATTGAAAAGCGGGAGGATTTGGCATTGACGCTGCCATGGGTGTAAGTGTGATACCAGACTTTTGAGCTCCACATTTAGCAACTAGAAAACAAATATTTCCACAGTCGACAGAAATTTGTATAACGGTTTAAACGATTATCGGTTATTGTCATTAATTTAAACCGTATGGTCCGTCGTAAAGTTGTGCGCCGCTATTATGCAATTACCGGTGCTTACCCCTATTTAGCATGAGTTCTCCGGTATGGTGAAAATCTTTGGCACCTTCAAGTTCTGCGAATAGAGATTTGTAAATACTTGTATGAACTTTTCTCAATCTCATGTCACAACCTGCCATGCTCGTGAAGTGATGTACGTGTAGGTATTCTGTTATCTTGCAATGAGGCCAGGCTTCACCTGCAGCTTGACACTATTGTTAGGCGTATGAGACAAGAAAAGATTAAACAAGCTTGTCCAAGGTAGTTAGTTGTAAACAGTTTTAAATGTTCAAAGTAAACAGTCTGAATATTTTAAGATAATCTAAATCTAAATAATTATAAAATAAACAATCTGTAGACCTGACAATACAGACATACTCCCTGGGCACCCTCCCCAATATCATATTTTTAGTGGGGATATACACTATTTTTTTATGAATGCTAACCCCGAAATCCAAAATGTCCTCAAACAAATTAAAACTATTTTCATGTATTTGGGGGAAGTGAACAAAAAGTCTTGCTAATTACCATAGTAATGTGGAATTGTAATTTCAATCACATAATTAAGTCTTGAGTGAATCAAAAACACCAGTTGCTTTTTGCATTGTCATAACAGAAACCGAAAGAGGTCTTCCTGTTGATAAATTACATTAATGAGTTATTAACTAGTCATATTTGTGTAATTTGAGTATTCTAGAAGTCAATAGTGCAATCGTTGACCGGATTGATAAGGTACATGTTGTGTACACATTGTTCTAGTGACACACTTTGTCCCCATTAAAATAATTTATAGAGTTAGTTCCTCTTTTCAGTGATAGTGTCATGATGATGCGTTCCCATCATATCTACAGAGATGCCTTTGCTATCACATATTCATTTATAATAGGTGTAAAATAATGTTGCATTTTAGAAGTTCACAAGCTGTGTCGTGTACGTATCCAGTTTAAATAGCTTTACGGGGGAGGGGGATATTCTCCTGACTTACCCCAGAATTTTAGCTGGTACTTCTACATCTGAATACTCAAATACACTGTACTCTACACATTACCCTAAATTACTTGTACAGAAGCTAGTGGTCATGAAACTCAAGGCTCTGACAAATGTGTATCTTGTAAAATTTTTTCATTATCATAATTCGAATCAGTATTTTTTAAACTGCGACCTGGAAACAATATTCATGCAAGTAAATGCACAGTACAACAGATGAGAAAATTCCAAGAAACTTTCAATACCCCCCCTTGAGTCTCATGTTAGTCTTGTTGTCTGTGAATCCTCTTGATTCCTATACAAATGTATGAAATTTAATTTGGTTGCTGACTATAGTATACGTGTATACTAGTAACTAATAGTTGTATTCAAAATTCTTACCAGAGGGTATAGGTCATCAGTTTAGTATACATACATGTATGTGAGATATTTGACTCATACAGACACTTGTACTTTGTTGAAACTTGTTTCTTGAACACCTGTATATTTGCAAACACCCCTCAAAAACTATTGGGAGTTCAAGTTCAATAGTATAATAATTTGAATGAGTATTGACCGGTTATAAATGCATCACAGATCAAATCAAAAGTGCTTTGTGGAAAATAGTTTGAAGTTCATTGAATACGAGGCTTTCAACTCAATTCAAAGCAGTGCATTGTGAACCATAACCCACAGATTTTCAATTATTGAATTTATTCACTACAGTATGCATTGTTCATTTTAGTATTGAATGAAAGCAGTGCTCTCTGTGCCAGTGTACACTGGTTCTTTGTTGTAGAAATCATTTGATGAATTGGCTGCATGTCAAGCGTAAGATGAAATTCCTGACCTTCATGAAAAAAAGATCGTCATATCCGTAATGATTTCTGGTATTTGTACTCAAAGAGATGCCTGGACACTACTGAAATATCAAAGACATCGCAAATCTAAAGAAATAAATGTATGCTTCACAAAAATTGGAAAATTTCTGTGACGTGTGTGTACAAGCATGCCTTTTGAAAATTCAGTTTCCATATTGTACATAGGCTTTTAATTAACCCTCATGTCATCAGTTGAAGCCATACCCACCTCTCGGCTCTAATTAGAAGTCAATTTATCGGTCACGTCAAATACCTCTTTGATTTCAACACTTCCTTAAATATTCCATACTGCCAACATTTATGTTTATGAAATCGGCCATCCCAGAAATTTTGTGAGAGTAAATTTTTGAGTAAGTATTCAAATTTCCGTGAATACCAGAATTGTTTTTTTCACCATGCTGTGATGAATAATGCAGTGCAATTAGTCATCCTGTTCAGAGTTGCTCTGCAATATGTTGTTCTATAATGAAGTAAAGTCTCTGTTGTTATGTTTATCTGATAAGTTTTGAATAATAACCATCTGTGAGTACATACAGTCACTGATTAATGTTGAAAATTGAAAATCAAAAATCCAATATGTGGGTACAGTGGGCCGTAGCAAAATTATTATATGCCTACAATCACCAGGTACATGATTCGATGTTGTCTCATTAGATAGATATCTGAATTTGAGAATTTACATCTGGATTACCAACACATCAGTTGATTGTATATTATCTATCATAGCCCAAACCAAGGGCCTATGTCCCTGAGGGCAAGTGACCGTTTGCCCAAAGTCTGAGAGGCAAATGGTCTCTTGCCTCGAGTGTACATTGTCCCTTGTTTGGGCTTCAGTGTTTTTATTACATGCCTCACTCACATAGTTTTTACTCCAAATTTTTGGTATTCTTTGCAATCACAGCTATATGCTTTATTTTCACGATACGCAAAAATCCATTATCCATCATCAAATCCTGCATTGATATAATTAAATCAATGTTGTGCGGTTAATAGAGTTTTTAATGCATCAATTTGTAAAACCTGGATTTCCTATGTAAAACATCGAACTGGGTCATTTTTAAATCCGTAAGTCATCATATTGATAATTGTTCTGGTTCACTTTCAGTCAAATGATGACTATGCGGCCCATGACGTCATCAACAAGTTTGAGTTCAAGTTACCATAGGGCGCACAATATTCAATATGAGGCATGTAATAATGTTTGGTCATGCATTTGGGAGTACTTTCTGCATTAGTGTACACTATAGATTTGACTTGCATTCATTGACTTATTTGTTCAGAATATATTTACATGTCACTCAGTGCAATGATAGACTGTAGGGGGTAACAATTGAATGTCACAGTGAATAAGCAAATTGAAATAATTAATTTTTCAATTACGTGCTGTACTGAAATCATCAAAAGTGAGTTGAGTCAGTTATATGTAATTGGTATGGCACCTATTAAACTTGATCAGTATAGTTGTACCAGATTCTTTAATTTGGGGTTTTAAATTTAGAAATAAAATTTAAACAGGACTTTTTCCCCACCACCAACTGCTCAATTCAGACTGAAGCTATTGCAAAATTGCTCACGGCAGTGTATTAGTGTCAATCCATTGTGAGTGTTTGCCAAGAGCAGCGACAGCTTTTCATAATAATCCCACATTACAAGTGACAGTGTTGGTGTAAGGTGCATGCATGTACAGATTTAAATTTGTGCATTGAAATAAAAACATGATTATAATCTCACTTTTGTACTCAGTACAATGTCTGGAACTAATGCACACACGGTGTGGAATTGGAGAGTCAATAGATTTTACTATTACTCTGCATACATAAAATTTTTAATGTTACCTTTTGGAACTCTGTGTAACTGATAGGCAATTTACTGTTGTCCATAGTCGCGTCATTGACCAGATCAAGTTGGCCTGGACAAGTTCATGAACTTTTAGCACAGGAAAAGAATTACCTTTAAACCTCTCACTCCCAGAGTAAAATAGAACATCCTACATTGGATTTGTGGGTCAATGTACAGTACAGATAAATCAATGAAAAGAATTGAAGTTGTACATTCATAATAAATATTAACAAGGGGCAAATGGTTATGGTACAAAGACCAACAGAGCATCCTGGAATATTTTCAGGATCCACTGATCAGAAAAAAGCTTCCTTGAGTGAGCCTGTGTTGCATTTTTTATCTTCAATGGATCATTATTGCATGCACCATTATATATTTGAGAAATGCTACCAGTATTTATATTTTTCAGAGGAGTAAATTTGAACAGAGTGTAGGGGGACCATGAAAACATGTGCATGACAAACAAAACTCTATGTAGGAGACTCAGCTCAGTTTTGAATAATCATATGCGTATTCACACCAGTAATATATCAGGGTTACAGCATGGATGCTGTGTTCCCATGAATATACATAATACACAATCATCATTTGTAGTAATTTTGTTTTGAAATGTTTGCTGTTGGAAAACCGTGCAAGCAGTTTAAATTTCCACCAACTTATTTCATCAATTCATCATGTTTGCAAGATACATCCTAATTTTATCATTAGATTTGTCCCACTTACTATAAGTTAGTTGACGGTAGGAGACGGTTTGAGGTCATTTGTAATGGCCATAATTGCATCCTTCTCTTTAAGCTTGTTTCATTTTTGTCCAAATATATGAAACAACTGAGTGGAATTAACTGCAAGTCAGACCCCTGCATTGTATACATAACATGTAGTGACTTGTTTATAATTATACAAGGTTGGTTCAAACATGAAGTGCCTTTACATGTCATTTCAAAATTTTTTTCAACCTTTGTGATGTAGCCAAAATCTGAATTTTTTTCTGTTTGTTTTCCATTTCCTTGACAATGTGTGTACACACATTTTTTCTTTATTTGTTACAGAAAAATAATACAACTTAAAGTGAGGTGTGAAACAAAATGAAAAAATTCCAC
>LD527546.1:60594-73156 GCA_001465055.1 Ptychodera flava | reverse complement strand
ACATACATACATACATACATACATACATACATACATACATACATACATACATACATACATACATACATACATACATACATACTCAGGACATATCATCATGCGAGCATCATCAAGTTGTTGCGATGCGTCAAGTCATGCAAAGCGCCCCCACCGGGGGTAATGGCGTGATACGCAAATAGGTCTGTTGTAATCAGAAGGAGTGAATAAACAACACAGACATTCATTTCAAACATTTCAACCATGATAAAGTTGACTACTTTAACGTTTGGTGTCACTTCTTGTTTTATTTACAAAATCCTGACTACAGCTACATGTGGTTCGAAATACAGATACTCCACATAACTTTGTTCCCCCTATACTCTTGGCTTACATTTTGCTATGTTCAGAACTGTCTATTCTACACAGTACCAGTCTGAGATTAGAAGTCTTTTAAGCAATACGCAGCGATGCTACTAACAGAAACCGGTGTTTCCCAACAGGATCTATATGGACTACCCGGTCGAATTGAATAAATAAAAATCTCGATCGCGTAAAATCTTTGCAATTCATAACTTCAACTCTTCACTCAGGCCTAACGACTTTGCTGCACTGAAAATAAAAAGGTTTTGCAATGCCGCACCGAGATCTATCTCACCGAGAGAAAGAGTATAAATGCTTGCACGGATTGAACTGTGTGCGCGCCTGAGAAGCAGTTCTGCATGCATGTGTGGAAAAGGGCGCGAAGAGCGATAGTATCCAGAGCTAGAAGAGGAAGACCAAGAAACACCCGCGGTAAGAACGCACAATGTCGTCTGCTTTTTTGAGACTGTTTAGCTTATCATGTTTTGTGGATCATTAGCTTACATGCAGTTTATCCAAAGAGGTAGTCAATGTTCTTATACCGGCAATAACCATCACAAAGACTCCTTCTTGATACCATAAATTATGACAATACCGATGGTATTTCGTCGGTTTTCTTTGCTGTCTGAAGACTTCAAGTTATAAAAATACAGGTCATTCTCTCTATTTTAATGTTTGACAAATCAGCAAAGCCGCAGATAATCAACTATAACGCAGGATATTGGCTGATTGTATGATAAATTATCGTTCAGGGAAAAAGTTGTGGATCATTGGAATGGCTTGTTAGGAAGAGGCACGCCTTGAAGAAACCTCACTGTTCTTGAGGAACGACGGTTTAAACTTGTACTCGAGTCTTAAGAGGCATCTACACGATTGCCAGCATTGTAAGTACAGTTAGCTCGGCGTGCGGGTCTGTGTTGCTAATAGCCTTTAACAACATAAGGATGCGCAAACTGAGTATTTTAAGTTTGCTTGGTTCGAACGAAATTATGTTTCACTGTTGAGGGCGCTATTCCAGTCACGAATTTGAAGAGTCAATAGAGGTATTTGAAAGGACAATCTGGCGTCCATTTGGATAATCCAAGGAGGCGCTTCATTCAATAAAATATTCTATGGAAGGATAATGTATTGATTGGAACTGCAGTTGCTACACTTTGATGATTTATTGCATGCTCCGATATGACTCTATTGTGATTTAGGGTACACGTTGCACCATCGGTCGCACCGCCCAGAATTGCGAACGTGAACTATCGACCCGACGCTCGTGCACACTATTACCGATTTTAAAGAAGTTACACTACTCTTAACACTGGCTCGCTTTGACCTCGACTCTTTAACACTGATCACATTAATGAGATCATCATTAATCAATCAAATGTCATCGGGCAACATGTCAGGAAAACTGCATTGTGTTTTATGTAAGTATTCTGTAAGCTGGAGGTCCGCGTCAAATTGTGGAAGTTAGCCTCGCTACCAGCAGCCAATGAAACTCTACCGAAATACCATATCAAAGTATTAAACTCATAAAATATTACCCCCACAATATGGACGAATATATACAAGGTACATAATATTAGTACGTAAGCCATTGTCCCCACTTTACAATTGCAAGCGGCATTTCAATGAAAGTCACAGTGAGTAAATTATCGGATGGAATGTGAAAATCACAATTACATGTCACCTGGTTGTTGAGAAATATTAATTACAAAATAGCACATGAATAGCAGTCGTGTTCTGTTCTGGAGATAACGAGTTTAGAAGATATGAAACTGAGAATAATACATCCTTTTGTTTGATGAGGTCGCGATTCACTCTAAACCCTTATGTACATATCCACCAGAATGCAGGCTAATTGTTTGTTGCCAGGAAGTTCAAAACAGCGGGGACAGTCTTGCTCGAATCCATATCTTCGAAGGTTTGGGGGCATCTGCTCGTTGCATTACGATATACGGAAAATGTGACGTGTCCTCTTTATTGCAAAAAGTGCTTATAGAACCGATTATTCAAATCTGGTCCTTGTGCAAGTGGTGACGTTGGGCACGGCGGCCATATTGGTTGACAGTTGTATACTTTCGACACCTTGATGGTCAGAAGTTAAAAAATCCCATTTCGTCCGATCACCTGCTATACACACTATCGACAACAAATGTAAGAAAAGCGACCGAACTTGTGTTTATATTTTCTGTAATAAATACCGACTTCAATGAACTAAACGGAATCCATGAAATTATGCCAGCAGTTCTAATGTAGAAGAAACACTAAATAGAAATGTGACTCGCCCACTATTCATCCTTACGTTCTGTCTCGTCTAGGACCAAGTTACCCTCTTCATCCAATTTGTTGGACCATGAGAATGGCCTTTTGAACATATCAGAGAGCGACCGGTCATACGGCGCGAAAAATTCGTACAGTTTCTGTTTTGTCTCGTCGTCTACATTCGGTCGTCTGCGATTTTTGGACTTCCTCGGCTTAACGCAGACTTGCTCGGGGAAAACCAAGCACTGCTGGGTGCCGAAACTCTTCGCCTCGCCGAAGTGAGTACCGTCGAAGAAGCGCGGCAGCTCCAGAAAGTCCTCCAGTTGTTGCAAAGCGCCCGCAGGGTTTTCGAGCAGATCCTTGCCGTCTATGAGGTGAAACTGTTCTTGAGGGAAGTAATGTACCCATCGAAGGAAGTGTTTGAAGTAAATGCTACTGTCGATGATAGCATTGAGATGGTTTACATTCCTCCACTTTTCTTGCTCTAGAACAGTCTCCTCGAACGATTTTCCCGTCTGCATCTGGTTTTCTGGGTCGCCTTGAGCTTTAGCTTGCACGTACTGGGAGATGGAGCGCTTCACCGGGTCGCACAACACGGCGATGATTTTTATCCGGGGCGAGATTTCGTCGTGGATTCGCTTTGGCACGTCGTGGGGAGTAACAAAATATTCCGGGGTCCGTTCGATTGTCATCTGCTTCTCTGTGGTGTAGGGCATCTGTTTTCGGTAAAGCTCTAGGTTTTTGTCGTAGGAGCCGCTGAAAAGTTCCAGCGGGACTAAATCGGCCCTCATTTCAACATTCGGGTGGAAGCGCATGAATTGCAGCACCCTGCTCAGGCCGCAGTTGCGCACGCCTGTCAGAATAGCTTGGGGAAGACGCTGCTGGCACCCTCGTTTCTTCACCTCCTTCTTGTCAATTAGCTGCCGTTGGCTCAGGTCGTCGCGGTTCGCAACGTAGCAAGAGTTGTCAAACTTTGCGTGGATGTACTCCCCGACATCATACCTGGCGGCTGACTTAATAGGCGGCACCTTGCTCCGCAGACTCTCAGGCATCCACCCTAGGCTGTTCAACACCGAACTTTTAATGTGTGGCTCGTGAACCGATATGTACACCACCCATAAACCACAGCATACCAGCAGTATAACGACTTCTATGCCGTGTCTTCGAAAGAAGGAGTGCGGAACTCGGCGGCGAAGTGTCATCGCTGAACAGCGGTCTGCATACAGTGCCTAGAGTACGAAGGATTCCAGTCCACGGGACATGCAAGCAATATCGCTTGTCATATTCAAATCTCTTTGACTGATTTTCCAAACATTGTTTGCGGCTATAATCTGTCTGTCACAGCTTGCAACGATAGAATATTTTTTTCCTCTTATTACGTCGTCAGCTGTGCCTGCCAACGTCACCGAACTCGATCGCAGTAATAGAAGCAAACACTCGTTCGCTAGAGCTATGCACTGAAAAAAGTCGTCCCGCACTGTCTGGAGCATTGTTTGTTTTTGTTTTTGTTTTGTTTTTATGTTTATGAAAGTGTAAGAATGACATTTTTATGATGTTATACCTGATCGATCCATTTCCACAGAGGCAGATATTCAACGGCATTGCATGAGTATGAGCAACAATTTTTTACCTATGGAAAGGGCACCATAATCTGTCCAACCATATTATTTGTATTTCTACAGTTTAATTGGATTTCACACCTTTTACGAGAGGTTGGGTCGAATATGCCCGCTTCCTGCAGCTGAGACATGCTTATTATATTACAGGGCTAAATTTTTTAGTCTTTTGGCTTCTCCATCGCAATGACAAAAAAACTCAAACATTTCAATACGGTACTTTAAAACCCTTTACCAATCTAAATAGTTGCCTCTGTCTGTGGGCGAAGATTATGACGAGAGGTTTTCAGTCATGAATGACAGTCTGATGTTTGGATTTAATCCCCGACATGCTAATATTCCAATCCATATAAAGTCCTGTCCCAATATGAATGTATCCACTTATACTCCCATTCAGAATATTATATCGCTGGAACAGTAATTTGTCAGCCACGTGATCAAGTAAGGTTAAAGGTCACGTTATACGAAAACCCGTGCCGTACCATGGTTGGGTCACTCGACAGGGTTGATCTCAACAAAATTGGCTATTGATATTATCGTTTTTGGAAGTAAACCTTGATTCATATTTCAAGCATTCAAAATGACAAGTTTCTCTCTCTCTCTATTGTTTTATTTCACAGCTTACAGATCGATTCCTTACAAAATATTAACCACACCCACTCATGTACAACTGACAACTGGTATGTATGTATGTATGTATGTATGTATGTATGTATGTATGTATGTATGTATGACAGACAGACTTCGTAATTTTCTAAAAAGATGCCAGTGTTATATTGTCTTGAATGCAAAAATTACAACACAACAAAACGAGGGACACTATAGTTGTTCTTGGTATGCGTACTCTTGGTGTCGAATTCCTATGGCTGTACGTAGGGAGCAGACAGATTTTAAACAGCCCGCTCAGCAACCATGAAGCACTATGTGACGCGAGGGATGTCTTCATCGGTTCATTCGCTACAAAGAAAAATGTCTGCCACTTTATATGTGCATAGTAACTTGAACACCAACCATTTATCTTACTCTGCACATGACAAACTGACGACTTGAATTTACAAGTAACATTCCAGCAAACCTTTGAAATTCCATTGCTTATTGAGGAATATTAATCACGTATGATATTCACCAGTAACAGAGAACCTACTTTGCAACTTTTCATCGCAAGGATACCAATAACCCATGAACCATCAAATCAATTATCAACTATCTTTCATCTGACAAACACACACACATACACAATATATATATATATATATATATATATATATATATATATATATATATATATATATATATATATATGTACAATGATGTTGTCTTTGAATTTTTCTAGGTGGTAAAACTGATTATTACATTTCTAATTGTATGTCCACAGCGATGCATGCATTGCCTTCAAGTGGTGAAATCAGGAGATCATTGCAGTGCATTATGGGTAAATGAAATTCCATGTGTATCGTCACAGTCAGCATAACTTTACATGGTAACCAGGGTTACACACAGATAGATAGATAGATAGATAGATAGATAGATAGATAGATAGATAGATAGATAGATAGATAGATAGATATACACTTATGTATACATGTTTATGTGCGTATATACATGTTCTATCATTTCACATGAATGTCTTCTATCATACAAATACATTTATTAGGATATGTTTAGGGTATTTACAGAAAATCCATCCAAAAATTGTTGATTTGAAAATTCATCATCCTGTATGCTTGTACAGTGCATATGAAATCACAGCTGGCTCAATCTCACCCATGGGAACGGCAAATGACGCTTCTGACGGTCGACATGAATTACGATGGACGTAATCCATCGATGGATTATCCGGTTTAATTATTACGAGGCATGCGTAGTGTCAAGCCCTAATTAATTCGTTATAAAAATTGGAACACGGTGCAGGCAAGTACCTAAAAAGTGAATGCAGGAATGTGTTTGATGACGGATCACTCATGAATATCCGCTACCCTGTGTCAGGTCGCGGGAGGTCACCACAGACCAATCGTAACAAACTTAATACGTTCGGCTCATCGATCTTGTCATAGTGGTCGTGCCTTTATTTATATAATTCACTGACGCATGATGGGTAATTTCACCCATCATCAAATACACTGACACGTCTCAACCTTGACGCAATAAACCCATCATCAAATACACTGACACGTCTAAACCTTGACGCAATAAAGTTTATCTCCGTTTCATGTCACATTACTATCGTCTATGAAAAAACAAAGAGGTTTGAAAATGGGCATCAAAACATATTTTGATATCCAAAATGAAATGCTGTCGTGAGAAACAAAAAAAAATATTTGGCCTTCCTGTGGAAAAGGCAGGACTACAAGTAAAGACACTGTGATTTGTCAGTCACCATAGTTAAACCATCTCCGTCATTGTAAGTGTCTTGTGTAAACAGAAGATTTGTCTTTCAATGGGTCGTCCTCAATATATACGAAGCCCTAAAATTTGCTCGCACATTGATGAAGTTCCACTCCGTTTGCCGAAACATCTCAATTCTACGTTTAAAGAAGAATGCGCCTCGGGGGCCAGATATTCGAACTCTCAAATTTTCACAATTGTTTCCTTGTCTACCATTTGTTGGGGCTCGTTTTAAAGCTCTTGGAGAAAGAAAAATTTTACCGTCTTAGTTTTTTCGCAAGTCGGAAACTATTTTTCGCATTTTTCGTTTTTTGGCAAGAGTACTTCCTCATCGAGGGAAGTTTGAGCAAAAGTTAAGTCCTTTACTTTCGAGGCGCATACTACCTTACGGTTCAACATTTGTTCCCACAACAACAGCGACAAAACTTACATTTGCTGTCGATGGGTGAGGGCGGGTTTCATGTGAATTACTACAACTATACCATCACTACCCGCTGCGAGTGAAATCTCCGGCAAAGCTTTCAGTTATTCTTTGCATTTATTCCTCAGCCCCGCCATAAATCCTATTTCATTACATGCAGTTACAGCAATATGCGGCCAGTTTGCCATATTTTCCAACGTGTTATTAAAAGTCACGCTTCTGAACCTTAATTGTTCGGGTGAAGTCACGTGACGTTTACAGTCACGCACAATGTTGTATGTCGGAAATTAAAAAAAAAAACCAAGTAAGTCATGTTTCTCATGGTTAAGAACGACCTACTAGTAAAGGTCCCAGTCACCAAGCTCGCGCTCCTATTGGATCAGTTAACGTTAGTGCTCTGTCCAGTCATCGTTGTATTTATTATCGGTCCAGGTGAGTTTCTGTCCGAAGGCGTCGGAAAGTGAACGATCGTAGGGTGCAAAGAATTCATACAGAGTCTTTAGCGTTTCGTCGTCGACGTTGGGTTTCTTCGGTTGCTTCTTGGTAGTTCCTTGAAGACAGACCTTCTGTGGGAAGACGATGCAGTAGTGGCCGCCCTTTTCGTCGACGGCGAAGTGGGACTCTTGGAAGTACGGCGGCAGGCCGAGGAAATTTTCGAGCTTCTTCATCTCCTTGGCAGGATCGATTGTGAGGAGTTTTGTGTCTAGTAGGTACATTTGCTCCTGCGGAAAGTAGTGAAGCCAGCGGAGGAAATGTTTGAAGTAAAGGCCGCTGTCGATCAGGGCGTTGAGGTGATTGACATGTCCCTCTCGCTCCGCCTGCAAGACGGTCTCTTCGAAGGTGTTGCCGATTATGCTGCTGTACGACGTATCCCGGTCGGATTTCACTCGGACGTAATCGGCGATAGCTCGGCGAACCGGGTCGCAAACCACGGCGATGATTTTCATGTTAGGGTCGATGAGGTCGTGGGTGATTTTCGGCACGTCGTGCGGGACGATGAAGAACTCGGGTGTTTTCTCAATGGTCATCTGTCGCTTCGTCGTGAAGGGCATCTGTTTGCGGTAAAGCTCCAGCGTTTTGTCGTAGGCCCCGCTGAACAGATCCAGGGGAACCAGGTCTGATCGCATCTCCACCGATGGGTGAAAGCGCAGAAACTGCAGCAGCCTCCCGGAGAAACATTTTCGAACGCCGATGATGATGGCCTGGGGAAGTCGCTGAGCACAGTCACGCTCCTTGAGATCTGCTGTCGGACGGAGGATTCTCTCGGTCAGATCGCCAGGCTTGGCCTCGTAACATGATTTAGAGAACTTTGACTTGACGTAGGCGTCGATATCGTATCTGGCATCGTCAGAGACGGCGTCATACTTCGGCACCAGAAGTTCAAATTCGTTGAAGCCAACACTCAGGGACACCAGGAGATTCAGGGTAAACAATAAAGTGACAAGACAACGACTGAACACCCCGTATTGCTTCATGGCGGAGGTCATTAAAACCCGGGTCGCCACAGGAACGCTAAACGGAGAATGTTTAACAGCGACTATAGCTATATGCTATAAAATTTGAACCAAAAATCACATCCCTATGACACGTGTGACAGCTTGCCCGGAGATTACGGGATTATTTTAACCAAGGCATAGAGCTTTTTTTTTCAATGGATCGATGGTAACACGTTGGATGTCAGCGAGTTTATTGAATGGAGGCGACGTGTCATTTCCACCGCAATATACCGTGTATTATGCATCTGACCCCGTGTCTCATATTTAAATACACCCGAAATTCGACATTTTTAGATCCTTGGAGCTCTGTTAAGAAACAATGTTATGATTATTTTGAGGTAGAGCCGTGCTCACCTAAACGTTGGCCAAAGTCATACGACTATTCTTATGATCTACTTCCCACCACAATTTTTATGTTTGTGAAATACACTTCTGGTGTTCCACTTGTCTGTATGTGTGCATCGTCCACTGTTGACAACTGAATTACTGTCCGGAGTAGAATTCGGTTGTCAACAATAACATTATATATTATGAACAATGGTTTGCGTAGGCCAGGCTATCATTCTGTGTATTTCAAGATGTTTCAGGGAGAAGACGAAAACGTATGTACTTGTCTTCTGGAACACAAGCAATGAAAATATTATCAAAAATAACACATATCGTCTCTCTAATCCTATTCATCGGTTCACTACTTATTTCACCAAAGCAACATCTTACCCAGCGAGTCAACATTAACAACATTCCATGTGAACCTAAATGGCAATTTTTCAACGTAACCTTTTATATTTAGGGTAACCTGCAAAACAAACACTGATCAGCAAATAAGTGAAATTATGCATACAATACATTTTGACGGGAGGCCTTAGGAGGCCTTAGGAGTTTAAATTATGACATTTTCGTCGAAAGGCACGAAAATTTGATCCACCCTTTCCAAAAAGCAAGTTGTAGATTTGTCACTTCAACAGTTGTTCGAACGTTTAATATTAAATGTAATATCGATATTGAAACTGTAATGTTTGCACAGTTGAGCATGAATGACGCAATTTGACCCGCTACATAGATTCAATATTCGACACAAGTTACCTTCCGAAAAAACTCACAACAATATATTCTTGTCAAGAACGTAATTTTTGGTTCTCATTCTGTTAGAGAAATTTGCGCACAAATAAGTTCGACTGTCGTGTAACTCATCTACTACATCACATTACGACTAACTGTAAACAAAATATGTAATATGTACAGTGAGTCACTCGAGGGTCACAGCGCATGAGCAAACCATGTAGAAACGACAGTTATGTGTTTTTGTAATAATTATATTAAAATTGGGAAAGGGGCGTTGACTAGTTGGCGGATAAAGCCGGAATCAGTGATTTGTGCATACTGACGATATACCTACAAAATGAGAGGCTCGAATGTATAATTTTCATTTCATCAATCTGAAAAATAACTATTTGACATGATGAGACAAATTTGGTAGGCATATTTAACCCTTTGAGTGCTATAATATTTCTCACCAAAATTTTAGTGCAACATTTTACTAACTTTTATGAATTTTTCTTATTTTTTTTGGATAATTTTTACCAAATGTATATTAAATTTCATTGGCGACACTTTTTATTCAAAATTTTAGCAAAAATCTCAAGAAAGATTGACAGGGATATATTTTATAAAGGTGACGAAAATTAACTTTGGCGCTCAAAGGCGCCAATACAGGTGGGGTTCCAAATGTATTGCACAGACTATTATATTTGCATACATCTACAAAGGATGTATACCATATAAGGAAAACAACAAAAAATTATGGAAAGACGTTCCCGAGGGAAATGTTTGTATCGTGACGATTAACTAGAACTGAAGAGACAGACTCTACAGAAATAGTGAATATTAGAAAGAGATCGATATTATTAAATTAAGCATTTGCATAATTATTAAATAACTACAGATGAGTCATTTGACCTGAGTGACTTCATTCTCAGGTTGATTGAATCCATAAAATATATAAACTTTACGGAAGGCCAAGGCGGAGTCAAACAACAAAATAATTCAGAACAAAAAGCACCCAAGTCCAACACAAATTCCACTGCTCCGCAGCATTACTTAGTCTCATCCGCAATTGCCAACGCAACACAGTTAAAGAACGAACGGGAATTATTATTATTTTTTATTTTATTCAATCCATCATCCAACAGGCGAACGCCCAATTGCAGGCTGAGCTATCCATAACACACTACCCAATGGAGCCATGAGGAGTAAAGTGCCTTGCTCAAGGGCACAACACCGTGATTGAGTCTCTAACTCGCCAGCGGTTCCGTTACTCTGGACTTTGCGGGTCTCGAACTCACCATTCTCTGACAGTAAGACCGGTACCCTAACGACTGCCCCACGGTGCCTCAAGTTGTATATAACAGCGAATACATAACTTAAGGCACCATCTTTTGGTGAATGTACCCTACAATTGGTGCAGTGTTTACTATGAAACGCTAACGATGTGCACATCATAACCATAGTCGAAAATCCACATATTATGTACCGTGTTGCACGACAGAACCCTACATGATAGTTAATGATAACAGAGAGTCGCATCTCCACAAGAGATTATAACATTAACAAGCCATGCGATATACCCATAGACCCACGATAATGTTGAAGATGCCAGTCAGTGTTCTGGAAAAAGTGACTGTAACGAGAATACGTCTGATATTTCACAGACATGCAGGAATTTATTAATGTAGTCACACCAGCCGAACTGTACGTGAGAGGTCCATACATGGTGCACTAAATTTTTGTGAAGGCACAGAGCGGGGACCAGCTGTCCCGTTTTGGCTGTGACAATTCAGGGATCTGTGGTCTCACACTGAACTGACTCATCCAGCTAACCTCTCTGTACTCTGTTCTGTATCCTGGAGCATATTCCTATAAGATTTAAATACATTTCAGTCGGACAATCACCCGCCCATGACTCCGCAAGCCTGCTGAACAGGACCAAACCGTCTTTTGGATTAGTCATTTGAAATAAATATACGCAATCAGAAGTAATAGGATTACAAAAGTTTATACATCTGGTAAAATGCAAATACTCCCATGTGATCAATTATACGTTAACAGGCCAGATTATGTCACCATAACAACAGCCTTACATAGTTTTCACAAGACCAGGAAAGTTGTCTCGGCATCACTAATATAGGGCGTGATATTACTGGAGTACTATATTCCATAAGAAATCTGGAGCCCGGATGCCATCAATGACAATTCGTGCAAGATGCACCTGATCAAATTGTATTAATGATATTAATGAGCATCGCTCCGGTATTACAATTTTATGTTAATGATTTATCTATCATCAGTGTGAATTATTCACTGTACCTCGCATCTTGTACTGTATAGCGATTGAACAGACTTTGGGCAAATAGTGTAAAATGATACATCGTTGGGAGGCAAGCAGATTAAAATTAAAATAAACACGTGCCAACTGACGTGATCTTTAAACTAGAGCTTACAAAATTTCCATCCGATGTCCCCATGGAAGCTGGGAGACATCTGGGGATTTACGTAATACGAATGATGGCTGACCTCTGACATAGGCATGTACCTTTTAGGTTATCCAGAAGTTCCTAGGTCTGCCATTGTAGTGGTTCTTGTTTTCGACCCAGGTTTTCAAAATAGTTAAAGGGTCCTGATCAGATGAAAAAATATGATTTGAAATTGAATAAATGAAACTCAACGCAACTGAGTGACTTTCCTTTACCCTTTATTAACTGTGGTATGATTTGCCATGTGCCAGTGTTGCGAGAACTTTGTGCAACTTAGGGGCATGTTTGCCAGTCACAAATGTCTTTACACTGTCCTCTATTCATAAAGAAACCCTAGGTTACAAATATTTACAGAAAAACTTAACGGCCAGAGAAGGCCTAATCTCATTATTGAAAGTTTTGTCACTAAATTTCAAGTTACAAGTTTCATTCACATGTGTTCGTATTTTATATATATTTTGGGTTTTAAAACCAGTACCAAAGCAATAAAACCGCTAATTTTGAATCCGTTCGTAGGTA
>LD527546.1:39859-53310 GCA_001465055.1 Ptychodera flava | reverse complement strand
GAAGATTGGACGCACATGCAAATGATACTGTTTGAGCAACTGTTGTCTCTGGGCGACGGCCCAAGGACCTTACGTCATCTCTGTCGGTGTGTCATCCGAAGATGCCTCGGAAAACATTGCCACCGCAACATCAGTCTTCTGCCGTTGCCAGAGTTACTGAAATCATATCTTTTATTAGATCTGGTTATTAAATGAACCAATCTGATTATAAATGAGAGGGGCAATATCTGTAAACTTTGAATATAATTTCAATTGTTATTTTCCAGAGCATCAATTTTTGTTTAGCTGCTATCTAAAGCATGCTCAAATAGGCAGTACATACGGTAACCTTGCCAACGCGATATACGGTGTACAATACGCAAAGGTATCGTTGACAACAGTAGATGCTAGTCCTGACTACAATGGAGTTGTCTACACTAAACTAAGACATTAGGCACAGGTTGCGTGTCAAGTTTAGCGCTGTGCATTTCGACATGACTCTTTGAGTCGAAAAAGAAACCGTGTGTAAAAATAAAATCATGAGAAATCAAAATTTACAGCTTGTGAAGCCTATAAGTGGCAATAGTTGTGACGAACCGCTTGCTGTGTACCTTTGTTGGCTCTATATTTGCGCAATAGTTACAACGGGTGTTTGTTTCAAGAAACGACTTGGCTCGCAATAAAGTTGACTTTTTTGATAAGCAGCTGTGTGCTTTAGACTTCATTTAAAGTTATCACGACTTCATACATACGAGCTTGTGATGAGGGTTACATTACGTTACCGAGGCAAATAGGTCAGCTACTCGTGGGTAATTTCCTGATAACCGTGGCCATCATTGACAAAGTTTAAGGTGTTTCCGTAGGTTTAGCCATCCCGATGATTCTATGATATCACTTACGACTGCCATGCAGGCACGGGGAGGTTAGGGAGCCATCATTATTTACGGCGGGGTCGGAGGAATGTGAGGGGGTCACTCAAAAATTGAAAACTGCAAGGGGGTTGCTCAAAATATGGAGAGAAAGAAGGGGGTTACTCAAATTTTGGTGCAAAATGCACCTGTTAGATTGCACCATTCCACACATCAATTTCTCAAACTTTTCGATGCCAGACGGGGGACACCCCCTCTCGCGCTCTCCCCCTTGGGGTATGTGTTCTCACAGTTTTACCTAGTAAAACTGAAAACACTCTCATATTGCACCAGACTGCACCATTGCACACATCAATTTCCAAAACTTTTTCACACAAGAGAGGGTATAACCTCCTCTGACACCTTAACCCTCAGCCTCTCATGCGTTCTCCCCGCTGTACTTTCAAATTCTTCCTTGTCAGATATCTTAGTGAACTTGAAACGTTGTCATGATTGATACCCATTCAAATTAAACAACACTATATGGTTGGATACTGATTATAGCGTGAGCTTTTATATCTACATTTTATTGTGACTTTATTTTGTTGGTTTTATCTTTTTCAACCGTCATGAGATAACCAATGATAATCTTGCAGTGTACACCAGGATATGAAAGGTCTGTACATAATTGCTGTATTTTTGTAAATTTTACAAGTACATATCTTGATATTTAACTTTTCTAAGGGGGGGGGGTCAGTCAAAGTTTCTGTGCTAGAGAGGGGGGTTTACTCAAATTCATCAGGGTTGGCAGGGGGTCACTCGAAATTTCAGAGTTTCCGATGAAATTCCTCCGACCCCCCAACCCGGTCGTTAATAATGACGGCTCCGATATTTCATTACTTCAACTACGTGTGCTGCGTCTCACACAGAAAAGTGATTAAAATTCAAGTCAGGGATCATCATTGTGAAGATGATAAATACTTAAATCCGAGTGAGATTTTCTACTAATTTTTGACGGCTGGGATGGATGAAAAAACCGGCAGTAATATAGCAGTATTTCCATTTTGAAAGAGAAAAGATATATATGTGAAAGTAGACCATGTCGACTAGTGCCTGTGTATATGGATAGTCTATCATGTTGCATGCCTTGTTTCTGTAAGAAACAATTGCAAGTACAGGAGTCATGCCTCCATGGGAATAGGGCACGGATATAAAGTGACAAAGACCTGAAAGACTGTGTACTTTGAGAATACACTCATAATAAAGTGACATATCCAAAGATGTGAGCTTATAGCATTCAGATACTATACTGTAAAAAACAAGGCATGTTCCGGGGGGAAGGGTGTTAAACATGCATAGTAAAATCGTACCATCCTTGATGAGAATGTGTTCAACTAAATATAGCAGAGCTGTCTTCTATGTTACGAGAGAGAGAGAGAGAGAGCTAGAGAGAGAGAGAGAGAGAGAGAGAGAGAGAGAGAGAGAGAGAGAGAGGGAGAGAGAGTTATCATACAGACTGTAATTTTCTAATCTTCCCGGGTCCTCTCGCTTTCCAAGGCCTAGGAATTAAGGTCGCATTATCTAAAAGATACGTGTGTTTGTTCACCGTTAGCAAACAATTCAGTCTGCTAACATTTTGTCGAACACATTCGGGTTTATTTTTTTGCAGCAGTTCTGACTTTGTTTTCAAAACTCTTTACAGTTTTTCTTCTTCCGATGTTGACATCACTTTAACTTACAGACCCAAACGATGTAAATTTTGAAGACATAAGTTCCGGCTTATCATTGTCTCGCTCTGTTCCTTTCTGCAGATCCTGTCTACGGGACTGAGTCCTATCTAAAGCCTGGCTCCATTGAATTTTGTCTGTTGTACGTCCGAATGGACCATACCAACGTAACTTGATGACGCTATCAGGATTATATCTTTGGCATTCGGTTTTTAAGGACACGGTATAAACTGTCACCATGGAGACCGAGAGACAGATAGCAATGGCTTGCATCAATGATGATGCTTGTTGTTTAGATTCTTTACTATCCTCAGTGCACAGTTTCCAAGATTTGAAAATACAAACAGCAGATCTGAAAAGCTACGAAAGTGGAACATACAAACAGGCTTGGCAAAGGGTGAACAATAAGATATCCTTCCGCACAATCACTCCGATGCATTTAGCTGCGTTTCATGGAAGCTGGCGCTGTGTTGAGTTTTTTCTGAAACACAGACTGTGGTTAAACGATAGCGTAGAAAGTTCAGATGGGAATAAATACCCTCCCCTATGTTTTGTTCTCCTTGCTCTAGAATTCACAACCATTGATCTGTCAACCGAAGCCCCGTTCTATCTCCATGATTCGTCCAAGCGACAAGATCTGGAGAAGTGTCTCAGAGTACTGTTGACTGGTGGCGCTCGTGCTGAAGTACCCGTCCTGATCAGGTGGCCGCTGCTACATCGAGCGATGGACGCCAACATGGACATCGAAATAATACAGTTACTTGCTCGGCAAGGGGCAGACGTGAATGGAGTCGACAACAGAAAAATGACAGCGTTGCATTTTGCAGTGGTCTACGACAAAAGTCGATACATCGAGCCGTTGATTAAACTGAGAGCAGAGGTTGATAAACGGGGACCCGGCGGGATGACTGCAATATGTTACGCTGCCAACTTTGGAAGGGATCCCTCTTATGATAGAGTTAAAATACTCTATGAAAGCGGCGCAAATCCAAACATCACAAACAGTTACGGTAGGACAGCGCTCCACAGCGCTTGCGCCGGTGGTGTAGTCGATCACATCAACTATCTTGCAGACAAAATTGACGACGTCAATGCTTTGACAAATGATGGGGACACAGCTCTCGATTTGGCAGTGAAAAATATTTGTAATTTTCACCTCTACAACAACGTTATCGATGCGAATAGCCCTTTCAATACTGACTACTCCACCACGGTCGCAAAATGTTTCATAAACATGATGAATCATGGAGCAAAATTCAACAGAATGACGCTTGAGACGACCCAGACATCCGTCCTTTACCTGGCTGAAGTATTATGTGCACTTTTAAACAGCGCCGCTTACGTCGATCTTCGAGAAAGCGATGTTGGCCTACCCTTCGGGGCTCCGTACCAATACCAAAATTTTTACCAGTCGTTGGGCGCCCTCGGAAACGGTCCAAGAAGTCTGCGACATTTAAGCCGCTGTACGGTGAGGAATTCACTCGGGAAGAAAATCCACAGCTCGCTGGATGGACTGCGGCTACCGGCACGATTGAAAAGTTACATCCGTTTAGAACCTTCCTTGCATCTTGAATTGGACTAGGCTATAGGTTGGTTGTACTCACCAGCCTCAATACATTGTACAGTGACCGTATTTTAACTTCTGCTGATCATGTTGGTCTTACTGATTGTATTTGAACGTGATTGATCAAAGAAAACTCTGTATTAAAGGATACACTGCTTCAATGGAATTACAGTTGTCAGAGGAAAGTTTGCTTTGACCCAATGGGGAAAAAATTGGCAAGATTATTTTTCAGTAGGAAAGTCATGTTTCTTGACAAACTTTTCATCTGCCAGCCTGATAAATGGAAGAGGTTATATGGAAGGGAGAAATTATTAAAGGTATACAGTCACCTGTAATCTAAATATGCCCATATATGGTCAAAGGGGCGTTCCTTTGTATTCGAAATGCCCATGTGAGGGCGCTGTTTTTAAAAAGCGGCCACCCGCTTAAAATCTATGATTGGTTAGATTTTCTCTTTCCATGGTCACTGTGGCAAAATTGGAACAGGTGACAGTATACCTTTAAATTTGGCTTGTGAATACATGTACAGCAGCTTAGTGGCTGTTGTAGTGTGGCAAAAGACAGGCTTGTACAATATTATGTAGGATTTGATAGCCTTACTATTTCTTCACTGAAACCTTGACAACTTTGACATGCCTTTTGAGGAGAATCATCTTGTTGTACAATTCTGGGTTCAAATGTGTTTGTCAGCCATACATGCAGTGTTTGTATGGATTGCAAAAAAACATAACAAAACAAGAAAACAAAGAAATCTTCCATAGGAATACATAGAGGGCAGCGTACATGACAAATTACTGCATTGAAAACAAATATATTCTGATTATGTTTAAAAGCAGCCTGTCATTAACTCAAAATTGTAAAAAAATGACAAGTAAAGGATGGTTAAGATTCACATATTTAATGTTTATTCACTGTGTTTGATGAGTCAACAATTTATCTCGTCTAATTTTTTGAACCTGTGGCTCCTAACTGCACTCATGGTGCTCACTGTTGTAAGACTGTCTTTCCGATTGGTTGTGTCTCAGCACATGAATGTAACCACACCGCTGATTGGTACTGGCTGACAAAACAACTGTTAAACCTTTCCTGATTGGTGTTGGTGGATTTCACGACTGCCAATCAGAGTCCATTGATCTCAAAACAGATGTAATGCCTTCTATTGTAACAACCTTCAAATTTCTACTGTACTTCTGCAACAACATGCTTCTTTCTCTCTGGAACACGAGGCACTGCACTGGGTTTGCTGTGTTTCCGTAAGTTAGACACCCTGTAAACAAACCAAAATAATACAGGAATTACAACTGGTATTCAATTCTTTACACAGTACTGGGCACAACTCCAATCACATTTCAGATAATCTGATATCTAATCAGATATCTTACGCTCCCCATCCATCTCCTTTGTATTGAAGAACAAGAATTTGATGTGCATCTCTTTAATAAACAGTTTGTCTTGAAAAAAATTTACAATACTGCATTTATACTTCCTGAAAAGATGTATGTATTCATTACATTTTGGTTTGTTGAGTTTTCAGATTACAAAAAATTAAAGAAATGAAAATTTGTGTGGATATCTTAGCTGAGAACACATAAAAAAGTCTTGAGTGTGTCAAGGTAATTGTCTTTGAAAGGAAAGCATTTTTTTCCTGAGTGAATATCTAAATGATCAATCTCAGTGGTTGAGCAGACTGCACTGCCCGTGAATAAAGTTTTTTCCACAGTTGTTTTCAACACTTAGAAACAAAGCTGAAGTAAACTATTTTTTTTTCATTCACAGAACTGGATGTTGGCGTTTGAATTCTATAAGCGGCTGCGCCTTCACAGACACACTTGACTCCTATACTAGGCATATAAATATTGGCCTTTCCATAACAAATCTATGCAATATGTTACAAAGACGGTAACAGTGAGATGATGTCAACTTGTTCTGTCTTGATTCTCTTTCCCCAAAAAAGCCCTGAAGTGACCCAGCTGAATGCTGATGCAGTGCGCTTACTCATGTACCCGTGTTGTCCCTTTAAAAAGCACAGCTTACTTGGAGGGGGTTTAACCCGTTCACCCCACTTCCCTGTATACAGGTCCATCTTCACCATAGAAAACAATGGATTTGGGACAAACCATGGTGGTGAGAGGGTTAAAAATTTTGAGACTGAAGTAAACACATGGTACCTAACCTGTATTAAAATCATCAGGTGCATCAAGTATAATGACAAGAGTGTACAATTTCAACGAGACAATACGGAACCAACATACCTTTTCCTCTTTGATTCCTTCTGTATTCTAATAGTCTTGGCTTCTTGATAGATGGCTCTCGGAACGTGCCTGTGACGGGATATTCTCTTCACCTGTGGGAAGTGCTTGAACTTGTCTTTGAGTTTTTCACTGTATTCAAGGGCGGCATGCTCTCTGGCTCTCATCTGCGGAGAAAACATGGAATGGTTATAGGTTTATACAATCTGAGAACAACACTTTGAACAAACTTGTCGTTCAATATAAAAACACCTGTTTGTACATTTCAAATATCAACATATCAATATAAATATATATCAATATATGAAAACACCTGTTTGTTCATATCGAATATCAATATAGACATTGCTCTGATCTACCTTAGAGCTGGGAATCTAAATTGCCCATGATTTTGTCAGTGAACAAAGCCATGTTTTTGACAAAAATGCTAAAAGCACGGCAGATAAGTATTCACGTATACAAAGTGTGTTGATGAATATTGTGTCACTTTGCCTATCCAGATATAAGGAATCATTATCAGTAGAGAATATTTATATAGCGCAGATTGTGCACTATATACATGTACATATATGCTTTCAATAAGGTACTGAAAACCAGGCGTCTTGTTTTTCTCAAAGGAGAAATTTTTGCCATGAAAAGAAAGTCTAAATTCTTGCCACTACTCACAGCACCCAGTTTCTCCCAGGCTTTGGCTTTCCACACACGGATGTTGGTTTCCTCGGATCCGGATAGAATGTATTTGTTATCCATGGACCACTTCACACAAGACACCTGTTGCATACGTTTGGTATGGTACACTTCCCTGTGGATGAAGTACAATGTGTGTGGTAGGTTTGATTACTTTGTTTTTACAATAAATTCATGCACTACACAGACAACTCTCTCTGCTTCCTCAAATTTTAAAAGTTAGGGTGTAGAATGCACTTCAGGAACAAATAGTCAGACTCTGAAACTTCTAAAATCCCTTTTTTTGAGGTGCACTACTTGTTAGGTTTATTTCGAAATTTACGGAGTGACTTAAGTTTTCACTGGCTTGTTTTTGTGAAAATCGAAAACACAAGGACGGTGGCCATTTTGAATTTCAAGTGTCGGTAAATTTTGGGCAATTTGTTTCTCTAGCACCAAATTTTGCAAGGTGACCCCGATTCTTTCTTGATTATTAAAAATAATGGTTTCCTTACAGAAATCAACGTGTGCATTATCTTAAGTTACCCATCAGTAAAACTCTTTCTATCTCTGTGTGTATCACCATATCTGTTCTCTTACCTGCTGTGTCCCTTGTCACGGGGAAATATTCTAATGGACTTATCAAAGCTGCCGCTGACAAATTCCCTTCCGGTTGGTGAATAATCCACGTCCAAGACAGCAGAGACATGATCCATATGGATGTTGACAGGCATATCTAGTCTTCTCATGTCAAATGTGTATAAACTTTGGGAAAGGCAGATGAGAAACAGAGAAATGAATTCCCTACTACTCAGATTACGGTAGATGATTGATTCAAGAGAGAACTGTGAAATGTCAACAGCGCCCTCTGGAGTTTGCTGCTTGATGTGAGAAATAGAAGTTTGTTTTTGTGCAAGCTGCAGACATGTTTACAGCACATAAAGTTTTTCTGGGATTAAATATTATTCTCACATTTTGAGGATTCTGCTCTCATTATTGTTCCCTGGTTTACAGATATGTAGGAAAGATATGTTCATGTATGTAGGATTGGAACACTAAAATAGTCAAATATTGTCTTTTTTTAATTTGGCCTTAAAACGCAAAGATTTGTAATACTTTACATAGTATCAAGTAATATGTTTTGCTGTGGCAAGCCTTCTTTTAGGATACAATTATGCAAATTTTTACTGAAAAACATTGACATCAAATGCGATGAAATTCTCCTGTACGATAACAGAAACATGGCATGAACACAACAATGTACACGTACATACATGTATGTTACAGCACCATTATCAATATGCAATACGCCCTCTTACTCACAAGCCTTGAGTCAATTTTGGAATCCTTAAAGGGAATTTCTTTTAGTCTACCCTCTGCCCGTACAGGAAATATGTCAAATTTCCTACACTCCGAGAGTACTTACTGGAGTTGTTGGAAAGCTGGACTGAAGAATACATGACCCACCCTCGACAATTGTACAAATCAACATAATCCTAGGGTCCCGTTTTTTATTTACACAATGTATGGGCACCCCTAGGTAAATCTGAATGTTTTTGTAATGAAAAGCGAGTCCACTGTTCTCCTAGTGTGCTTGGTGGCGCATGAACTTGGCGTAGAAGGAACACTGACCATTTACTTACTTATAATCTTCATTTGCAGCAGTAAATATGAAGGCTTCCATTGGGTTCCAGGAGATGGTATTGGTGTTCATGTCAAGGATGACTTTCCTAAGGGGTGCGGAACCCCTTGTGTCATACAGGACTATGTTTCTGTCTTTAGCACAGCTGGCCAGCATGTGAGTCTGGAAGAGATTTACATAAATGTTGACGTCACATGACACTCAAGGACCAATCACAAAGCACCGCATCCTTTCACTCATGACTCAAACGACTTCCCTTAATTTCTGTGTTTACTGGTATCATTTTCTTAATCCAACTGTCCCCATTCTCAGAGTATAGAGGTCAAACTTGCCCGCATAAAAAAAAAATAGGATTTCATAAGAATTGGTGAGTGAAAGGGTCAGGCAAAAATTAAACTGGGGAAACTGGAAGGCATGAAATCAACGGCAGAGTGCAGTCAAGGGGAAATATGATACATGATTCTTGATTCACTGTAAATGAACGTGTTGAACAGCGTGTACAAAGCGAAATGGCAATAACTTTTGACAACACTTTCATTACTCTTGTTCCATGAAGAGAGTACACATCGTTATTCCTCCAGCAAAGTATGTTGAAATACGAAGTATTCGCCTTGCAAATGCAAAGCATTGAGAAGTATATACAATGCTATTTGACAAATGATTTCTAGTCCACACTAAGATTCAAATATCAGCAATAGCACTGGACATCACAAAGATAAAGACTTGTTGACCATATATGAATATGAACATCATTTGGAAATTAGAGAAAGAAATTATTTATCAAGTGGAACAAAAATATTGGAAAACACAAAAGGTTAAGTTTGTAAGTTGAAGAAAGAATTAAAGGTCAGTTTATGTGGTCAAATGCACACTTGAATGTAATAACTTAGCTAAACGTACCTCGACTGGATTGAACTTGACACTGTGTATGCTATCTGTACCCCATGTAAATGACCTTATCGGATCCGTCCTACTTTCATCCCAGATATCGACTTGCTGCCCACATGTTGCAAAGACTGGATCCCTCCAATGATGATCAATTGAGATGTATACAGTCTGTAAAAGAACATCACAGGTTTTTACCCCAAAAGGAACAATCATAGCAGATGATGTGTCTGTAGAAATAATTTATCATTTAATTCTAGTAGAAAGGTACAATTCACCACAACCCGGGAGAAACACTGTTGATTATAGTTCTCAATTAGGAAGAGAAACATGGACAGATGGAGGAATATTTGCTGTAAAGCATTATTCCCTCTGTTTGGAACTTTCTGAAATCTTTTAACTGACTTGCCAGCAGGTTACACGTATGTGTAGAAAAAGGATAAGCCTTTTAAGGCTTACACAAATTATCTTCTACAGATGTGATAAACATTTCTTCAGAAAATGAAGCACATAGTTGTAGCTAATGGTAACCCCTATGCTGCCAAGTTCAAGTGTCACCATCAGGTCAAGTTGGTCAAAACTAGAGAGGCATAACATTTGAAAGCCCCTTAAAACAGAAATACTAGTGTAAATACGATTTTACTGACTGAACCTGATATAGCATAATGCCAAGTAGGTGAAAATATGAATAAGTTTTTGGTTTTTGGTTTTTCACTGACTTTGCAGACTACAAATGACAGGCATGGCAGGAAAAACATGCTGGAAAAGTATACCACGTTGTATTCTAACCTACCTTTCCAAGGATTGTATTGATTGGTTCCTCTTCAACACCATGATCAGGTGACTCCATCCTCCATTGTTTTATTGTGTGGTCATCACCAACCTGTCAGATATGACAACAAATAAATATTCTGTGCTGAAAATGTGGGCATATAAAGCAAGTGTAACTTTCCCTTTAAAGGTTTACTGTCAACCAATTACATGTACATTCCTTACATAGAATCTGGCTGATTTACTCTACACTGAAAACTTGTGCATGGAAAACTACTGTTTGTGACAAATAATTAACAAAAGAAAGTAAGGCTTGCAAATCAAAAAAGTGGAAAGACATTCTATATTTGAGAGACCTGGTATTTTGAAACTAGGATATAGAATATTGAAAGAATGACGGAAATGCTGTCATTAAGGGCATGGAATGGTTCAATTTTACCTGTCTACAGTAGTCATTTCACAGGAATTTCTTAAAAACATATAAATGGCCGTATACATGTTATTGGCACAGAAACCAGTCACTAAAGTTGCTTTACCATTTACCCTATGTTTCCAAACCTTAGCATTAATAATCAATGTACTTACTGAGTAGAAACTATCTCCTTCAGGTCGTATACAGAGCCCTCTAACAAACCCTGTGTGTGCTGTGATAGTTCTGCTGCACTGTCTCCTTCCTAAATCCCAGATTCTTATCTGAAAAAAGCAGGCAAATATACATCATTGTTGTTTCAAAAAAAATCACTACAACTGTACTCCTGTCTTTCAGCAAGCAAGCCAGTGAATTTTTCTGAAACACTGTTTTTATAGATAGTTGTATGGATTCTACACATTGGGCCAATATATTTCATATTATAGCAAGAGTGACATTAATTTTACCAAGCATTTCAATAACATTCATAGAGATGCATTAAAGTCATTTCACCATGGTGGTCACCACACCAGAAAATAAAACCATTTCAATCTCTGTAAGCGGCATGGCAACCTCCTGTAATAATAAACAACATGTATGACAGCTTTTCTAAGCCATGCAGATTTTTTCATGAGCCAAACGACTGTGTCTTCTAAAGTTGCTAAAAATACGATTTACTGTTTATCATCTTGAAATCATAACTTACCTCACCATCACAGCTTCCCGATAACAAGGTAGACAAACTTGTAGGATGCTTGCACATACAGTGAACGCTATCTCTGTGGCCTTCCAGTGAACCAAGGAATGGCTTGGCAAACACTCTCTCTAGCTTTGTTGCATTTAGGGCTCTGCTGTACTCTCTGGCCGCTTCGAATGGATGCAGTGAGGGATCATAATTTCTGGGAACTGATAGGATGTAGATAGATATAATAAATTAGATAAAGAGAATCACATACCCTGTGACTGAATAGGTCTCATCTGTTATTTTGATTTGTGTAGTTTGACTTTGTATTTTGTAATTGCATGCAAATTCTTTGATACATTTAGAAGCACCAATGCACTCTCCAATAATATTACCCTGTTCAGAACTAACGTACATGTACTATTAACACTCTCTTACAACATGGAGGTAAAAAACTCCCTCCATGGTCACAACTTCGTCTAATAATTCTGCTTGTGATTGGCTTCCAGAGAGCCAAGAAATATAAGAACCAAATTGCACAATTTGATTGAATGTAAATGCTATACACATGCTTGTTGATCAAGTTACTACAAAAGCTTCTAAACAATATTCTGTGCTTACTGTAGAGGTTTTATACAATCATTGTAACAAGGTTTCAACAATTTGTCTGTGTTATACACAGTAACATTTTAATTCTGTTGCCTCTTTGCCTTGCTTCCACCTAATGTTGTTGAAAAAAACACTGTGTTCATAAACAACATAGTTGGTAGCTATGAATACGCAGCAGTGCTTTGGCATATTGATTGTGCTTGGGTCAGGGATCACTGCTACAGAACCACTTCAAGCTTACCCATAGGCTTTCTTGGTAGTTTATTACGACACCGATCATCGTCGCTGATCTACCTCACAAAATTATGAAATATTTTAGTCTTTGAATAAATCAACCAGTACCCGCCTATATCTACAACTCATTCTTAACTCCTGCTAACTATCTTGCCAATAATGACATGTATTTTCAGCATTTTTCCTTGAGCTGTTGACGTTTCTGCTCAAATTTGAACTCTTTACCCTCTGGGGTGTATAAGTTAGAGGTCAAAAGTTCACAATTTCAGAGGAAACTGTTGATGGCTTCGGAAAAAATGCTTGAAAATGCATGTTGTTACAGTCGATATAGTTAGCAGTAGTTGAGTCGAGTTGTAGATAGTCAGTGATAAGGTGGGTACAGGTTGATTTATTCAAAGACTAATTCATTATTTTGTGAGCTACATCAGTGACACCAATCAGTTTCATAAAAAGTACCAAGAAACCTATGGGTTGGCTTGCAGCGATTCAATGATGATGACCCTGAACCTGTGCATGATCAATACATCACAGCACCGCTTGTGCGTTCACAGCTACCAAGTTGCTTTTACCATAGAGGTGGCACACAGTGTGGTACCTCCATGCTTGTACATGCACTAAACTACCACCACAAACCATAGCATTAATGGACCATGGAGGTGTGCTACATCAGTTGACAAACATCACAATCCCTCAATCACACATGCTGTAGACACTCCATACACAGAGCAAGGTTATATTATTATTGTAGTGACACTACTAGTGTAATACTGTGTTACCTCCTCACGAATGTGTTGTCACTGTCGCTCAGTTACCTTGCTAAAGTTTCTGTAGTTCTGTAGCCCCCAACTTTCCCCTTGCGATTTTGAAAGGTGGGAAACTGGAAAGCCCACCTTTCCCCGCCTTCGAAAATCGTTGGGGAAAGCTGTTGACGACGAAACAGCAGCGACCAATCATCAACGTGTATACTGACACATTTAATTCGGTCCTACTAATTACTGCCCTTCACTGCCCGTCAAGAAATTAGCCTTCCAATTACTGTAATCTGTCGATATATCAATACCAAAGACCACTTCTATATATAAAGCTACAAAATAAGAGTCTGTTTTACTCCAAATGCCCGAGTCCTGTCTCAGAACTAACGTGAATATTGGAGCGCTAAGTTCTCTACTCGACGGGCAGTGATGAT
>LD527546.1:0-25136 GCA_001465055.1 Ptychodera flava | reverse complement strand
GTAAGTACTGTGTGTTGTACTTAATTGTTAACCTGTAGTAATTTTGCTTCAGATGGTTTGTGCCTCGAAAGTGAAAGACTTTCGCTCAAACTTTCCCGAATGAAACGTTCAACCATTCTCTAAATCAACAATAAACATTGGGGGTCAACGTGCTCTAGCGAAACAAATTACCCAACATTTTGTGATATTTGAAATTCAAAATGGCCTCCATTCCTGTGTTAACTCTATGGGAAAAAAAATTAAAATTTTGGATTTTCGAAAAACTAAGGCAGTGAAAGTTTTTCTTTCTCCAAGAGCTTTAAAATGAGCCCCCACAAGTGGAATATCAGAAAAGAATTGTAGAAAATTTGAGAGTCCCACCATCTGTCCCCGAGGCGCGCTCTACCTGTCTGCGCCTCAGGCTGCATGTAGTAAAAGTTGGTTTTCTAGTAATGCTTCGCTTAATTTTATGGGAGAGGATAAACTTGCTGGTCTTGCCATGTGCATACATCTTCAAACCATTTGACTGGTACATGTATGTACAGTACAATAGAAAAAACAGTCTTCATAATGTTCGTTCAGCTATATGAGTTAAAATGTACTGTACCGCAGACAAAAAAGAAACAAGTCTTACATTTGTGAGGGCCAACTTTCTAGATTAAGAAACATAAAGTATTGCAAATGTATAAAAATAATATAAGCATTTACAAACGTTTAAAATTGATACACATTGTAATCAAAAACAAAATTTTTGTGATTGTGTCAAAGACATGTCTCATCAGATTACTAAAACGTGTTTCCAAAATGCCCCAACTTTTAGGCACGGACCAGATGTCAGTGTCAATGTTTCAAAGCTTTTTTTTAATCACATTATTTCTGGCCCCTGATGGCCTCAAAAGAGAGTTTCAACTTTTCATGGAATGAGTAATTCTCAATAGAAAGCATTATTAGCTGTTTTGACCTGGTACTGCATGTTATTTTCCCCTGAGCGCTTTAAATAAAATTCATCGTTTGCCCTCCGCATGCTGGTAGATTTTCAGAGAAAATTAAGAAAGCAAACACAATGTTAACACTATTACAAATAGATTATTATTTTTCCATAAGGAACCAAATAAAAAATGAGCTTATGTTAATACACTGGTGTTTTTTGTCCGTGCTTGTCTTTTTCTGGCTGGCTGGTTGGTTTTTCAAAAATCCAAGGATGGCAAACATAGAATTTTCTTTAAATGGCCTAGTTATATATACATCTGTGGGTTTGTTATGTGAGCTTTGTATAGTTTGTACATGCACAGTATACCTCACCATCAAATATGCATCCTTCACCTTGACAGAAATTTAAAAATACCTTTGAGTACAGAGAATGTAACCAAATTCTAAAAATCCCATTGAAAAATTCCTTCATGATTTTACTTTGAAACACAAAACATAAATTATCACTTCTTCTAGTTATATGAATGAATTTTACAATATGCCCTAGGCAGTAGATTTGTAAGCTGAATTATAGCTTGTCCAGTGTATATATCAAGAGTGAATATAATTTTCTTTACAGGTCATACTACTGCACTTTATGTGGATGGAGTTTGTATTACTTTTATTATTTCATATTTTATCCACTGCCTGAAACAGAAGATGAGAGCACTGATATCTTCTATGAGTATACCGAGGTAGTGTATCAATTTTTTGGCTTTTTATTTGTTCATGTATTACAGCACAGAGAAATTTAAGTAGGATAGTCAGTATATATCGCCTTGTAGACCTGTTGGACTGCGCAAGGGCAATAGCAAGTGCAAAGTACCAGTGTTCCCTGCCTTGTAGGCCAGGTGGACTGAACAAGGCAATATCAAGTCCATTATATTGTCTTGTTGACCTACTTCCAGTAGACCACAAAAAGCCAATAGCAAATACAGTTTACTGGTATTTCCTGCCTTGTAGACCAGGTAGACTGAACAAGGCAAGATTAGGTCCAATATATTGCCTTGTAGACCTGTGGGACAGTACAAGGCAATATCAAGTACAGTGTATTTCCTAGCAAACCTGTTGGACTGTACAAAGCAATATCACATACTTGTATTGAGTTGCATGGAGACCTTTTGGACAATACAAGGCAATATCACGTGTAGTATCATGTGCAATGTAATATTGCCTTATTCCTCCATTGAAAACTTGCAACAAACTGTGATGCAAAAATCAGTATGAGAGTATTATTCACTTGAAAATATTTATCAGCTTGTTGAAAAAGACAGATAAATTGTAACAGACTTGAGGCACAATGTTCTTAAATTTCACTGTGCATTCTGTCAACAGGAAGGAAGTTGGCCAATTTTTACCACATTCATAGCAGCTGTGATTGCTGGTGTGTCTGTATTGTGGTCTGTGAAAAGTCTGGAGATTGCAAACTCCATCCTGGTGCCAATCTTTCTCTTGTTGCTCCTCTTCAACTTCATCTGGGCCATGACCTTGGAATATGCTGGTTCCGGTTTGAAATTCCTGTTTTCTCCAGACTGGGGTAAGTCGTCAGATCAGGATTGAGGAAAAAAATACAGAACAGTCCATTTCCATTCAGTGACAAAATACACATGCAGCCAAAACTTAAAGTTTTTCACTTTTGAGATGCATATTACCTGTAAGGAAAGTTGTGGGCTACTTCTTTATCAACTTTTCCAACGTCACACTCTCACCCTTGTCCAGCCCTGCTCAAAGAACCTGTAACATGGATGGATGCGATAAGTCAGAATGCCTGGGACACCGGAGCTGGTCATGGAGAATTCCTGTCCTATGCCAATCATATGACACCGGATAATGGAGTTGTGAAACTATCATTTGGTATCCCATCTCTAAATAACTTGGTCAGGTGAGTAGAAATTATTTTTCCATATATTGGAAGTACCTGTACTTGCAGTAATGGTGTTCTTAATCTCCCAGTATAAAGTTGAGTCGGCAAATCTACTGCCGTCATTGGCTGGAGTGAGGAATATAATTACTCTGAGCAACATATTGTAGTGGGGGTTGGGGTATTTTCTTTTTTTTTTTGAATCAGCAGTTCATTCTAATTGTTGAAAAATATTACATGACTTTTATATGGGCACTATGAAATTCAGTCAGTACTTTTATCAAACTCGGCAAAGATCAGTTGGATTCAAAAGCCAATTGCAGCTTCTTAAAATGTTATTAATTCAGAATTGTTTTGTTGTGTTCTACGGCAAAGTCAGACCTCTATAAAGAGAAATATGTTGGTAAGGGAATGAAGAGGACAAACCCTTTGCAACCTGGCTTGTGTGAAAATTTCCACAAGGTATCACCGGTTACCAGGGGAGGTCTGAGGCCAAGGAGCTGAATCAATACTTTTTCTTCAAAAAGAGAAAAGTATTCTAAATATTTGAAAACATCAACAAGGGTTTTCCATTACTGGTACATTTTTTATCGGTGATAGTTTCACTTGCTCACCCCCCTGTACACAGCCTCAGGTCCACTTTAGACATTTATGACAATGGGTTCAGGCCAAACTATGATGGTGGAAGGGGTCAATGAATGGTAGGACAATCCACATCAACATTAGTGGTATGATTTTTACATCTTTTATCTACAACAGTCTAATGAATGGTATGACGACGTATGCATCAGTGTTTGCTATAGAGACTGCCAATAACAGAACTACAACGGAGATTGTACAAATTCTGAAAACAAATGGACCTGGTAACACTGGACTAACATTTGTATGGTAAGTGATTCATCCCTTGCATTGTTTGTAGTGTCATAAACATTGCACTGGTTACATCTCAGTGCATCTATACCTTGCCCATAGTGTCATCAATTCAGAGGTCAAAGTTCATTGAAACTGGAATCTTCTCTGACCTAGATTTTTAAAAGAAAATCAGAAAATATATCTACTCACAATCTATTGCAAAAATTAGATATACTGTTCTTGAAAAAGAGTTAGAAGAAAGTGAGAAGGGATCATCAATAAATATTCACATTCATGATGGATTAATTTTGCAGAATTGATGGATGTAGAAGCCGAGAGCTTGGGAACACAATTCTCGTAGAATATAGATCAAGATCTTGACTTACTGAGACAATGTGGTTTTCAGGATGAATAATGGTAGTCGTTTTACTGTGGCTGTTTTCCCAAAATTACCCTTTTAATACTTTGAAAGTTTGGATTATTTTATTCAGAAAATTTTAATCTTTTCAAGGTAGCAGTAAAAGCATGACGTAAAAGTTCATACTGTATCCAAAGAAAAGAAAAATCACAATGGTTTCCACTGTTCATGTATTGGACGGAATATCACATTGAGTCAATATATCCATTTTATTCCAGGGTGCCAATGTTGTATTCTACAGTAGGAAGTGGAGGAAAGTTCCTGGCTATTGGGTTCTTCCTGGCTACCGCTTTTGCCGGAATCAGCTCTCTTATAGCTCATCTTGAACTCTATGCAAAAACTTTGGAAGACTTTGGAAGTAAGAAAATGATCTGAAATTTCAGTATTTTTCCAATTATACAACTGGATAGCGGCTAAGTTTTGGTCACGTTTTATTTTCCAATTTTATTTGCCAATGGTACTTCACTCAAACAGCATTACATGTTAAATAGTGGATAAGCTATATGCATATAAGTAAGTGTTGCATATGTCATAAACAATAGCGACTGATGAAAAACGAGCAACTCATACACAATGTGCATGTATGTAAATACCACATCCTTTCTAGGTCTAAAAGGGAATGCTTTCGCTCAAAAAGCAGTGAGCAAGGGACAGCAACATTGTCATGTTCTTACACCAAACAAATATTTGATAACTATTGCATTTACTTGTTATAGTGTTGTTACAGTACCCCCAGGGAATGACCCAGGGATATAACACATTACAGTACACAGTTTGTACATGTCATGATCTTGACCAGTCTGGAAGGCTGCTGTGTAAAAATGCTTCAGTTTCTAAGACGATGGAAATATGTGATCTCTGATCATAAAGTGAAAAAGAAAGAAAGAGGAAATAAAAATGATTCATACATTGTTTGTAGAATTCCAAAAGTTAACGGATATGATATCTGTAAGACAGCTTTGTCGCATATTGTATACCATTTCTTCAAAGTAATGTTTTTTCCAGTTTCTAGGAAACCAGCAGTTGTATTCTGTGCCCTAGTAGTCTTCATCATCAACATTGGAGCTTCAGTCAGTATAGATGTCCTCGTCAGCATGGTGAGTCTTCAATAAAACATTTAAATCAGGAACACGCTGCTTTGTCAGACAGAAAATCAGTCGCAAAATGATTACAACTATTGGTCTGTCATATCAGTATACAGAGAACTGTTACAAAATAATGATTTGAATTCTGTCAAGTAGGCAGAGTTTAGATGTTTTAGTTCCAAATGTGTTAAGTTTTTCACAGCAATCCGTTCATAACGATTGAAATAATTTTTCAAAAAAGCTAAAATAAACACATTGTGGTATGCGGTAAGGGATTCTTGTCCCGATAACAGCTTAGGCTACCAGGAAAAAAAGCTTGTTGGAACACTGCAGTATCTAAGATTGTATTTTGTGCACCTTTAATAGGCTTTGATGTTTTCAGAAAATGATGTGTGCTTAACCATCGAATTTGTACTTTAAAAAATCCAGAAGACAGAGAAAAAAATTTAAATATACAAAAGCATTCTCAAAATTACTAGGTCACCACAAATTTTTGTGTCCATATAATGTGGAAGACTCATTAAAGTCTATATGCTTATTGACAGTCAGTAGCACCAAATAGTTTTGGTTGAACACTTAGTTTGGCCCCAAAGAGGAAATAAATTTTCGCTAAAATATAAATACAGGCAACAGAATTACCTTAAAGCACACAACCATTTTCAGTAAAGTCAGTAACACTGCATGAAACAAGCATTCCGAGAAAGTCACCCTAACTTCAAGAAAGAGTGTTGGAATGCAGCTAAACCATTTTCAGAAAATCCTGATGAAGGTAGTATGTGCATAGCATATCTAGGTTACATGTATTTTCAGTGAAGATTATTTGAAGATTGGAGATTGGACAAGCCACATTCCAGTTTTCCCAAACGACACAAATGTATCACACCATTGAAAGGTTCTTTCAAATTTGTCTTATCATCATGAAGGATTATGTCTGGGCCTACGGCTTGCTTATATCAGGGTTAATTCTGCAATATCTTGTTGTACGATACGGATCATCTCTATACAGAACTGAAGTCATCAATGATTACGGCAGGACAGACTGGTATCTACCCAAAGCTTGGGAATGGCTGGTTAAGTAAGTATGAAGATTGGTCAGGTTGTATATTCATTGTGTTACCATTTTGTCTCATGTTTTCTCATTTGTTTTAAAAAGAATGTCAGACCATATAATTTGCCAGTATCATTCTACTATCAAGTCTATATTCTGCCAGTATGTGATTTGTAATTGTAAAGCTCTGTCAGATTATACCTTGTTAAGATTGTGTATATAGTCCCATGAGACTATGATAACATGAAGTGCTTGGCCAAAAATTTAGTAAACCAAAGTCAACTGTAGGGGTTTTGGTGAAGGTCTTGTCCTTTCATCTGACTTGCAGTTCAATCATAATTTCTCACAAACTGCCACTTGTGTCTTCTGTTCCAGATTCATAGCACCGCTTGAAGCGATTGTGCTGATTGTGTGGTTCTTCATCGATGAAATCATCACCACGGATGATTGGTACAAACTCGGTACCACCACACTCATGAATCTCTTCATTCAGGTAAGACAAGCGTTTTCTTGTACTCTCGTGTGAACCTGTGTATGTGAACTCCACTGACATGGAGACATCATGGCCTAGTTTGTAGGGTACCCAACTCAAAGGACGGTGAGTTCAAGACCCAGACGTGGCCAGAGTAGCAGACTCACTGTGGGAGAATGGTGAGGTTGAGATTCCAGCGTGATGTTTTGCCTTCAGCAAGGCACTTTACTCCTCACTATACTCCAGTGGATGGTGGGTGATGGGTATCTCATTATGTAACCGACTTCCCACCTGTTTGATGATGGATTAAATAAGTTAAAGCAAACTAAACATGTCTAATGATTGACGGAAGAACACTATTTGTGTTGTATGTGGCACGTTTGATCTCACAGACGTACTTTATCATTATTGCTTGTCTCTGCACAGAGATAATCTGTTTTTTGTATGAAACAGAGATGCATTTTCATTTCATTCTGATTTTCTTTCCTTTCAGTGGGTGGTAGTTCTAAGTGCCCTCATAGGAGCTAACTTTATCTACGTCTACTTGTGGTTGCCAAGGCGTTCCGGAAATTATGAAGCGATGACTCTGAGTGACGGAGAAGTGTCTTCCCAAACAACCGAAAACTTGCCAGAAAAAGAAAGTGTATCCTAACGGAGGAAACTTATCAGGTCTTGTTTGAGCAATTTCAAACATTTTACTGTAAAGGCTTTAATTATTCACTGGAATTTCAATTTTGCTACTTTTGCCGATGGATGAAATCTGCTACATTAAATGCATAAAACAATGGATTCTATTGTCTGAATGACAAATCCCTGAATTAAAATCCCAGTGAAAATGTCTCAAACATCAAAATAGTGTTACCGTATCTGTCAATGAAAAATAATGCTTTTACAGAGTCGATTGTTCGTAGGTTGAATATCTTTCTGTCACAAATGTCCAGTACTTTTGATTTCCGTTCAACGATAGCAATAAAGTTACATTGCACTGGCAATGTTTGTGCATATACATTTAACGAAGATTTTAACAAAAATTGTTTCATTTGGATAATCATGAGTGTACATTTATCTGTTGACTTTGGAAACATATCGTCTTTTACATTTAATCAATGTTTCCAAAATGAATGCAAAACAGATGAAGCATTCAAGCTGTGGGTCACACACATTTGTAGTTATTGAAAGTCTAGAATGTTAAAATACATATTTAATGCACAAAGGCTTCATTATACATGTACATTATTAATGAACTTGAGGTTTTTGTGTAGTGATATGTTTCGGCATTTACAAATGAAATCTATGCATGGCAAATGATGGCAGCCATTGTGCCTAGTTTTTGCAGCTGATATTGGTTGCCTGGCAACAGCAGAGTGGTCAAACCACAAATCACCTTGTGTCTTGTCGTATTCAAAGAGTAACGTGTGTAAAATATAGTGTGTCAGTTAAGTATTTGGAAGTAAGTTTCAATGAACAGAAATTTGTGTTTTTTTAAGGCAGCTCTTTGTGGACTTGGATACCCTTTTTAACAGTTTTGATTTCAAGAAAATGGTCAAATGTTTTTTTGAAATCTATTTTTAACTCAGATGATGTTGATTTATAAACTGGCATCACACATATCTTTGCAGTAAATTTTGCCAAGGTTTTGCTTTGTAAATGCAGCTATTCTGTTTAGCTTAACAATATCAAATCCTTTCACGGAAAAAAAATGCAAAAAAAGGTATAGCTAATGGGGCTTTATATGGGGTTGAAAATGTTTTCCTGATGCAGTGAGAAACTGTACCCTGTGTCAAATAATACAAAGTTGAACAAAAAAATTGTCCGAGATTGAAGACTTTGTTCAACTTTATTGCATGGAGGCTGTTTTGTTGTTTATGAGTCAGCTGAAATTTACACGTTGTACATTACAAACATACTAGTATGTTACACCAGGCAGCTATTGTACTATCATCCCTTCTTTTGCCCAATAGAATGAGGCAGACTTATTATAGGAGGTTGGTTTCATAATTTTGTGTCTTTTTAATCAATGAATGGTCACAATAATGCTTCATCTTTGTTCTGAGAGACAGGAGCATATGTAACCATGGTGATAGATGAGTTTGAAAGCATCACCTGTGAGTTAACACATACTTACTAATTTAGACCAAATTGCTGCCTCAGCATTGAAACTGAAAAAGCACGCTAAGTTGCTTGTTTTCACAAATGAATTGCATGTGTACCAATGATAGTATAGAAGGTTATTGCTACCTCAGCACTGAAACTGAACAACCATGCCAATTATGTTATTCCAACAGGAATTTAAATCACGTATGTACCATTGTAGAAGATCTCTTTCCATGAGTATTAGTCAAAATTCAATAACCACACAGCTCTGGGTTGTCACATGTTAATCATATATGTTGCCATCAACCTATCAAGATTTGTATCCCTGGAATTCAACATACCACATGCATGTCCATGTGCCAGATCACCGTAAGACATCTGAGTCACCTTAAACTATCTCTTTTATAAGGCCTCAGACCAAGGTACAATTTTAAGCGTAGCATTAATTAGCTTGCCATATTAATTGTAGCTAGAAAATATTTACAGACTTCTCATATTCACCAGCTTTCCATTTATTTTCTGTTCATTTGCAAAGACGTGATGGGCTAGAAATCATTTATTTCCTCATGTGCTGTTTATATATTTAGATCAGTTTGATTATTTAGCCTACATTTAGTTTTATCCATGTACTATATTTACATAGTAAGTAAAATTTGTGTAATTTACTGTGATGGTTGGTTTAAGTAACTTCTCAGGTATTCAGGTAACATTTTAACCAGTATGAGGCTGAGAAAGTGTACTGTTTATTATCAAATGTGTTGTTACCTTCAGACAGACAGTTGTCTGGGGAAATGAATTAAGTGACCAAAATTATCCCATCCTATCAAGGATAATACTTTCAAAGAGATGATCATTCTTATCATTAGAAATGATAGATGACTTTCATGAGGAAGCTAAGAACAAGAAATTCGTTGACAACAAGTAAAAGTGTATGAAATTCTGTGACAGAGGTTCACAAGTACAGCCTTCAGTCTAAGAAATTATTGACAGAGGACGTTCAGAGTCGAAAATGTTGACCATTGTATGTAGGTTTTGTACCAAAGTGGAGCAATTACATGTGGCCACTGACCACATAAGAGAGGTGGTGGTTCTGTAGAGGGCCTTTAATATGTAAAATGTTGAGGGACCATCACAAAGCAACCACTATAAGGATGTGATCGCTCTGTCACCGTGATACAGGTTTAACTGTTGGATTATAATAGCCTTCTAAAATTTATACATGCGTATGTCCTTTGCTGTCACATAGGTAATTCTTACACATTTTGTCTTTATCATCATAATATACCAGTATCTGCAATTTATAGTAAATCCTTTGAAGAAGTTAGAATGTAAACTTATGTCAGATAGGTTTGCTCCTATGCTATTGTCAAAAAGTCGGCCATTTTTCATGAATTTTGTTTGATACAAGATACTACTTATATTGTTTGACATGTTGAAAGATACTGAATAAATGGGTGACCATGCGTATATTCGACCCCGGTTTTAGACAAATTAAATTAATCCATCGCGAAAATGAATTAATGGTCATGACCATTAATTCATTTTCGTGATAGTTTTATGTATAGTGTCTGGTGGCATGGTCACCCATTTATTCAGTATCTTTCAACACGTCAAACAATATAAGTAGTATCTTGTATCAAACAAAATTCATGAAAAATGGTCGACTTTGTCCCTTTAAATGTGGATACAAATATCTTATGATAATGTTGCTGGTGGGTGAAGTAAAGGAAAAGCTGGGACTTTTTAAAGGCTCCTCTGAAATGTAAAGCATAATAATTATGAAGATTGAAAATTTACATGAAGTAAATCAGGCTTTATGTTTTTTTTCTGTCATATTTACAAATGATAAAGTAGTTTGATAACAATATGTGAGAGCAATCATGTATCAAATGTTGTGCTTTGGGTACTATGTGCCTCAAAAGTGAAAGACTCGGACTTTTGCTCAATCTTTTCCACAATGAAACATTCGACCGTTCTCTTACAAAATCGAAAATACAAAGCAGGGGTCAATGTGCAAAGTTTGGTACTAGAAAAACAAATTACCAAACATTCACCGATATTTGAAATTCAAAATGGCCGCAATACCTGTGTTAACTCTATGGGGAAAAATAAAATTTCTAATTTTCGAAAAACTAAGCCCGTAAAACATTACTGTACACCAAGTGCTTTAACCCTTTCACCCCCAGTTCCCTGTGTACAGGTCCAACTTTACCATAGAAAACAATGGATTTGGGACAAACCATGGTGGTGAAAGGGTTAAAACAAACAAGTGGTAGACCAGGAAAGTATTGAACGAACTGAGTCTGCATATCTGTCCCTGAGGTGCATTCTACCTAAAAAGTAAAAAGTTCATGTTGTGACAGGTTTCTGTTCTATTTATAGAGAATACTCTTGATATTCTGTTGTACTTTTCTGTTGACATTTTAAATGGGGACGGTGCTTTGCTGATGCACGGATTCAATGCAAGTATAATGTACATTTTATCGGTGGAATAAAATTCCAATTGTTCTTCCAACAATTGACCTTTCCTGTAAAACAGAATGTTTTTATCTACTCAGGAATGTTTACATGTAAATCACTTAGAAAACAATAAAACTATAGTATAGCACTTTAAATCTAAGAATGTGTGTGTCACCATATTTGCCGCAATGCATGCATAAGCCACCACAGACTCCCATGACCAATTATGGCAATCATAAAACATAGCGTCAATGACACATGGCTCACATGTGTTTCAATGTGGCAGGCCAGAGTGAGTATACTTAACTGAGTTTCAAAGCAATTGGACAAGCAATTTCAGAGAAAATAATTTGTTTTGACATAAACGGGGAAAATTGCCCCCAAAACACAAATATGAAAATTTCACCACAATTTGAAGACACTCATCTTAGTTTGCCTCTAGGTACATGCATTCCAAGTTTCAAAGCAATTAGCATAGTTAATTCTGAGAAAATGATTTTTTGACCAAAAATGCAAAAAATTGCCTATAAACCACAAATATGAAAATTTCACCACAATCTTTACACATCCGACAGAAGACACCCTAGGATCAAGAGTATCAAGCTTCAAAGCAATCCAACCACAACTTTTGAAGAAAATGATTTTTTGACCATAATGGGAAAAATTGCCCCCCAAAAAACAGGAAAATTTCACCACAACTTGAAATCTAACCAAAGTCACCATAAAGAACCTGCATACGAAATTTCAACCAAATCTTGCCTGTGGTTACCCACACAGAATTTTTAAGCAAAAGGTTTTTTAAGTTCGAAGCGTATATTACCTTGCGTTCCAAAATCACCTCTGATAGTTGGCAACCCCTTTTCAGTCAAGTGAATTAAAGTCAGAATAAAGATGCACGATCTCCTAAACACCATTTGTTATGGATAAAAAAATGTTAAATGGGACACTGCTCATCTCAGTTGTGCTAAAAAATGCTTTCAAAGCAACTTGATCTTGTGGTGAGAGATGGATCTGGCAGGTAGAGGTTCAGTTCAAGCTCTTAGTAGAAAGCTATCCATTCTTTTATCAGGTAGAGTGTAGTGTTGTGAATTCTACCAGTGTTATATATCACTCCACCACCATTTATATTGAAACTGCACTATAGTAAACAACTCTCAACTCTAGAGGGCGCATTCCAACAAAGGCATCGACCTCCGTAACCTGTGTACCTGTTATCTCATTTGCTTGTTCAGTTCCATTGACAAAGTTCAATTTTAGTAATTTTTTTTTGAAAAAAGGTCTGTACCACTTTCGAAAATGGGCCACTATTTATTCTCATCCAAAATTCAAATTTTGTAACGACTCACAGGGATTTTGAAACAGTGGGAAGTAGAATCACTTTGGCAGAGACAAACAGTTAAGATTTATCTGAAACCATCTCTACTTCAAGTTATATCAAATACATAGCATTCATCCTGATATAAAGTCAATCATACATACTACAAACACTCCGTTAGATATTCATTTGTTTATTTTCATAAAATTAGTGACATCAAACTGTACATTCATGTTATTGTACATAATCCTGAAATTCCAAACAGTTTCGCTATCTCAAAAGACTGCATACTTTGTAATTGCCACGTAATAATCAACCACCTTCCCTAACAACGTAAGAATAAAATTCCAGTATTCAGGATGCACTGATTACTTTGTGCAGCTCATGATGTTATATTTACAGGTAAATAAATAGCATATTAAAAATACAACAGAGAAATTAAAATATGAGTAAGCAGTTTGTACAAAGTGAATCTGCCCAGCTGATGTTTGTCACCATTTGATTTTCAATTGTATGGAAAATACTGTACTGTCTTCATTAATTTGTATTTAAAGTGATAAGACAGTGACAGCTATGTGGCTTCTTAAAATTGGTAATATTGAAAGATTAATCAGTAAAGATTCATGATTCTGAATAACAGTGTGAATGGATGGAAAAGCTACAGCGCCCTCTACCTACATTTCAATCATTGCTTTTGTCTTATTTTCTTTGACATAAAATCATGACCTCCTTTAATGTCATGTCAAATGGGAGCATCACCAGAATGCACCACTTCAAAATATAGCCAGCTTGTAAACCCTCTCAGCACTAGTGTCCCCTTATTAAGACTAACGTGGTTGCAACCATTTGTACAGAAACAGGGGTGATAAGACTCATAAATAAAGCACTCACAAATGCAACCTACACGAGACATAATGGGCAACTCCAGGAATGCAGAATTCTTCCAACTGCATGTACACAAAGGTTACTCTTATATTTCAGTTGGGCAAGATATGTGATGAAGAGGTTGTCTTGTTCAAGCAGTCTTGTATAATTGCCCTTGACCTTGGTAACTGTTAAATGTCAATGATTACAAAACAGTCATTCGTTGGCAACTCTTCATGGACCTGCATGTTGGAATAAGTGATTGCTTTTACTTCAGTTCCCTGCAAATTCACAAAAAGAAAACATAAAAATCTTTAGTAGGAATTACAGATTTTTTAAAATATAGAAGACTGTGAAAAAAGAAAATGACAGCCTGGCTGAATATTTGAGAGAAAGAGACAGCAGTTGGAATCAGAGTCACTGGGATCGATCGTCTCACTCATCCATTAACACTTATCCTGCCAAATGGGATCATGCAATCAAATTTGACATGAAAAGAGACCATCTTCAAGGAGTATCCTTGAGAGGTGAATGTGTGCAAATCTTACATGCAACTTCCATGAAATGTAAATTGAATGAAATGGCTTTGGCATATGTTCAGAGATGTGCGATATGGTACTCATGGAAGACTGTTCACAAAAGTTACATCTTTTAACGGAATCAAAGGAAAGGTGTGAAATTCTGGGAATACAAAATAAATCCCTTTACAAAAGAGTAACCACAGTCCCACCACACTTCCTAGACAAAGTATTAACAACTGTTGATATATAATAATGCAGTGGTCTTGAGAGATAAAATTACAACAAAGGTGATGGGAGGATATGCAATTCTGCACATCACTATCACAGTAAATTACATCTGATGAATTTTCAGAAACTTACCTGAGGGTGTTTACTCAGATCAAACGTCTCACCATACCTACAGTGAGGAAGGATACAGAGGGTTAGGACAGATCAACCACTTTCATTTCAGAAGAAATGAATCTATATACATAGCTTTCTGACTGATCGTTTTATCCCTTGACTTTGGCGTTGAAGTGAAATTGCCATACTTAAAACACACTGTGAATACATTTAGGATCTTGCCAGAATTCTCCAGTGTCCAAGATATGTAGTAATTCACTATGGCAACGGATATTTCCAGCATTCAAGCTAGGCAGTAGTCAAGGGGATAACCTTAATACCAGCAGTTTTGATTCCTGCCTTCACCTTTCTGTTTTATGCTTTGTGAAACTTGTATTCAAGATTTTTAATTACTGCTACATTCTATGAATGACTGGGTTAAAATATTTTGTAAGCTTTGGGAACTTTTGACAGCAAGCAAGAGCCACGACTCATGGGCATTCCTTGATAATGAATGGAAACTGGTTGATGAAAGATAAAATGCAGATGACTGAGAAATCAGTCTATACTTACCCCTCAGCAACTATTCTAAAGTTTTCTCTGTCAAATTCAAGAATTTTAATTTCCTGAAAGAAGAAATAACCACAATTAACCATAATTAACACAAATAAATTTCTGTTTCCTCTTGTGACTGTATTAACATACCAAGGGGAATCCGGTTAACAAATGCCAGTCAGTCAACAATGACATCACATATCATATATACTGTGTACAATTGCCCATTAGTTGTTTGGCTTTTCTCAGCCATACGCAATAGTTATCGCGTTCACCCCAAATCTATGAAAAATCTGCCAAAGTATATTGCTTCAATTTCATGACAGTCTGCTGAAGTTTGTTCCTTCAATTTACTTTTTTGTCATATTTGTATGCCCATAGGCTTGGGGCAAGTCTTCATGCTGTGTTGTGTTAGCAAAACTTACACTTTATATTTCAGCAAATTTTAGTGAGAAGAAGAGAAATGAGAAATTGTAATTAAAAGAACAAAAATCATGAAGCTATGATAATAATTCACACTTATTGAATAGTTATTCACAGTTCCTTTCACAAAAAATTCTACCTGTGGACAATTGGATTTTGTGACATGTTTCTGCAAATATGTTATACAATTAATATTTGAAGAATATGGAGGTAGCTGTGAAAGCTGAGAGACATGAAATAACCATAGTATGACAAACTGTTACACTTTTCTCCCTATTACTCTATGTAGAGGTCCAACACGGTCACAGAAATCAAAACAGGGTGCATTAAACTGCAGCGGTGAGATAGGTAAATGTGATCAGGCTTTGTGAACTCTTACCTTGGCGATGAAAAATGGCTCAGCTGAGAAGACAAACAGGAACTCATCTAACAACTGGAATAGGAGTGAGAGCATGTCATGGCCTGAAATAATAAGTCTGTAATCATTAATATGATAATTCAGCTGGTAAATACAAATTATGAGCATGTCAATTTGTAGGAGTCTGGACGACACTTTTACAAGATTGCATAAAACTTTAAAGCCATATAGCTGACAAAATTCTTTTCTTGCACTAGGTTTTCTTTGCAAAAACATTTGACGCAGATGAGAAAAAGGCTGTCTAAACATTCTTGATTCTTTAACTAGTCCCTGGGCCTTCAGGATGTCTTTTCCCACCAACTTTTTGGTGTAAATGACCCAATTGGCTCTCACTGTTTATGTACTTGAACTACTTGCATTCTGTATGGCAAATGGGAGCTAATATGGCTGTGACGATCAGGATAGCGGATTTGCCAGCAGGGTTACCTCATGACCAATGTGGTAGGATATAAAAAACTACAAACTGGTCCTTGAGAAGATCATGACCAAAGATGAAACTATTTTTTGGTCACTTGATTCAACGCAGCTTTAAGGTTCCTTAGACCACAGTCTGCCCATCTGTGCTTAGACACAATGAATTGCTGTACTGATTATAGAATTTCTGCAAGGAATTGAAATCAGTCTATGATGAGAAATGAATGGTCCTTTATTTCCAACTAACAATGGTTTTCAGGTCATGAAAAATTCTCATCACTGGGTCATCGGTAGCTTCCTTGTTTGACCATCACAGAAGCAAAGCTATACCATAGACATGGCTATACAGATGATTTCATTGCTAAAAGAAGAGACGAGACTCACCTTGAGCTTCAATTCTTTGAGTGTCTGTGGCATCCACTGTGTCCAAGTCTGTCATGTAACCAAACATTGCCTGCACAACCTGTGTTATAGAACAGAAAGAGGTTAATTCATATTCATATTCCTCTGGAGATTAAACAAGAGGAAATTTATTTCAACAGATTTACAATTCATAGAAACCATAATTTTACTAGGTGTTAATTAAATAGTGTACACACAAATAGAGCAACTGGTGTACAACATCAAGAAATATGCCCCTTCAAGAGTTTGTATACAGTATGTGTACATCTTTTTTCAAATTTTGGAAGTTGAGACTGAATATACAATGACATTTAAAAACATCTTGACGATTTTATCAGGATCTTTTACACGTAAAGGGACATAATCTGTAACTTGTAGCAAGTTTTTCAGTAGTCTGCTTCTGTATATCAACTACCATGTCTGAACCTAATCCATTTGTCATGCTGAAATTTCGAGTATTCTTTTTGTCAACACAGCTTGTATGTGTGTAGCGATCATTGTTTATTGTTTACAAATGAATTCTAGTCTGGACTTGAATACAATTTTCAACAATAACAATGTAGATTATACTTATATAGGTTGTGTTGATATGCAAAATACTTGGTATTAAATTACAGTTTAGGGGTTCAATGCAGAAAGTGTAGGGAAACCACAAAACACAAGTTCTGAAAAAAATAGGCAAAAGATACAGCTTATGGAGCTTTAATGTAATCTCCCAATTCATAATTTCATATCTAAGACATGTGACATTGTTGTAGCTGTCACTGGTCATACTTAAAGTATCACAATGCCTTGTACCAGCTGATATTGAAACAGAACAACAAACTTTATCGGTACATGAGAGAGATAAAGTCTCAACAGCGCTGGTAGGTATCCACAAACCCCTAGAGATATTTTCTATTTTGTAAAAGAAAAATGTCTTTCAGAATTTACTGTAAGACTGTTTTTGACAAGCTTGTAAGAACTAACTAAAGAGACCCATCATTACAGGGCAAAGTTACCGTGGGTAGAGCCCTGAGTGGAGAGACTATGAAGGAAAATGATCAAATGACAATAAACGATTGCTCTATATATCTATGATTTACGTATGAAAGTTCAAACCATTTAACCATGTATGAGCATAAAGTTGGCATCATCCTCATCTTCAGCGGTTACATGAAAATGATACTGAGTATGGCGCTACAGCATCAGCTTCACCGGCATCAGATCTGACTATTCCTGACTGTGTCTGATGGAATGATAAGTGTAAAAGTCAGCTAAAAGGTCACTTGAACTTTTGAAGCTGAGGATGAGGATGAGCTTGATGCCAAATTTGCACTCAAAAATCATGTTTGGGCATAAATGTCAAAGGTCACCGGCAGTCAGTGTTCAAAGGGTAATATCATAAGTAGACTTACCATTTCAAAAGATTCTTCCAGCGTTCTGCCATCTGGTGTGCAAAATGTTGTCAAGGAGACTATAGCATTACCTTTCAAGTGAAAATTATATTTATATATCATGATCTCTATTCTTTTAATGTAAACGGAAACATTCCCCTGTGTCAATATTATCCCAAGCAGTCAGTACCACCCTTAAAAATCTAAAAGGCTTGCCCTGATAGTAGTGGTGTTCAGCACGCCAGTAGAGGCAAAAGTGATATTCTCTGTACCTTGATCTTTTGCTAAATTTGAAAGACTTAACCAAAATACGGTTCATCAAGCTGATTTCTACATGTTAGTTATTTGATATAAATAAGGACTGATATCACTTTGCATCGGTGATGTTTGTAATTTAAACAACTTTACAAACGGACAACATAGATAAAAGATTTCATTTCCATGATGAGTAATTGATTCCTTCAACTGGGGGTGCTGAGTTTATACTTTTTATGTGTACATCCTCACAGATGTGGCATTTACAAAGAACTTTTCCAAACTTTTCAAATCTTTATGAGTGTAAAGGTGGTAATTTTGATTGAGAGCATCATTGGTACTGCGTTTCATGAAGGATACAGGAGTGGAGCCTGCAAAACAGAATGTGTATATGTTTTATTCCAGTCACCGAAATACATAACTGTGTTTGTCTTACAATAGAAGGCTCAGCAAATCTACCCAACCATAGACAATGGAGCGGACTGCTCCACTGTCTATTACCACCCCAAGCTCAGGTGCTACATGTATGGGATATTCCAACCAGGCTTGTAGTTTTTACTCCTAGGAGCCGACAAAACAAAGTAAGTTATTCGGCTGGTAACTCAACTGTTAATTAGTGGGCGAGCAGAAAATAAGCCTTGGCTACTACCGGTAATCTATTTTTGAACACGACTCTCATTGGGCTACCCATAGACAGTGGTCTTCTGCTCGACTATCCATTGGCTATCATATCTGACAACAATCATTTGCTCAAACCTTCAGCTCGGTCAAATGATACACAAATTGTAAATATCTGATACATCCATAAAGCAGAGCAGTATCACATGTGTTCACCCTTTGATTTTTTTTTATTACCAATGAAATTCAATTGATGATGATACGAATGATAGCAAATCAGTGATGCTGGATAATATCAAGCATTCTTCAGATCTTTCATTTTATGCATTTTATCATTGCTTATGCTCAAGTTACATCCCCAAAAATCAAGAAGAGACAGTCTGTGAAGTAGTTTGGTACTTACTGTATGTCTGCAGTGTGGTCCAAGTCTGAAACATCAGAACACAAATACATTATTATACAGAAAGTGCATTCACAATAACAAAAAATATACTGAAGAACATGTAAAATATTTATTAATAATTGTATGTTCTATTAAATCTTTATGTATCTTGCAGGATCAACTTTAACTACAGAAGATCTACAAATTGGATCATTAGTATCAAACATAAAGAAAAGAAGGCCACTTTCACCGGGGTCCAGACACTTCACACCAAAACCAGTTCGACCCACACAACTTCGCACCAAAACCATTTCGTACCGAAACCACCTCATCCAAAGTACTACCTCGTCCCATGCCACTTCGCCCCAAGTACCACTTCATACTAAAACCACTTCGCCTCAGTATAATACCATCATAATACTACCAACTTATCCTAACCACGATATATGCTGACATAACGTTGTTTTTACCTACAACCTGGAAGCATAATGTGTCAGGGCATTTTGGCTACTACGTACGAACCATTTATTCTTGCATAAAACAATAAACGGTATAAGTTAAAAGAAAAAACGCAAACTAAGTACTACATGCTATGCTACAACTCAGGTGTCTTGCGCGGAATTGCACGATGTCATTTTCTCGCAATGTGTACACTTGCAAGATTTCAGTCCTGGGATGATAGAAAGGTGATGAAAACTTCGAGGGCAGTGGTCGATTATAACTTTACCGGTTGGTGATAGGTTTGCGTTTGGGGCGAATTGGTATTGTTTTAGGGGCGAAATTGTTTGGGGCGATGAGGTTTTGGTACGAGGTTGTTTTGGTGCGAAGTGGTTTTGGTGCGAAATAGTATGGGATGAGATGGTATGGTGCGAAGTGGTTTAGGTGCGAAGTGACTGTGAACCCTTTCACAGGGGGGGAGGGGCATAGATTTGTACCATGGTGCAATACACAGTCGCGTGTGGTCCGATAAACGACCAAGACCCCTGACCAGTCGCTTGTAGTTCAATACACGGCGAAGACTCTGTAAGCATCTCTTTTATGCTTACCCAGGGACCTAGCCGTACTGAACAACAAGCGACTGTGGTGCAGTACTATTGCGATACTATTGTGCAATCGAATGTTGTCTTTCACAAATTACACGGAGTACAAGTGACACTGCCATGCCTGGTAGGAGGAAAATTATTGACATTTCTCTGACGGTTTCACAGCGAAAAACTTACACTCATAGCCGGCCAAGACTTTGCCTTCCTCTGTAGCTTCACAGTCTCCGGACGCATCTTCGGTAACTTCACTTGTGTAGGTTTCTTCGCCCGTGTGACAGGCCGCTGCCATCTTGGGGTGTAACGGTGTATGCTGGGAAAGGTCAACCTATGACCGACCAATCAGGTTTAAGAATTATCGTGACCTAAAATGGCGGCCGAACCAAACAACAACGTCTACGACGATGAGCGAAATATTGTTCGCATGCAGGTAAAATTCCTTTCTTAAGGTCCTAAGTTGCCAATTCCACAACAAAACAAACTTTTGATTAATTCAAGAACATTCATTTATATTGTTGCAGAAGTTAAAGCTTCTCACAGCCTTTCTCTTTCCTACCGAAAGTTGACATGCAACCTATCAGAGTACATGTACACACGACACTTGTTGGAACTTGTCAAAGTGGCAGTTGATACGTCAAATGGTTATTTCTGTTTTTTCTTAAAGATAATTTAGATGCTATTTTTGCAAACCAGGTATATCAAGAAAGCTTAACTTCGTGAACAGTGGTTTTTGTCTTTGTTGGTGAGGTGGGCGTTATCTCGTAAATACGGCATAGCTGAAAAAAAAAACTTATTTTTTTATTATCGAATCATTAAGGGTTTCATATTTCTGAAATTCATAATACTATTCAATGCAGCAGCTTGTGGTCGGACCATTACGATTTTTGTGCCGTGTTTGGGTACGGCTTCTCCGCCATTAGAGCAGTTTAGTTTTATTGTACCATGGCGGTATCTACTGGTACCTCCATTATTTTTTGATCATGCATTGATAATTTATTAGGCCCCCCCCCCTCCAAGTCTATATAATTTACGCTGTTATTCATCAATACCTGTGAAAAGTTCTGCATACCAAACCATTCAGTCAAAAAGTTTTAAACCATAAATTAGGTAATTACATTTTTATCATCATACATCTTCACAAAAATAATTTTTAGCTCCGCTGTCAGCGACGTGGAGCTTATCAAATAGGTTGATTTTCCGTCGTCGTCGCTTTGATATTTGAAAAGTATGTCCCTGGGGATGATCTATTTCAGATTTGTTCAAATTGTGCAGAAATATGCAGATTTACATTTTTAAGGCAATTTTTGCCATTTTTGGTCAAAAAATGTATTTCTCAAAAAAATACTGGTCTGATAGTTTTGAAATTTGGTATACAGGTTCCTATAGATGAACTAAGTAATATATATTGAATTTCCGATGAAATCTGTAATTTTGTATTTTTGGGGCAATTTTTGCCATTTATGGTCAAAAAATGTGTATTTCCAAAGGCCGAGTCTATTGACACCCGGGTGTCAATAGCCACATATAGAGCTTCTCCTGGCTATTGACACCCGGGTGTCAATAGCCAACCGGCCCTCTATTTGGCTATTGACACCCTCCCGTTTTATCGCCAGTCGGCCTCCAAATTCAACCAAACTTAGCTTTGTTATTCTAAACAACATATATTCTCAATAGAAATCCAAAATCATTCCTTCTAAATAGCTTCTTTCGTCGTCATTTTGCGGTACCATAGTGCTACTTCAGGCGGCCTATACTAATGGGTGTCAATAGCCAACCGGCCCTCTATTTGGCTATTGACACCCCTCCCGTTATTTCGCCAGTCGGCCTCCAAATTCAACCAAACTTAGCTTTGTTATTCTAAACAACATATATTCTCAATAGAAATCCAAAAACATTCCTTCTAAATAGCTTCTTTCGTCGTCATTTTGCGGTACCATAGTGCTACTGCAGGCGGCCTATACTAATGGGTGTCAATAGCCAACCGGCACTCTATGTGGCTATTGACACCCCTCCCGTTTTTTCGCCAGTCGGCCTCCAAATTCAACCAAACTTAGCTTTGTTATTCTAAACAACATATATTCTCAATAGAAATCCAAAAACATTCCTTCGAAAAAGCTTCTTTCGTCGTCATTTTGCGGTCCCATATTATCGAAGAATGCAATAAACTGAACAATAACATATAATAGTGATCTAGCAACAAAGAGATCTAAAGCTATGACAACTAAGAGTTAAAAGTGGTGGACCAACAAGTTGCATGAAAACGATTTTTTTTCGATGTTTCACCTTTTAAACGCCTAGTTGTACTATCTCTTTGAGTATCAAAAGATTCGAAAGAACAGCTTCGAAAATAAAAGTATTAAATTCCTGTCGTCATTGTGTCGATGGACGCATTCAGTCCACTTTCAACTTAAGAAATGAAGTCAAAGAAGGACCGACAAGTGACCAAAAACTCATCGACAAATTAAAATGAAAAACGATTTTTCGAACTTTCGCCATTCAAACACTACTTTCTACTTTCTACTATCTTTGTAAATATATATAGTTTCGAAATAAAAGAACAGTTTCAAAACAAAATACAGCGACAAAGAGATCTGATGCTATGACAACTAAAAGTATACAGAAAGAAACCGACAAGTGACCCAAAAGTCATTGACAAGTTAAATTTTTTTGGGGGTTTCCGGCATATGTGACACCTTGCTTCAAGATATATACGATTTCATTGTCGGCCAATATTTCGTACAGTTTATTCGTTCTGTTCAGTCGATTGTGTTAATATTCACCAAAATAGTAGAAAATGACATTTTGAAGCCCAAACATCGAAAAAGAATGATAATTATCCACCTTATCGATCACTTGTCGGTCCTTATTAGTATGGCCAATAGACCTACTTCAGCACGCGATTTACTTGTCGGCCAATATTTTGTTCAGTTTCGTCAATTCAGTTCGGTCACTTGAGTAATTATTCACCAAACTAGTAGAAAATGACATTTTAAAACCAAAACATCGAAAAAGAATGGTTTTAATTCAACTTGTCGGCAACTTGCAATTGTCGGTCCTTAACAGCAAGGCCAATAGAGCTGCTTCAATACGCGATTTACTTGTCTGCCAATCGTTCTCTTTCTTCAATGCCGTTGCCAATTGTGTAAGTATTCATCAAAATAGTAGAAAATGACATTTTAAAACCAAAACATCGAAAAAGAATGGTTTAAATTCAACTTGTCGGCAACTTGTCCGTCCTTAACAGCAAGGCTAATAGAGCTGCTTCAATACGCGATTTCCTTGTCGGCCAATCGTTCTCTTTCTTCAATGCCGTTGTCAATTGTGTAAATATTCACCAAAATAGTAGAAAATGACATTTTAAAAACAAAACATCGAAAAAGAATGGTTTTAATTCAACTTGTCAGTCACTTGTCGGTCCTTGTCAGTCTATTGTCGGTCCTTGTCGGTCCTTGTCGGTGTTTAGTATTGCCGTAAGTTGTTCAAAGGTTCCGCAACTCAGGTCAAATGTTCGACAAGCTTCGCCCGCGGATTAAATTATTGACCCCGAGCTGTTGATATGATTCTACAACATTACACAGTTACTTTACCCCATTAAAGCTGTACCCACGACAGCAAAAAAGTGGGCATCAACTTGTCTGAAACAAGAAATGAACAATGTAGCTTAGCTCGGTTCTGAAGGTATTCGAGTAGGGTCGCGGGTCGAGGGGTGTCAATAGCCATATAGGGCAGCCTCTGGCTATTGACACCCGGGTGTCAATAGACACTCCGATTTCCAAAACTACTCATCTGATAGCTTTGAAATTTGGTATACACGTTCCTACAGATGAACTAAATAATATTTGTTGAAATTATGATGAAATCTGCAATTTTGTATTTTTGGGGCAATTTTTGCCATTTTTGTTCAAAAAATGTGTATTTCCAAAACTACTCATCTGATAGCTTTGAAATTTGGTATACAGGTTTCAACAGATGAGCTTAGTAATATATATTGAATTTCTGATGAAATCTGTAATTTTGTATTTTTGGGGCAATTTCTGCCATTTTTGGTCAAAAAATGTGTATTTCCAAAACCACTCATCAGATAGCTTTGAAGTTTGGTATACAGGTTCCTACAGATGAACTAAATAATATTTGTTGAAATTATGATGAAATCTGCAATTTTGAATTTTTTAGGGCAATTTTTACCATTTTTGGTCATAAAATGTGTTTCTCAAAAAGTACTGGTCTAACAGCTTTGAAATTTGGTATGCAGGTTTCTATAGATAAACTAAGTAATATATATTTAATTTCTGATGAAATATGTAATTTTGTATTTTTGGGGCAATTTTTGCCATTTTTGGTTAAAAAAAGATATTTATTGCAACAATGAGGAAACCTGCAATTTGGTATTTTGCAATTGGGGCAATTTTTCCATTTTTGGTCAAAAAAAACGTGTTTCTAGAAAAGTACTAGTCTGATAGCTTTGAAATTCGATATGCAGGTTCCTACAGATGAACTAAATTTGATCTTTTGAAATTATGATGAAATCTGCAATTTTTATTTTTGGGGCAATTGTTGCCATTTTTGGTCAGAAAATTTTATTCTCAAAAAACTACTCATCTGAAAGCTTTGGTTGACATGTTCTTTGGGATGATCCGATGTGATATATTCTAAGCAGTGTGCCCGCTAAGCCAATTTGACGCGTCATGACGCAGAACTAACCTTCCTGACGCATTGAAATTACAAGTAATTTGACGCGTCACTGACACAGCCGTAGAAAGCCTGCCGATGTAAAAGAATGTTCAGTTGATTCATCGTTTACAAAGAGAGCATGTTTCCCAATGGTTTCTGATCGAAAAAATATGAGAATTCATCGTTTCTATTGGTCTCCACATCGACAGTACGCGCCGATAATGGCTTGCCTCGCTGTTACGATCAATGGGACAGGGCGCGACCATTGTTGTTTTGATTGTCCTCTCGTTTACTCGCGCGAGAGTATGAGGAAGCGAGAAATA
>LD527545.1:276762-306190 GCA_001465055.1 Ptychodera flava | reverse complement strand
GAACAATGAGAGTGAATTCTTCCGTGCACAGTTTGCAAATAATTTCCATTGCAATCTAAGAAATCTTGGCTGTCCACTTTTCACACAAATTTGCCGTTGATTTGTGTGTAGGAAATGGAGTATTCCTAATCAAAATATGTTTACCTTCATATACAATGAGCATTGAAATCTGACTGACAGTAATCATCTTTGTAACACTGACCAAGGTGAAATTAGTGAGGAAGACAAATCCAAAATGCATTTATTTCAAAGATCGAAAGAAAAATGAGATTGTCACTTCAAAAGGTGATGCATTACAACTATGTTTTCTGTCTCATTGGTTTGCTTGACATATCCTAATAGCCTAGAGTGCCCAAACAAACAGGTGGCACACAAATCTAAATGATTCACAATATCATACCAGTGAGGTCAATAATACACTATAGGATTGGGGGGGGGGGGTGGCTGCCTCCATGAAATGGTAAAAAGGAAGAGGGATTAATTTGCAGTCATTAAAAAAATTATGGTGGACTCTGAAGTGGTAAGGGAAAATATCGGTAGAATGAAGAAAATCTCATCTCTGAATCACTTTTGCCAAACTTCAGGGACCAGTCACAGATTTGTCGGCAAATTTTTGACTTTAACTTTGGATTCATCTTTTACAAGCTCCAATGACACATTGCACTATGTGCTTTTGTAAATAAATTCTCCAAGACCACACGCTTCAACAAAATCTCATCATTTTTTGTTGTTAGATTGGATGACTGTCCCTTGTGTATGGAACTGGGCGTGTTAGTGATGCTGGATATTTGCTAATGACTCATACAAATGAACTGCAAGTGAAATACGTCTGTTCTTTGCTTTCCAGGCTTCAAAGTGATCTTACATCTTAGCATTGGTTTTGTCTTTCCCAGCCCATTCTGAGAGTGTGCTGCCAGTACTATTTGTCAAAATATGTTCCGTTTGATGCATCTTTCTTGGCAATCATTAAAAATGCGAAACTTTTTCCCAACTGTTGCTGATGATATGCATGGATGTGTCCGGCAGCGGCATCTTAGAAATCCATTGACGAACAAGATATCTGAATTCAAAAACATATCGATAATACTGCTATATCAGCTGTATTAAAACTGCCGGCAAACATAATTACCTTTCATGAAACATATTGATAAAATGAAATGGCACGTAATATTCTTTACCCATATTGTATGAGTCAGATAAAAAATTTTCAAATCCACAGATGTATAATATCAGGGTCTTTTCACAAACCTGAGACTTTGAATATTGAATTTTCCGATTGCACATTCATTCATTGTCAATTCATAAAACGTGACATCTGTCGCTGCCAGAAGTGCTGGCTGTGACCTTAAGGTATGAACGCTTCATTCCATTCGCTCAACTTCTCTGTCAAATTGATGTGTCTTATTTTACATTCAAATTCATGGAGAAGGGGAGACGTCTTTTGTTAATGGATTCTGCTTTTAAATAGATGTTCAAGATTGCAACTTTAGCCTTGCAGATGATCAGCCTGCCAGGGCAGCAACTCCTAAATGAGTGAGTTGCCTTTTTTGTAGAGGTGTCAAGGTCAAGGAATAGCATAATCAGAGATTTAAAAAGTCAAGAACGAGTGAGAAATAAGAATTGATCAGGCATTTGATCAGCGGTGAATTTAAAAAATTGATACGGAGACATCCTATGACTGCAAGGGTTGTACTGAAAGAATAAAAGATCCTTTCTTTTTGTTATGTTTTATTCTTCACTGATTCCAAAATAATTGAAATCAGATGTAGAGTTTGGTTGTCCTGACTTCCTCTACCTTGTCCTTTTCATTGTTATCAGGCACTTGTCATCATTACCACCTCCTTATCGTAACAAAGTGTTTGAAATGGATAAAAGGTAATACCCACGCAAATCTCTCTATGTTTCGTTGTAATCAGATAGCAACGTCTCTCAGAGAGTGAAATTCTCAGGTCATCGTGTACAGTCATCACCATTAAAACTACTTATTGCGGAATTTTGCTTGAGGAGTTTCTGGCCACTGACGTTAAATTTTATTTTTAGGTACTGTTTCTTTTGCAAGTGATACAAAAATCTAATTATTTTGTAGACTGAAGTATGGTGTTGAATTGATTGCTTAATATTGTTGGCCTAATGCAAGACTAATGTTGAGATAATCTTAGGCTTGTGTATGCCAGATATTTAATCATTTCAGTTTAAATACTTTCTCAGATCTTCGTGCGTTGAGTTGGATTTTAAAGTGAATCCCCGAGATTGTTTCTGTCATCAGTCTGATGAAATGAGTCTCTGTTCTGAAACACATAATGGAAATTTCCAAAACATTTGAAAAAGATGGTGAATTTTGAATGTCAATGACTATGAAGTCTGCTAAAGTTTGCAGTCAAATAAATTATAAAGTCACCACTCCAAAACATGAAATGAAAATGATCAACACAAAAGAAATGTCACAGGGGATATAGATAATTTCACATCGGCCAAAGGCAATTGTTATACCAGAATATTTCCAGTTGAAAGCACTTAAGATAATGTACAATTTCAAGGGAGGCAAACAATTATTATACTAAAGCTCCAGAAATGATCCCTTACAAATAATTTGCTTACTATCGACTAAAATTAATTATATTTTTAATTTTAGGTCAAAATATTTCCGTGGCAAGAAAGTGCATGGTGAATATGACATCAAAGTTGAACAGGTAAGATTCATATCAGATAAGACTTCTTTTTTCGTTCGTAATGATGTGAGCTGCTGTCATGTTAGCCATTGGTGATTTTATATCAGCAACAACCAGCACCTACAGGCGAATCTTTTAAAAATTTAATCAGTGCAGAATTGCAGTTTTAAGTAGTTTGTTTTCTTGTGACTTTCCATGTCATTGATCTACAATTGTTGGGATAAGGAAACATGCGTACAAATCTTGTACTGTTGAGCCCAAGTTTGGTTACAAACCTCACCCTGTTTGGCTGTGTGAGGGCGCTGTCTCTGCTCACCCTGCAAAAGAACAAGCTGGAAGCCTCTGGTATGCAGCAGCATGTACCAATCTTTTCATAGAAAATATAAATAGATGGGAAATTTTTTGAATTCCTAGGTGATATTAGGATATAAATCACCAATCAGCTGAATGTTGTCATTATCCAGTTGACTCTCCGTGCACTCATGACACTTGCAAATATAACTTCAAACGTTATTTTTGTCTCCACAGTGTGAATTTTCAGAATTAAATCTAGCTTCTTATTCTGAGGGTGGTACTATGGTGGACATGCAGCTGTACAGACAAGGAACAAAAATTGTCAGGTGAGACCGTTCTCTAAACTTGCCATCTCAATAACTGTACCTTTGACCCCTCTAGTCAGTCAAAGATGAATTTGGGAAAATGAAAAAGGTTGGCAGAGCACGTTAAAAGCTTGATTTTTAAAACCGATTTGTAAACAACTTGGATTCTACTCGCAAAAATTGTATTTCATTAAGGCCAAGAAAAATAAAAAGTTTGTTTCTCATCCTAGACATATTTCAAAAATGATGAAGTGACGTGGTTTTTTTACTCTCAATTTTTTTTTATTCTTCAATCAATAAGAACGCGGAAAAAACATGAAAACTATATAGGAAAGCATGCAGAGATAAATGCACAGCAGTGTTGCTTTATTATTTTTGTATAGCAACAGTTCTGCAGTTTGACTTTTAGTGCAGCAATGCACAGTTTTGACAACTTAATATAATATGTGTATAGTTCTGAATGGAATGTTAGTGTCAGTGGTATTTTGTTTATGGTTCTATTTTATACAGCACTGTGTTACGCACTATCGTCACATATTTTTTCATTTTTTTCATTTTATTTCCTCTTGAGCAAAAAAAAAGGTTGACGCAGCGGCTCTGAATTGACGAGCATGAGGATGAGAAACAAACTTTTTATTTTATTTGGCCTAATAAGAAAATTTTAAAAGTTAATAGAACAACACTGCACAATTTTTATGATTGAGTATCCAGCAAACCTATTGTTAGTTTTAATGAAATCCTATTCAGCACAAATAAGTTTTAAATCACTCTCAGTAGATTTAGAAAACAGTAGATTGAATAATTTTTAGAATAGCAATAATTTTTTTTATGTTTTGTGCTGCTATCCCGCCTCAGTTTCACATTTGGTTTATTGTTATTAAATTTATAGCAAATATCATGGCGTAGGAACTAGAGTTGTTCGGTGAGTTTTGATTTTGTAAAGGTGTGCTCATCTACAATCACCAATACTTTCTCACCATAGCCAGTATTTTATTTTCCTTTTTTTTATCTTCTTTTTTTTTTCGGCCATTTCCATTCATCAATCCATTCATCAGCAGCTGCCTTGAATATATTTTTTCTGTCTTTTGAATTTTTCTTTACATTTTCATGATTCCAAATATTATCTTTCTGTTTTCATCAGCAAAAGCTGGCCTGTCTCGTGATATTTTTTCTTTAAATGTTCAACACATTGCTATATGAATTGAGTAGTCTAGTGCTATGGATTTATGGCTATAAAAACAAAGCAAACTCCCATCCAGTGCATTGCTGCTCTCTCTCTGCTACGTGTACACACATTTCACAGCTTTTAATATCTTCCTAGTTTTTGTCTCGTACGGCAAATCATATCTAATGAACACAGAATACTAAAGTAAGGTTTCTTTTCTTTCCGAAAAAGCTTCCTTGAAACAGTTTCGTTATCTTATTTTTAACACATTTTAAGTTTAAGAACTAGTAACAAACTAGAATGAAGTTGATTGCTTTGGTAGTTGTAGATATGTCCTTAGTAGTTAAAGCCACTGATTCTGACTGTACTTGCTCTGTCCACAATGTTTTGTGATACCATTGTGACTGTGGTTGGGTATCATCATACACCTACAATGGAAAGGTTGAAATTTTGACATTACAACTTCAACATTTTTTGCTAGAACATGTTAGGAGTTTGATTTGACATGTTAACCCTTTGAGCACCAAAGTCAACTTTTGTCGCCTTTATAAAATGTACACCAGTCAATTTTTTTCAGATTTTTGCCAAAATTTTGATGAAAACCTATCACCAATGAAATGTGTAGTCCGTTTGTTTCAAAATAATAAGAAAATTACAGAAAAATTCATAAAAATTGTGAAAATGTTGCACTAAAATTTTGGTGGGAAAAATTACAGCACTCAAAGGGTTAAAGAGTTTGACATGTGCTATTTCGCATCATATCCACAAATGCTTTTGTTTCCTGATCAACATATATTAATATCTACATGTAGCTGTTCTGTCATTTACTTAGTAATTTTAGCATGTATAGTGATCAGTATCTTCTTTGTGTTTTGATGAAAAGGGCAATTTTTACCTCTTCCATTAAAATGAGGGAGAACATGTTAGCTTTGTAGACACAGCAAACATTCTTGTCATGCATACAGTTGACAAGGCAAGACACACATTTTAAACTTAGTCTTTGAAAGTTCGCTCATAGAAGTAAATTTGTTGTGTTTTAAGATTGTCGCGTATGAAATTTCAAACATCTCTCAGAAGTTGTTGTGGAAGGTATGAACAAAATTTGGTAAAATATAGCCGCCTCTGTTTAAAGCTGGGTGCCATTGTTCCCATTCTAATTTTCATCTCTATCTGTGACATTGGTCTAAAGTTATAATAGAACATCAACAAAGTGATCCCTGATGAGGAACTATTTTAGATACAAGATGGTGACATAGAGACGTACGTGTCCAATTTCTGCAGTATTCAGCAAGAATATTGTAAGGGCTCACAGTCCAACAGAATAAAAAGAGCTGATCAAAGACGGACAATTTATGTGTACAAAGGTGGACAATATTAAAAACACAAATGGAAAAAAGCCTGTATTGCATTTATAGGCCTACTGCAAAAAGTGAACATAATGGTGGTATATTACCTACTCTGCCATGGTAACAGTGTTTGCTAATGTCACTGTAGTGGCAATTTGGAAAGTTTCCGTGTCCAAACCCGTCTTAAACGATGGGAAAAAAATCTCCATTTGAGAAAGCTTTTTGAATTGTAAATGAAATGAGAACTGACAGTTATAAAATACTTGACGGCATAAATGCATTTACTTTTCCCTCCGGGAGAAAATCCACGATCCATGCGATCTGTGCCCATGAATAAATTGAGCTGATTAACCTTCACCGCCCTCTTCCCAGATTACAGTTAGATATTACTGCATGTGAATCATTCACCACTATTTCTCTTCTGACTGGATTGCCAGAGTAATGTTAGGCAGTTGCTTGGTCATGGAATCACAGAACAATAATACCTTCTTTATGTTGACACTTTACTCACAGACTGACCTTTATTCAACGTTCCACAAATTATTTCATCATTACGGTACTTTTCATTTGCAAGTCTGACTTCAGGATTAATTTGAAGTCCATAGTTACAGTTACCAAGTCACATTTCACAGTGCTTTATATCACCCTTTCTTTTCTTCTGTCTCTCTTCACCGTACATGTTCTCATTTCATTTTCTTTGCTGTACGTTGTCTGATGTATGCCTGCATCATCGTAGCACAGGACAAATATAGCCCAGGCCACTATAGTGAAATTTGTCATTTCTTTCTGACGTGTTTTAAGCATTTCATTTTCAATATCAACAGTCCATATTTTGACCTTTCTGTTATATGTGAAAACAGCAAAATCATTAAAAAAATTAATTAAAATATGGGTGTAGCCGTCAGAATTTGTCTTTTTATGATATGTTTAAATCGATGCGCTCTAAAGTTCGGTCATCATTCTGTTTGATGTTATTCTTTAGGGTCCAAAAGAATCAAAGTGTTTCTCTCCATATGGCTGTACACCTATATGCTGACTAGTTTAAAATTCAAAATCGTACAAACTCCCTACTTCGAATGATGAGCCTTGGATCTTCATAACTTACAATTCACTCAAAATTCAAGCCTCGATAAACTTGTCAGAAAACACAGTTTCTCGCTAGTTCCACAAGATCTTGCCATAATGGGAAGGTCAAATATTAATGTTCAGTAGTGAAATAATATGTATATAAGATGTTAGGAAAACACGATATCTAGGGGCCCTGGATCAGCTGCAACATGCATGATTGTCAACTCTAATGACAAATAGTGCTTGTTTAGTTGTAAATACGGCCGACACAACACAGACAGAAGATTGACAGATAGATGTGTTAATACGATTCTGGCGCCTATTTCAGTTTATGTGCCACCTGAGTACCTCAATCCTGTTCATGATGAGTGTATGCATACCCATGAAGACAAATGCACACAGGCAAATAGAGCCCACTGATGGCTGTGTTTTCCCATAGACAGTAGAGGGGGAACAACTACTGCTACTACTGTCTATGGTTTTCCTCAGTATACTAGGAGCTGTTTGAGGATGGATTCCAGTTCCAGTGTTGTACAAAAATAAATGATAGATGAAATGAACATTATCTTGTCACTGACTTCGATAACTTATAATTAGTAGCTGAATTTGTTTATTGTTTTCCAAATCTTCAGATCCAACATTTTCACGGAACAATTGACCTTCTCCTATGCTTCAATTTGTTCTCCTAGTACTTACTTTCCATTCATTAACAGGATCCTGGAATTTGCACACGTAGAGCTTTATTCTGAACATTTAAAAAGGCTGATCCTGAAATCAGTCACTTTTGCCAAATGATTGTATCAGTTGCTCAGAAATTACACTTCAGGGGAATTTTTGTGTACTCTATCTATCCAATTGAGTCCACTACTTTGAATCAAAATAGGTTTTCATTTCTGGGCATAATTTAAGATTTTTTTTTTTGCAAACTAGCCTAGTAGGCGGAATATTATAGAAATTCCACGGTCGAGTGACAACAGATGGAGGGTAATGCATCCAGTACATGCTAAAGGCCAATACACAAAACTGATTTATTATCCTGCCCCCATGTCTTTGCATCAGCCGCACTGGAAGCCCTAAGGCTCTTCCAGATTTCCTGAAGGAAAAGACAAGCTATAGCTCCAAAGTCCATAATCATCAGGGATTATTGGAGCAGGCGGATCATTATGGTAGACTTAGGTGTCAGTGTATGTGGAATTTTTTGCCAACAGCTTAAAAGTCCGGGGCAGGATTACCGTTTCTGATGTTAATCCTCCATCAGAATCTGTCATCAGTTTTCAAATGGTGGTATTAAGATTGACAGGAATATGCAACAGCCTTAAATGAAGGAATGATCGCCATCAGTGTTTAAGCCAGTGAAGTAGATTTCCATACTTTTTGGTGGCATTGATACAGAGTAAATTAAGTCCATTATACTGAAATATAGCGGGGGCCTAGGTTATTGAGCTTGCTTTTTTGTACAATTTCATCAATCAATACAGTTTGACAGCTGAATTCGATCCATGGAAACATAAAAGATGATTGGATTGTTTTGTCCAAGAAAAGATTTCAAATGAATGTTAGTTATAGTTATCTGCAATCAGCTCAAAAAAGGATGTCCGGAAAAATGTGGAAGATAAATTACTAGATTGTCCAAGTCATGAAGATTTTTTCAGATTATTAGCTTCATTTGGAATTGAACCACTTTGTATGTATCACTCCACAAAATTTGAAAGCTCTTTGCATGTATAAATAGGAAAGTACTTTTAATGTCCAAAATGTAAATATAATGACAAAAAGGCAGACAAAAATAACAAAATAAGCATTCTAAATAAGTATGTTACTTTCTGATGCAAATGAACACATCCCAAAAATTAATTATTTAGAGAAAAAAATTGCATAATTTTTTTTGTCCAGCCTTTTGCTCATATCTTTTCATTTTCTGAAAGAATTTATAATGACAGACTTGTATATTTCTGTTTAATGCGCTATCTCAGTTTTCTGGCATAAGATATCAACCATTTTATGAAAAGAATTAATGCTTATCAGCTACTGTAGCAGATTGTCTCTCACATCCAGAGTGTCTATTGATAAATTTCCAATCAACAAACAGCTACTTTATATAACTTTGCTTTGTCTTTGCCGTATCCTGTTGCAGATCCTTCAAGCCAGACTTTGTATTAATACGGCAACATGCCCGAGGAATGGGAGTCCAGGAAGACTGGAAAAACCTGGTCCTTGGATTCCAGTATGGCGGCATTCCAAGTGTGAACAGTTGGGAATCGATTTATAATTTCATGGATAAGCCGTGGGTGGTACGTAAACATGATCTTTTCCTTGAGCATTTTCACTGAACTGCAGTACTTGGATATGATTGCTGTTTTCAAGGAGTATTTCCGTGTCTTCAAGGGACATCTCACGCCATTCACTGATTGAACCTGGTGATATACAAAACTAGCAGTTAATGCTCAAGTTAAGTTGATGGAGAGACTTCCTTTGTCCAAAGATTTGTTTTTTCGGAGGAGGATAATAATATGATGTTGATCAATCGAATCCCAAATCCTAAAAGCTCCATTGGTTGTATATTTAAATTGATATATATTTTATTTGTGTTCTGTTTATAAAATGAAGCTATGCAGTCCACTCCCCAAAACTGCCAAGTGTTCAATTTATCGTAGCCTTTTACATGTGTGTTATGTTATCATTTAATGTTATCATTGACAACTGCATTTCATTTGTCAACGATAACATTGCATATTTTGCTGGATGTTTTGTGTTTGTAAGACTTGAACCCTTCATGGTAAATGTTGGACCACATACTACAGCATGTTTAGGGAGAAGAATGTAAAAATGTGCTTTTTCTAGAAAAAAATGAAAAAGAGTTTGAAAAGTTACAGCCATGTCTCACCACAACTCTAATTTCAACATTGAATATGATGGTAAAGAATTTGCTATCACTCAGCATGTCTCTCTATTACAATGCACTCTGGGTAAAAAGTTAGAATATGTTTTGCTGATTGAAGAAAAACAGAATATTTTGAATTTTGTTTGTTTAAGGTCAGTCATCATTCACATTAAGGAAATTACATGTCTGACAAAAATTATGCAAAATCGTCTGAATTTAAATGCATAATAACCATGACAAAATCTTTGTATTAAATAATAATTAGCAAAGTGGGTTATACATTATAGGGATGTTTGAATCACTTTTTGTCTATATCCCCAAGGTTAGCAAATGGGAATCTTTGAAGTTGTATATGTGGTGTAAGCGGGCAGGGAATCAGTACATAGAACTGGTGATGGGAATCCTTCCTGTATTAGATTTGGGTCAAAGGTCACCAGTGGGAGTTGCCACAGTGACGTGCCATCCTATGCGGGATGGGTTGGATATCAGCAGTAAGGAAAATGCCACAATGCGTGCTCCATTCCACGCAGGCTGGGTCAGAGATCGTGTTTATCGAAGGAAAAGAGGATAATTGCTTCCTTCCGCAACAGTCAACGGTACCAGGTACTGCCAAACTACAAAACATGGGACATGCAGTGTTAAATGGCGTGAGCGAGTCCCAAGAATATACAGCTTCAAATGCCTGATTTGAGTGAAAGCAGACACACACTGATATCAATGACATCCTTATGCTGGAGGGAACTTTCGCTTGACATATCTTTCTTGGTTAAAAATATCCTGATTAAGCCTAGCGTCTCATACAAGAATTGCCCATGTAAAATTCATAGATGTAAACAGTAGATGTTGCATATGTGTATCTTGTATGACACTTAATATGTCTTATGCCTGAGGGCTCTCAGACTTCACTTTGTCTTCCGTGAGAAAGTTCCAGAGAAGATCAGGTTCTAAGGGTCTTTAAATCTTCATGATGCCCACCCTTTCTGGATTTTATCCAGTGTGTGGCACAGTGGCTTGTGCAGAATATGGCCATTGAGTGTGGGACCTCAGCCCTGGTTTCCATCCACAAGGCAATGTCCACACAGGATACATTATACTACAGTATGATGTGAAACTTTCACTCAGAAAGTCACGTCACACTTTGTGTATTGCAAAGATGAACTGCCAATGAAGGCCATGTACGTCAGTTATATCACAGCGGTAAAACTGCGGTTAAGGACCTGACAGCCAAACAGCTGATCATGCGGAAACTCAAAACTCAAAACTAGTGAGATGTATGTTGTTAAGGCCACTCAAAGTATACAGAAGGTCATCCACTCCACATTATCTGAATATCCGGGTTATTGGCTTTCAACTGAAAGAGTACACTTAATTCCCCATTACTAGAACGCAATTACCTATCTCCATTTACACTGAATAGAATGGCTATCACTTTTTCAATATCCTGAAAAAAATGCAGTAGATGTTCACTCTATACTTGCTGCCCTGGAATTGAGCATCATGTAAACTTTAAAAGTTTAAATTGTTGTAGTACTTGCCATGATTAAAAATGACAGCGCCCTCTACAGGTTATTGTGTGCTTTCCTATATGTTGTAGCACAGTCCACCCGCCACTGAAACTGCAGTTGCAGACAACTGAAATACATGTACTGATCTGATGAATTTCTTTCCATATAAACCAAATTAAGGATCTTTTTCCTGTTGAAAATATTTTTAATGAGATTATCTGTCAATGCCTAGTGTGTATAGAATATGTCAATCTATCTTTATGTATATGAAAATTGTGAAAGACAGTCTGATTTTATACCTTCAAATTGATAAAGTTTCACAAAATGTAGCAAGAAATTTTTCTGTTATCGATAATATCAGTCAAGAATTCTGTTTGTGTCTGTTAGAAAGTTCCAAAGCCCATTTTGCAATCTGGTCACAGAACTATTTTTGTCACTGGGACAACAGTGTTATAACACAAGTAACATGCTTAAATGCACACTCTTAAAGCAATGCAAGAATTTTCCTAATGATTCAATCTTCATCATCATTATACTAAAGACGCAATACATAATGATAGCAATATGTTTTAAACTCATGTGTGACAATGTTACAGGGAATGGAATGGTAAAGAAAAAAGATCAAAAGGCTCATATGTAAATTCTAGAAAAGTTATTATAAATACTTACAGATTGAATATATATATATATATATATATATATATATATATATATATATATATATATATATATATATATATATATCAGGTTGAATATATATATTTATTTTACACCTACTGCCGTAACCTATGGGAGTTTGACCGTCCAATAACTTTCCATATTTTGTATAGTATGCGAAGTCTGTTTGATCTTTGACCTAGCGATTATCGGATGTAAACAAACTATTTTACGGTGAGTGATAGACATAATAACAACTTCCACCAAAATATATTCGTAACACACTAAACACAAAACTGAGTCTAAATGCAAGTGATTTTTATTTTAAAAAACTAATTAAATTGAAAACATTCAGCGAAGTTTGCTTGTACTGCACTGAAAATTAATTGGCTTCGTGCCAACGCAAGGAACTTGTACTACGGAGCAGTAGATCGCGCGCGTTCCACTCACATCGCGCATGCTGCATCCCTCAAAATTTACCATAGAATTAGTTTATACGGACGATTAATGGAGGGAGGTGTATAATAATAGGGTTATACATAAAATACGGCTCTGTATGGACTCGGGCTCAGTGAGTGACGTATTGCACTGTCCTTCGGCTCGTCCAATAGTCACTCACTGAGCCCTCGTCCATACAGGGCCGTATTTTGTGAAAAACCCTATAATTAATATATATATATATATATATATATATATATGTGACCATATACCACAACTATATATGATGTAAATGTAACTATGTAAAAACTAGGATGGAAGAACCAATTTATAATATCTTAATTCGAAAATTTCTCTAATTCTGTGACTCAGAGGCATATTCATAAAGCATCATGAATTATCAAAAATTGCAGTTGTATGCGCATTGATCTATATTGACCTTTGACCTAAAATGAGTTTCATAAACTCCAGTGAAGAAAAGAATAAAAGATGTAAAGGATTTTCCTCTTTTCTGAAACTTTTCTTTCATCAATAAGATTACTTCCCAGGCATTATTAGGTAGTCTATGAACACGTTGTTGTCTCTACTTTTCCAGTTTGCACAACTATTGAAGCTGCAGGAGAGACACGGCAGGGACAAGTTTCCAGTTATCGACCAATCATACTTCCCAAATCACAAAGAAATGGTGAGTACAAGTCTGCTATATTGATTCCCCGTCCTCAGTCATCTTCATTTGCAAGAAATAATTCCCTTTCTGCCAAAACGGATGTCTGTCTTTCATTGAACAAAAAATTAAGCAATTTCATTCCTTTCCCTTTCAACACACCCACCTTTGCAACTTTTACTTCATGTACAATGCAGAATGACCTTCTTGTTCATAAACACTGATAGAAAACTACAGGGTTGCAGGACTCAATGAAAGAAAGCTTGGTATAAGAATATGTAACAGCGGCTTGTGCCTATAGAGTGTTTGTGACCTTGAGTTCAGCCAAGGGCAGTCAAGGTCAGGTGTGGGTCCTTTTATGTATGTCACATATTTTTAGAGTTATACAAAATAAATCAGTTCCTTATTCTTCAATAAACATTCCATATATCATAAAAGACTCCACCATCCACTGCACATGGTACAATTGGAAACAGGAAGTAGAGTTCGATATCACTTTTTGTCACAATGGTCCGGAAGGAAAAGATGCATATAATGGTGTTGTCCTTGTAAAGACACTTTTAATACCACCAGTTTTTATTCTTTTGGGATTCATTTATGGTTGCACCATCTTGAAATGATATAACAACTCATTTTTGAATGCAATGCATTCTGTCATAACCTTGGAGTTCAACCACTGATGCATCTCATATTAATATAATAATGACGGTGTAAATATTTTGTAATTTTAAGAATTAATGCATCATTCATCATTGATTATGCAATGAACATAATTTACATATTGTGGTCGTGTCTTGTTTTTCATAGCCCTTCCTCTGTCGCTGTAATTTTTAGTCACTTTTCTATTCAAAGATTTTCCCTCTTGAACTATTTGGTCATCTCTGTTTTTCTCTCTGCTGTTTTCACAGCTACATAAAGACAAAATATTTGAATATAGAATAAGAACAATGCAGCAATATTTTTGCTGTTTCAGAAATATAAACTAGATCAAGAGGTTTTATATATGAAGTGCAAAAAAACTTTAAAAACATCCACTTTCACCAAAGTTCAACATTTCATCCACTGTGTAGTAGTCAATATTCTGTACCTCATCTAATCTCCTTCCCCTCTTTTTTTGTATTTGAATGTTTTATTGGTAACAGTAAAGAGGGGGGTTACAGTGCATGTCAGAGAGGTGTAACAATGTAGTTCTCCTTCCACTCTTTCACTACCACTCATGAATACAAGTCATTAGAAAGGTGTATATGCAACCTACATTATGACTTTTCACAATCATTAGACCTTAGATTTCACACTGCAGGCTCTTGAAATCAGTAAGTGTTGATAGGGTATGGGGGTGTACCAGTATTAGCAAGCAAACCAAAGTACGTACCATCACTTTCTGATTGGTCCTCCGTGTTTTGACTAAGGTTTGATTGAGAATATTGTCGGTGGTTTCAGAGCTGCAGTTATATTTCTGGTATCTTCCATAGTGAATTGATATGACATAATGAGTACTGTGATAGGCTAAGGTACAGTCGGACCATGGGTAGGGAAACCTACGAACTGCATCCATTGTCCTAGTAACAATAATACCTGGGATTTTCAATCATTAGAACGTCTATCTCTTGCTCTGCTACTTGTGGTAGAGTTCAGTGAGAAATGAGGGAATGTAATGAGGTTCATGGTAGGACAGATAGAGGTTCATTCTCAGTTCAGTTACAAAAGCTGTTGTGCAGAAATCAGATGATGCAAAACAATGCAGATTCTAACAATATGACTGTCATACCTTGCCTTTAGGTTTTAATATGTATTTTAGTCGTATCAGGACCTGGTGTTACCATCACGTTTTAACCCAGGCTCACAACAAAGGGTTTCAAATGGTTTATGAGGATAATTCTGAAAATGGACAGTCACAGTATGCAGAATCTCTTTAATTTACGTGTACTATTACTCATGTTGCTTTGAATTGTGAAGTAGCAACTGAGTAGATATGCACTGTACCTCTAAGTTAATTCATATATGGACCACAATCAGAATACAACCACAAGTACAATTTATTCACGTAAAACCTGATGTGCAAGGATATTGATATAAAAACACAGCAAGGTGGTTAGAGTTGTCAGCTGAAACTGTCATTGGTTTCCGGTTTCATTTTATTTCAAAATATTCCCTTCTGAATGATCAAGAATAGAAACATGTTTAAAAGTATTAAGGTAGAATGCGCTCAGGGGACAGATATTTGGACTCTCAAACTTTTCCAATTCTGTTCTGATCTACCACTTGTGGGGGCTCATTTTGAAGCCCTTTGAGAAAAAAAAACTTTCACTCTCTTAGTTTTTTGAAAATTGAAAATTTTACTTTTTTCATAGAGTTAACCCAGGGAAGGCGGCCATTTTGAATTTCAAGTATCGGTAAATCTTGGGCATTTTGTTTCTTTAGTACCAAAATTTGCATGGTGATCCCCGATTTTTATTCTTGATTTTGAATGACAATGGTTGAAAGATTTCTTGAAGAAAGTTTGAGCAAAAGTTAAAGTCGTTGACTTTTGAGGCGCATACTACCTTAAGGGAAGGCAGCGACACAGTCAATATTTTCACCGCAAACCACACTTGATCAACAAATTGGATCTCTAAAAAAGCTTTTTAAGGTAAATTGCTAGTCCGTCTGCAGTTTTTGGTACCTGGCCAAAGTGATCTCTGTTTTTGATGCAATTAGAAAGGCCATTTACCCAGTGACCGCTAATGGTGGTGTCATTTACCACCCACTAGTCTTTATGCGGAACCAGATATGCAGATAATAGCGTGTGGGAGGACACTCTTATTCATCTCCTTTACTCAACTACAATGATGAGAAGGTCTTGTTTATCAGTTCTCGGTACTTCTAGGTCGGTAGCTTTTGTTCATTAATGTAACCTTTAACCTCTCTTGGGGTCTTCTGGCCCATCTTGCCCTCAAGTACATTTTACTTTTTTCCCAAACAAAATAATCAGTTGTGTATATTTCCAATGAAGAAATGATTTTTCTTTTCCAAGTAATGTTTAGACTGTAATCATATACAGGGAACCATGAGACATATTCACTAACACAGTACTTTTAAGGTATTTATACTGGTATTGCTGGATTGTTCAAAGCTATTTAAACGTAGTACCTCTGATGAGCAAAACAGAATAAACTATTCCTGATGGAATGTAATTCATGCAAATATTGATTTCCCTAAGATAATTATCAAACAATCAGGTTTTTTTCAAGAAATTAAGAAATCTGCAGTTTGAGTGTTGAGTTTACTGGGGATGCAAACTTTGAAAAAAGACAGAGCAATGGCTGAGCTGTGTTTCCCAGATCTAACAAAAAAAAAAAAAGCACTCACAAGCTTAATAGATGAAAGTTTGCTAAACCAGAGTGGCTTTGACAGTTTCACGAGACCTGTGTTGATTTTCTTGCAACCTTGCTTCTTTGTTATTAACGTCATTTGAATTCCAGGGATGGGCTGAGTGGCTGTTGCATAACGAATTCCGATTTCCCTTCAGACAAACTTTGCTATTCCTGTAGCTTTCCCCCCAGTGTGACTGACTTGTACCAAGTAAAGCAAACAGCGTACTTCAAGGATGTCTTGCAAATTAATCAAATTGGATAGCACAATAGTCTTAGAAATCGACTTCTTTAATTGAGCAGCAACACTCTTGGATAGCACCATGGTTTTTCTACCACACCACATTAATGATTGAAATCAATTTGACTACATCCAGATTTTAAGTAAGATGCTCATCTAACTATTGACAAAAACTTCACAGAAGTCTGAGATTTGTAATTGAGTCTAAATCTTATTCCTTACTGTTGAAATAAACTTTCTTTAATTCCAATCTAATTTTAATTCTAAGAAGGACTATTATCATTTTTCACATCTCCAAAACTAATATCATTACTTCTGACCTTTATCATTTGAATCTATCTGTTACAGACATGAAAATCTTTGCTGCAAACTATTGGCAGGAAACAAAATGTTTAATATAAAATATTTTAAAGAAGACTAGATTTTCAAACTTCAAAAACACTTAAAAAAAAATCAAATATTTTCCCTTATGTGTGCCATTGAAATCACAATATTATTATAAAACTTTCATTGTTATGGTTCCACTTGGTTTCAAAGTGTAAGATTTTCATAATTTTTATTTCAAAACATTTGCAGATTGTTAAAACTTTTTTAAAAATGTTGGAAAAAATGTTTGTAAACATACACTACTCTAATGCCTTTGGTTGAAAAATTGACGCAAATAGTTGTTTGATGATGAGACTTAACCCTAATAATTCATACATGTTTTCAGGTCCTTATTCGTGTACCAGCTACACGTGCCATCAGATGTTCTAGTACAAGCTGAGTGCATAATATGGCAGGTACCAAAGTACGGGTAGATCAAACAGCCTTCAGATTTCCCATTGGGGCTTGGTCCCGATTCGTGAGATTGCACACTGCGGCCCGTCGTTGAAATGCAGACTCCATATTCCAGACATGTTATTATCTGAAAAGCAAAGTTGATGTATCAGACGTACATCCTTGGTGGCAGTAGGTTCTGAAGTGATGGTACATTCTGTAGGAAGTAGTTGCATTGGCCTGGAATAGCATTGGTATAAAGACATAAATCGGATAATGTTCCAAATATTAGGGTGTTCATCTCTAGATCACAGAATTTATTCTTTATCCACAAATTCTTACCTCACAATCACAGTTTTTTGCATAAAGGCCTTTGAGTGCCTTCCTCTGTTTAACCGTCACATCTTCCCATGACGTAATCCAATTACACATATCAATATTCAGTTTACCATCGTAGAAAAATGAACCCATAGAACCTGTAGAGATGAACAGAGAATTTTGCATGATGGACCGGCAAAATGTCTGCTAGCTAACAATAGTTCAAGATATAATATCAACCACTGTATGTCTGTCTTTAGATCATGACTTCTGCCTGTTGTGACTTGCAAATTGAGATACATCAGGTGTATACTGATCACATGAACCTCAGGGCCGTTTTTGAACTCCTTGCATTCATCCTGTTTTTGGTATAAATACACATTTCAGGTCCCTGTCTCTCCCTTTTTAATCACATTGCACATATTTGTATCGCCCATTTATTTGTTTTAAATCATTATCCTCCTTCTGCAGATGTACCTGCAGTTCATATTTTGGACTGACAATGACATATGCTATTCCAAGTTGTGAAGTAGAGATGCATGGCCTAACTCAAAAAGTTAGTAAAAATGAGAATTTTTAGCGTTATTTTTGTTTGAGTATACCCATTGTTTTTGCTATTTTAAAAGTTAAATAACTCTTGTTTGATGACTAGAGAACTTCAGGACCATATTCAGACTTGATTTCTACTCTTTTCTTGGATATGCTGACTCTATTTTCCGGCCAACAAAAAACTGATATGTGTGGTTAGGTTAAATGACATACTCTATCTGGGCACCATTTTTGATCCTTCAAATTTTTAAAAAATTTTTTAGAAATAATGCACAAAGTCCTCGCTTGAGTTACAGCAATTGAAAAAAAGTTCCCAACTGACCTGCCAAAGATAGCTAGAATAAAGATATCCAGATTTATATGTGTCCTTAGATTTTGGTATTAATGCTACAAATTGTTATTTCATTGGTAAGTAGTGTGTTTATTATGTTATCAGTACTTGTCATTATAATTGTACTAATCTCTTGTACATTTCTACAATCACATTCTTGTTACTATTCTCATATCCCAGTCAAGTCAGAGAGAAAAAGTGAAAAAACACCAACAAAAGACAGAGTAACTGCCCATGAATGAGCTCAGGGACACACACCTCTGTGATGTTGTTGGCCATGCTGAGTATGTCAGTGAAGGAATTGGAGGATGTTGGGGAATCATCCGTTTGCAGTGGAAAGTTTTGAATGATTGGAATGATTTTAGTTCTTACTTGTGTTTACTGTTTTCATCAATACGACTGTCTTTTTTGTACTGGTTTCTTGCATTGTGCATTGATTTGTATTTCATATTTGATGAAGCTCATTAATGTCAATTTTGAAAATGTGTAGCTTAAATGACAGATAAATGAGAGAGTATATAACTACATGTACCTGTCATAAGATATAGGGAGTTCTTCCTAAGGTATTCAATTCCACACATTGCACTGTCATATGGAGTCCAGAGTTCTACAACTTCACCTGCGTTGATATATTGTTCACCCTTGTAGACTTTTGTAACCTTGACCTGCCACACAATGGCAGGTTCATCCTCATCTTCATAGCTGTCAGAATACCAAAATGGGTAAGAGTCCTCATCATCAGGCCCGAATTCAGGTTCACCTTCAGGCTCAATCTCTGGTTCAACTTCTGGTCCGACCTCCGGGTCACCTTCAGGCGTGACCCCCGGTTCAATTTCAGGCTTGACCTCTTGCTTGACCTCAACCGTGGGTGTAACCTTTGGCCTGACCTCTTGTTCGACATGTGGCAGTGTGACCTTTGGCTCGATCTCTGGTTCAACTGAAGGCTCAGCCTCTGGGTCCACTTCAGGTTTGGCCTCTGGCTCAACCTCAGGCTCAACCTCTGGCTCGACCTCTGGCTCGACCTCTGGCTCAACCTCTGGTTTTACCTCTGGCTCAACCTCTGGTTTGACCTCTGGCTCAACCTCAGACTGGACCTCTGGCTCAACCTCAGACTGGACCTCTGGCTCAACCTCAGACTCGACCTCTAGCTCAACCTCTGGTTCAACTCTAGGCGTGACTCCCTGCTTCACCTCTATCACAGTTTCTATCTCAACCTCTGCCTTAGCTGTCGGCTTAATCTCATACCTTACCTCTGCTTCAACTTTAGGTGCGACCTCAGGCTCAGCGTCAGGTTCAACCACAGGGTCATCATTTGATGTTAAATCAGCTTTCAATGCAAGAGTAGGTTCAGGATATGGTGGCACAGATGTTGCTATACGGTGACCAATTATTTTCCCTCGTATCACTGTTATTGAAGAAACAGAAAGTGATACAATAACCATTGTCAGCATATTTCTTTATTGTTCTTCTTCAGAGAGTATTGCCATGTGGTATTTGCTTGGTTGTCAATGGTGAAATGGCATATTGGCCAATCTGATTAAAATCAGATGTAGTGATGGCAATCTTTCCACCTTTTTCTCGTTCTCTGCCATTCTCATTAGTTGTCAGTTGCTTCTTTGAACCATTGAAGGTAGTACACTTGTGTGCTACCTCCATTTGTGAATAAGCAACCAACATGGCTAGATGGCATCTGAAATATGTAAGTCTAATATAATGTAAGTCTAATATAACAAGAGGGAAAAAGTGTGTCAATTGTACTGTAAGACTAGCTAAAGTTAAATAATTTTTCTTGGTGCTGTTTCAGGGGGCCTGAAAAAATTATTGCCAGGTATCATACACAAGAGAAACCATATGTGTAATCTGCGAACAAATTTTTTTCACTGTTGCAACCCTTCTGAAATAGTAGCTCATGAAAAGTTCATAAAACGTTTGCGCTGACATTGATCAGCTATTTGTCTTCCTATGAAAAATTTTTTATATCTAGAAAGAAGATGTTTCAATATCTCTCCAGCATGGGCAGATATAGTCAATTTCATCACTTTCCCACCTTGTTTCATCTCATAAACCATCTATTGAGGGTACTTTCATGATCGTACCACTCCACTTAGCAATAATGAGATTTTAGACTTGAATCATCTTTGCATGTTGTTTGCAGCTAGCCAGCTGTCATGTAGCCTAGATTCCTTTTCCGTCCGCTTGCCTCTGTACCTACGTCCCCACTACCGTCTAGTCTCGTGAGCAGTATTTCGAGCTAGAGTTGTAAAAACTGCTCATTTGAATGTCAATGGTCACCAACTGAGACCATGATGTCACTAGCGTCCCTTTCAAAGTCAATCACTGAAAATGACCCTCTCATGATTGGCCTATGACTTGGTCGGGCAGAGCTAATTAATATGACGTCAAATATGTTAATTGTGTTGACACTGCAGCTCTGCCCAACCATTGAGTCATAGGCCAATCATGAGAGGGTCATTTTCAGTGATTGACTTTGAAAGGGACGCTAGTGACATCATGGTCTCAGTTGGTGACCATTGACATTCAAATGAGCAGTTTTTACAACTCTAGCTCGAAATACTGCTCACGAGGCTAGACGGTAGTGAGGACGGAGGTACGGAGGCAAGCGGACGGAAAAGGAATCTAGGCTAGCTGTCATGTTACTTTGAAGAAATTCACCAAATACTAAAATCAAACATGGCCTGGCACTCTGTTTTTTTTCTGTAGTTAGCACATTCAACAGAAAGACAGACTTATTCCCATAGGACAGGCTTCTCACCGCTGTTGATGATTTCACCAGAGTGGGTTATGCGCATCGAAAGTGAAAGATTAACTTTTTTCAAGCTTTCCTCAATGATTATACTTTCAACCATCGTCTACCAAATCAAGAATCAAAACCAGGAGTCACCCACCTAACATTTCCCGATATTTGAAATTCAAAATGGCTGCCATCCCTGTGTTAACTCTATGGGAAAAAATAAAGTTTTGGATTTTTGAAACACTAGGACTGTGAAAAATTTTCTCACTCAGAGGGCTTTCAAATGAGCCCCCACAAGTGGTAGATCAAATACGAATTGTAAAACATTAAGAGTCCAAACTGTCAACGAGGGGCATCCTACCTTAAGAAAACCAATCTGTCAGTCCAGAAGTTTCTAAATACCACAATACCCAAATCCCTTAAAATTCTAAAATATCTACTTGTTACCCTGGAAGCCAAGAGACTCTTGACTATTGTTTTTGTCCGAATTATTCCTGTTAAGTGGAAACCACTTTTATGTATCACAGTTACATAATTTTTGCTAAATGTAAACATATATAAATCGTTTTTTTTCTGTGCACTTGATGTCGATTCACAGAATTGTTTGTTTTGATGTAAGGGATTGCTTGTGGATGTTTGCAGTTCTGATAGCTCAAGATTAAAACAAATAGCATTTTTTGTTCTTTTTGACTCCAAGTATAGGTATGGCATTTTTGCTGGTTCAGAATTTCAGGGTTGTTTTTGCGTGGTACTCCTAAAATTGAGAAGTCACTGCAGGTCAAAAAGGCCTCTACGAATCAATCTTCCACAATACTTCAATCAGTGAAACAATCGATGAAAAATTGGTAGTTTGACAAAAAAAGTGAAAGAGCAATTATGCTTCTTTTTAGTCTGTAGACTTTCCCATCAGATGCAGTAATTTGAGTTTCATGTTTGGAAAAACAACTATAAAACTATACCCAGTAATTGTAATGTAACTAACAAAAAAATAGCAATCAAGAAGAAAGGAAGAGATCCGTGTGTGCCTTCACTGGAAACAAAGAAAAAACGAGATTGATATACCAGGAAAGGAGAAGAAAAATCACCGTAACTTAACCAGGTACACACACAAAGAAATTAATAGATGGTTTGAGTTTTATACATATATCAATGCAAAGATTTACCTTTTAATGACTGAAGTCGTATAAATCAGTCTGGGATAGAGCATTCTCAGGGTAGCCCGATAATAGAATCTAAAAGAAAGAGGGTTCTATGGCCTGACCAATTTTCAGCCTTTTTGTTCTTTGATGTTGCCTGTCTGATTATTACACCAGTTTGACTTCTTATATAACATCATGTCTTTATCAACAATGCACACACATTAACATTTCACAAAATATGTACTTACACAAATGTGAAGGACAGTAAAAAATATCCAAAAAATAATAAAAATGATTGTTTACTATCACAAGTCAGTGACCCATATCATTTCATCGGCCAATGTTTACGATTCTTGGGTAAAGCTGATGGCCTCTTTCAAGAACAAACTTCATTCAGTTGCTTTTCTGAAGGTTTACATGAATACTGAATTGTGCAAGATGTTTTGTAGGGTATGGGTAGGCATTATGGCATGATGCTGGAGCCACTGAAAGTTTTCTGCCTCTCGGGAACTCAAATCATATTCAATCATTTCTACCCAAACCAGCAGTTGCCATCTGTGGTTTTAGGCTTCCCTCATTTTGATGCAGACATATTTTTCATAACAATGAGGATTTTTATCATAATTTTCTCTATCAATAACAGTCATGTCAAAGATGTTTGAAGAAAGGCAAGAAATCCCATGAAGGGGCTGCAACTTTTTTGACACATGCCAAAGAAAAAAGTAACGATCAACCAATTTAGCAGTTTTGCTGCAGTCAAGGAAAAGCAGTTTTTAAACTTATACAGTTTGATGTATGTCAAGAGAGTTTTTAAGCACCTTTGTAATAACCCTTAACAATCAGACCTACTTGACTGTCCATGTGAATTTTGAATAACTCTGAGTGGCTGACACACAAAGTCTGCCACCTGTTGATTATCAAGTCTCACATTAGAAACAGGAAATTTAAAATAAAAGTAAATAAAGAGTGCCAAAATCTTTTTAGAGTAGGTTGGGGACGGGGTATTAAATTGATCAAATGTTTGAAACACACTCACCAAAGTCAGCCGTGCAATAGTGGTGTTGTGGATGCATGGGAAAACAAGAGCATGCCGTAGATGGTTGCACATTGCTGTAGAAGAAAAGCCCAATCAAGACAAAACTTAACATGGTGATCACTTTCTCCATGATGGACAGTGACCAGGGATGTCTAGCGTACAACGAGCTCCTTGGAGGTAATGACCAGTATTGACCACCACCCTACAGCCTTGATTGTATAAGAAATAGTAACAGCCACTTCACAAGACTGCTCTTCCTGTTGAACTTGATTCCCTATACTGATAGCAAGCCCAGGCATATCAGTACTTAAAAAGCTCACAGTAAACAAAGGTGATTTACTGCAACTGTCTTGTTGTTTATTGTGAAAGTAGTCAAAGAAGGTGAGTAAGCAGACATGAAAACAACAACAACAACAATAGAAAGTGTGTCAATGATGTTTTCTTTTCAAATCAGGGGAATGCCACCGAAATGCAGAACAGCCAGATGCCTGGGAATGTACATAAAGATGCGTTAGTGCAGGTCTTATATAACAGGTTATGGCCTTCCCTCTTCCTCAACTGGTCTAGGCTATTGACACAGCAACAAATCACTGATGCCAACATTTAATGTACTATGGGTGTTTTGGAACTAAGTGTTGTAATGGTTTAGGGCAGTGTTAATCAAGTAAACCACAAGGGGATAATGCCAGTCTTTTCAAAGTTCGTATCTACTCAGAATCTGAGTAAATGAGATCATAAAGTGAATGAAATTTCTAAGCAGAGAGGAAATTCAACACAATAATTTATGAGTTCACCGGGGCAAGTATTTACGTCAATGTGGCGGGGCATCACAGTGGAGCCGCATGATGACAACACTAAAATCCCTTTTGTTACATGACTCAGAGGATGACAGCCATTTTTTCACACTATAGGGGAAGTAGGTGAACTCTATATGACCCATGAGAGTTGAAAGTAATGGTGTTTACATGAGGGTCTTCAGTTTCCACAAACATGAACTATTTGCCTGAAAATTGCAGTCTGCGACTAAAACAAAGCATTTGTGGAAGAGGGATATAATTCGAATTATGACTGTTCTAAGAATGTGTTTGGAAGAAAGCACGTTTTTTTGCACAACCATTGAGTTTATGAGTGTAATGTTTCCATTTCAATCCTAAAAAGTTTTGTCATCCGGTACTGTTTAACCCCACTGCCTACATGTAATTGGTGAGGGTCACCAATACTCGCAGCCACCTTGATTATTGCGTCACATATCATCCAATACACGTTAAACTTCACACTATGGTCTAAAGTCGTCCTGGGTCTGTTAGTACATGTATAAAGGTATATTCACAAAGCATACAGTGAACTGAAGCTAAAAATTTGTCTTAGCTTTGGTTGAAATTTGTTATGAAAAGTCATTTATAGAACCTGATGTATGTTTTTATAGTTTTTTTATTTGAAAAGGTTGGTATAGGGTAGGGTCTAAAGTTACATGGGCAGTTATTGTCCAATTCTTGCATATCCCATTAACCTACTGTTCAGACCCTGCTGCAAAAGATGGCCACGTGAAATGGTGACCCCAAAAAAGCTGAAATTTTGCCACCAGACTTTCTCAAAGAAGACAGAATTATTAAGAGATTCAGTCAGAAAAGCAACCAAAAGTCTATTAAATTTTGATCAAGCATTACACAAGTATGATATACATTGCCTATAACTCTATGATTAAATATACAGTTTTGAATATCCAAATGCCCAAATATTTACAACTTGTTGATCGCTTGCTTTACCATGCCTTTGGTGGAGAAGTAACCGAGATTTTTGTCAATTTTTCTTTTGTCAGTTTATGTAGGAGGAATACTGAAATGAGGTACCAAATGCAAAAACACAAATAACAACTAGTCAGAATTGGAGACCCATTTTTGCAAGAATTGGCTGAAAAATTGATAAATTGCCTGCATGCAGTATTTCACAGAGAAAACAGCCAGGGAAACATCAGGTGAATGCCAAATCAATGTTATTTTTGGTTGATTGGACATCTAAGCTGAATCTACTGGGTTGGTGTTCAAAGTGGTGAAATTTGGCCAACTTTATCATAAGGCAGTCTTCAGGCAGCTACAGGTAGCATGTGAAGTGTATGGTCAGTTGAGGTGTTTACATCTGAAACATTCGGTGGGTGGGATTTCCTTACTAGTTGTAGATTGAAATCCCCTGGCAGTTGTTAATCATGAGCGCGCTTGGTAAGAGAAATTGTCAAACCAAGAATATACTCAGGGATAGCACCGTATGCATAGCTTGGATCAAAAACATTATCCTATGGTAGCAGATTTGAAAGGTATCAAATGGTGTTGTCTTTAAAACTGATTAAAGTAGATTTCTGAATCTTGTAAAATAAATCACAGAAATATCACATAAGCGAAACAGCATTTATACTTCACTTTCAGTGATATTTGTGAATTTGTGAAATATTTCAACATCTCTATGAAGCCGTTATATTGGTTCAGCTAATTAAATTCCTGGTGTTGCCAGTAAAATCTTGTGATCCCCTCCAGCTTAACTCCTTTGATATTTTGACAACCCTTTTTATTAAAAGGAAACACTTATCCTTCACAAACAATAGGATTATATGGAAATTTCTTGGTAGTACAGTGCCACCTGCAGAGGTCAATGACTCTGCGTGACCTTCTCAGTTGTCTTTACTGGCTGAAAGTTGTCAAGTTACAGCCTGTCAAAGTAGACCACTTTGTAGGTTCTTACAATAATCAAAATGACCCAACATGAAATTCAACAGTTTGCTTTCAGTCAATATTTTGCTCATGTTATTAAATTTACCACCTGCGAGGCATTCCACACCAATACTAACTAATAGACCTAACCTTTTAATGCCTTCTGTTCTGTACCTTCAGGTAATAATGGTGCAAAATAGGTTTACTTCTGGAAATTTGTTCAATAGGACAGTTAAATATTTATTCCACAAACATTTACATAAGTTCTTACAGATTTCTCAAGTTGAAATTGTTCAAACCAATACATGTTTATATGCACTTGCTCACTTCAACTATTACTATACAGATACAAATTACTATTTCCAATTTGAAAAATCATTGAATTCACAGGTAAATTTACAAGTAAATTTACCGAAGATAGGGCTGTAAAGTTTCTGTATTTTAGGTAGGCCACACAATCATAGTCAGAGAACACAAAACCAGTCCAAGTCATTCATTTCTGTGACCGTAATGATGACATAATAAATTCTACATTTTGTATCAGGATTGTAAAGCACAATACGTGTTGAGTCAAAAAGTTAAAGTACAGAAAAATATTCAAAATACATACCTTTCGTCATGGACTAAGAGGGAAAAATATATAATTTTCTTGTAAAAACTTTTTATGGAGTGCATACATAGCAATGTTATATATAATTTAATATTTGTTCCATAATATGAAGGAAGATGAAAATATGTACTTATCAATACAACATACCCTGGCCATTCTGATCAAAAAGTACATAATTTTGGGCGTTTCTGTTGATGCATGTCTTCTCAAAGTGTGGGAAGATGTCAAGAGAAATTCACCCTTGCCCAACAATCAAGGAAAGAATTAATGGGAGAGAAGGTCAGAGGTCAAAGATGACAAGGTCAGAGGCAAAAGGTGATAAGGGCACCGATGGAGAAAAGTGCATCATTTCATTGTCTTTGTAATATACATCAGCAGATAGCAGAATTAGTCATCTGGCAAAAGTCATAATAGATAAACCAACAGCTGTACATATGTACACACTGCATCAATTGTTGAATAAACTTTATACCCATGTTACTGTTATATTTTGCTGCTGAGCGCAGGATTTACTGCAGTGCTTAATGCCATGAAGTGGCTTTGAGTAACATACACAGTTGTGCTTATTCTTGTTACTGTCAAAATAAACCTTTTTGAAATTTCAAAAATGTGTTGATGCAAATCAACACCAGTTGATATATTTCAACTGCATCGTACCGAAGACTAACTCGCCGATGGTTGAATTCAAAAACTTTGACCATGCTTACTGTCATTTCAGCCGTACCAGACTCATGTTTTACTGCGATTGCTCACATCTTATGCTTGAATTATAAAGTTCCATGCGGGTAGAAACATGAGAAGTTTTTTCTTCTATTTGGTGAGTGTAAGTCTGTATGACTAAGGTTGTTTTACATACCATACATTGTAGCTGCAGTTGTTGAGTCTACAGTGCATGACCAAAGCATCCATATAAATTGTTGATATTCTGCCAATAGCTTACTTTTCAGTGACCGGACACATCGTTTCCAGACACTACACTTTGGAGTCCCGGGGACTTCCTTTGAATTTCTATGCGACTGGTCAGGTATCACACGACAAGACCGTGGTTTGTGGTCAGTCTGCACATTTGGCATACTTTGGCCTTTCGGCATATAGTACATTTAGCAAAATCCAGTAGCTGTATAAGATTACCGGAATAAATCAAGCGTACACGTGGTTCTCATCTTCGCAATCCATCAACCCCTGGTGTTTGCAACTCTCTCTCTCTCTCTCTCTCTCTCTCTCTCTCTCTTATTTGCACTTTTACACTTCCCATTGCCTAGGCCCAAAACTGTCTAGTATGAGCAATAAAATGTCACTTGAACTACAATCAAAGTTCATGACAATTCCACTTTATCTTTGGGAACGGGTTTACCATTATATCTAGGAAGGGAGCAGTCAAAACTGAAAAAAAATAAGTCGAGCATAAATTTGCGTAAAAAAGTTTCAGCAGTTTTGCTACTTTCACAAGAAAAAAAATATTCACAACACAGGCAGCTGAAAACTGTTTTAAATTCCAGGTAGACAATTTGTAGGCACACTGTGCCAACTCTGAAAAAAATTGTTCAAATCTTCTAATACAGACAATAATGTGCATGTCCTTATTGTGACTGTCCCCCCCCCCTCCAAAGTCTAATGATCCATCCCTTAGCAACATCTGCAAGGACAGGATCTTAGATCTCATCTTGTTAGCAAGGCACACAATAGGTACTGGCAATGAAGTGAACAAGTGCAACAGAGCATACTTTGATTCATTGGCTGCTAGGAATAGATGGGAATGATGACATCATCAAAGGTGATGTACCCTATCATTTTACCGCAATAAATACGCCAAATTCCAGAGTAACCTCCATGTAATTCTGATTCATCAAGACTGATTCATTCTGCAAAAACTCCAGACGTGAATTATGTGTATGACCACAAAAAAATTGTGTCTCCAGGTACCATGGGAAAATGACTAATAACAGGAATGCTTTTGACTATGTTCTGCAATCTGTAGTAACGTACCATGTAACTAATACAGACTACACATTTGTCCAGGACCCCTTCTGTAGTTTCAGTGGTTGAAAGGAGCTGACAGACAGATGTTCACATGGAATGTATGTAGGAAAAGCCAAGACCTGTAGAACATTGACCTGTTTACCTATTTCAAGGGGCAGTCAAGCTAATTCTGAGATATTGTAATCTGGGATGCCCTTCTGTGGTATTTTGCTTGACATTAACACTTTGAGCACCAAAGTCAATTTTTGCTGCCTGTATAAAATGTACCCCGGTCAATTTTTTTCAGATTTTTGCCAACATTTTGATAAGAAACTGTAGCCAATGAAATGTGATAGCCATTTGGTCCAAAATTATACAAAAATTACAGAAAAATTCAGAAAAATTTGTAAAATGTTGCACTAAAATTTTGGTGGGAAAAAATTACAGCACTCAAAGGGTTAAAATTTAGAGGTTAAAGTAAACACCATTTGCAACTTACCTCTCCCTAGCAATTGAAAAAATTACCCCTCTCACCTGCTAATTTTCTTCTCTATTCAGAATTTTCCTCATACTAAAAACTCTGTAATTCCCCTACAAGACCTCAGGACTGCCATCTTTCCACCATGAAAGCTCAAGCCCTCTGCTCTCTCCCTGCTGTGTGAATTGCCCTCCAAGTTGGTAAACCCCAAA
>LD527545.1:239505-267323 GCA_001465055.1 Ptychodera flava | reverse complement strand
AATGACAAGATGCAAGCTAAACAGCTCCATAGCCATGCATTTGTTCCCTGTGAAAACATAGCCCACCCATCTTGTACAGGGTCTGGCACAACAATAGGACAAAGTCTCTGCCCCTTTGCCTCTCTGTATGTTAATTTTGTACTACTCAAGAAGCATGTTACACTGATCAGCAGAGCCTTGATGCATAGATTTCTTGGTCCACAGGCAGCATTGGTGGAGATCAGACCAATTGTTGGTGTGTACCGAAAATCAATGAGTCAACCAGTGCTCTGACAATGCGTCAACCTCAGCCTATGGTATGGAAATGTTGTATTTGGCATCCCAATCAGGCACAGTCAATGTGAATTAAAATAAGGTACTATACAACATCATCAACTAAAATATTGTTATCAAATACACTGACTCACCTGACAAGACGTAGTGCACAGACTTATCCAAGGAGACACCACACAGGCCTTCATAAGGAGCCGTGAAGAGTTCCACTCGGTCATCCCTGATCACTAACTCCTGACCTTTGTAGACTTTGGTGATTCTGACCTTCCAGGCCTGTGCCAACGGTTCCCTTGGTCCCTCCTCCAAGATTTCATCCTCCACCTCACTCAGGGGAGGCAGGGGCATGATGGACTTCTTGAACCGCCCAAAGATGATCTCGTTGGAGATTATGTTATCTTCCACTTTCTCCTCCTCGTCATCTTTCTCCAACTTGTCTTCGAGGCTATCTTTACTCTCGTCATCCTTTTCAAAGATGTCATCAATGCTATCCTCACTCTCATCGGAGGATGGTAACACTGCTGGCAGGTCAGTTGGCACTATGTCTGGTAGTTCAGTTGTTGGCTCCTCAGGCTCCTCCATTTCATAAATGAATCTATGGTCTATAACTTTGGCTCTGACAACTGATGGTAATAAGAAAAATAGTACAATTTATAGATTTTATACAAGTAGAACAGTGTACAAATTCACAAGCTCCGTGTGTGCGTAGGTCTCTCTCCAAGTGTACAACTTATCAAGTTCATATTTTTTGGCAGCAGATGAAAATAAATTTAGATTCATACTGTGGTTTTCCCAGCAGAAGTCTCAAAGTCTAAAACAATCTCATGGTTGTTTGTGACTTTCCTCAGCATGGTAGTGTAGACATTCTGTGGACATACTTTCACAAATATTTTCATGACAAATGCTTCAGGGACTTTTTCCCATGAGAGAGTTACGTTGGCCCTCCTGGTTGAAATAAAAGCACAGAATTTGTAAACAGTGTTCGGAAATGAAAACTTTCCAGCGAAGTACACAAAGTTTTTTTCCTCAAGGCAAATAAATGGGGTACAGATTTTTTTGAATGTAGTTGTTGGTTTCAAACACAGCCCGTAAACCCATTGGTAGATTCTCTACTAAGGGTCTAGATGGCTGTACAAAGTGATATGGAATAACAAATGGGTGACCCTCATACATTTAATTTGCAAAGGTTGTAAACAAGGATAACATGGAAAAGGCCAACTGAGGTCAGGCCAGTGACGCTTTCGGCAGAACTTTTTTTTTTCAAAATGACCTACATCGATTCAGTCATGTTTCCTTCTAGCAAATTCTTGCACCGTTAAATTTGTTCAAGATGGACTTTCATAATGTGTTTATGGTTCACTGAATCAAGATTGCCACAAAAACACTACACCGGAAGATTGTTACAGATTATTTGATAACATTATCTCACTCATTTAACAAACCAAATAGTCTCTATAATCATTATCATATTCTGACAACAAATTTGATTATACAAATGTAGGATTCTGTTTGCTCGTCCCCCCTCCCCCCCAAACATGAAGTGTTCAAAGCCACAGAAGGTAAGGTTAACAAGAAATCACTCCTTTCCTTTAAAGTCACATTTTCTGAAAAAAAACTCTAACCTTTTTAAAAAAACCCAATGAGTGTTATTACTCATCTTGTCTTTCAACATATTCAGACTAAAAATAACCCATAAAAAAATTTTGGAGGTTTTTGCCAGGAAATCGTAGGGTTTGGTTTTCCATGTAAGTACAGCAGTCTCTATTATCAGCAGGAAACAGTCTACAATACCGATCACTTTTTCTGATAATTTGTGTCGGTGGTTTTCAATACTTCTGGACATGTCACGTATACTTATCCTTCAACCATTGGAGTAACTTTCTTTTGAAATCTTTTCACCTTGATTTAAACAATAGAAGGAAATTTAGGGGGAGGGCACAAACTGTTTTCTGTTGTCCCTTTATACGGACTCATTATAGTGTAGGATCTGTTCGTAAAATCTATGGTCGCTAACTGTGAGACATTTGTTTGTCCATAATAACAAAAAAGTTTTACGGTAGTATCCCTGAGAATGCTGTAAACGCCATTGTTGTTTTTTCGAAGATTGTGCTTTTTGCTGAACAAAATGTGCAAGTATTGCAGTTTAAAAGACTCAAAACTTTGATTAACAGATTTTTAACCTAAAAGAGATTATTGGTACAGGATGAAGGAAGGAAAGAGAGACATGATATTTTTTTCTTTCAGATGACTGTTCCCTTTTTAACCCTTTGAGTGCTGTAATTTTTTCCCACCAAAATTTGAGTGCAACATTTTACCGATTTTTATGAAGTTTTCCGTAAATGTTTTTATAATTTTGGATCAAATGGACATAAAATTTTATGGGCTACAGTTTTTTATCAAAATGTTGGAAAAAATTTGAGAAAAATTGACTGGGGTACATTTTACAAAGGCGACAAAAATTGACTTTGGCGCTCAAAAGGTTAAATCATTTCTCTAACCTCAGCTTATTGTTAGCCTTCAACCTTTGGCCAGTGGATCAGTAACATTTGAAAGAATTTTGTTATATGTTACATAATGCATTGGATTGAATTCATCCTTCGTGTCATGCCACATTTACGTAATTAAATGTTTACAGATTTGTCAAGTTTCTCACTTATCAAAGTTATTACTATGCCTTTAATGTTCTCCTTGGGTTAGTAAAATAGCAGCAAGACAGCGAATGTCACCCATATGATAACATATGATAAGCATCAAATGGAGAGATAGTAAAATTCAGAAGTTTTCTCCACTTTTTTGTAATTTACCTCAAGTTTCATACAAGACTTATGCGGGAACCAAAGTTTTTCCTCTCATTCCCACTTTCAATCAGATACACCCAAGAAATTTTTTTTCGGACAGCGTGTACACACACGATGTTTATAGGTTGTTTTGGAGTTGTGTACACAGATTAAACAATTTTGATATAAATTATCACTGTAGATCTCAGAAAGCTCCAAGCAACTCAGAAAAAAAACACAAAGTTAGGAAAGAGACTCACCAAAGTCAGCCCTGCAGAAATGGTCCTGGGGATGGCTTGGCATACAAGAGCATCCATACACTGACTTGACAGCCAAACAGATGTATAGAATAGTGATGAAGATCATTGTTCCTGCTTTTGCCATGTCTGTCTTCAGTGTTGTGTAGCTGCTTACTGCTCTGTGAACCCTACTCTGGCTTTCTGCTGCTTAGTGCCACTTAATGAGCAGTACTTATGGCTGAAGAGGCGCTGTGCCAACATCCATCACTACCCCTCACACCACACCGCCAGTAACCCATTGTACCTTTTTCAGTTCAAACTGTGTTTGTTTTGCTGCACAATGCTCTCTCGCTTGGTTTCAATCAGTGCCATCCTGTCTTCTTCACTTCCTGTCCTTTTGTTCCATGATATGGTGTTTCGAAAGTTTTTCTTTGAATTTGGTGGACGGACAGGAACTCCTTGAGCTTGTCTTCCCAATGGGGTGTAAGTGCTGGAAGAAACTGCGTGTATAATGTATCCAATCATATGGCCTTAGATCTGTGACGACATTAACCCACCCTGGTCTACGCACATTCTTGTCCGTCCGGTATCAGTGCTGAGGGTGTTTACATCATACTAACTGGCTTACCTTGTTTGTAGCTCCCTGAGCTATGTCGTCACATGGTTCCACATGGGATATCAACTTAACAAGAAATGGTTCCACGGAACTCATGAATATTCAAATTGCTGCATCCAAACAAGGTCAGGCTACCTAGTGTAGAACTTTCGATGGAAAGCAATAAGAAGGGAGTTTTTATTTTTTCAGCCTCAAATTGCTAGATACCGCCAATATCATTTGTTGAAAATTGATTATGAAAAAGAGGTTTTTGCAGTGAATACCTGTGCATAGATGTTTACTGTCAGTTTTGAAAGTTGATCTCCACAAATAACGCCATACCCGGCACCCATATAAAATCTGTGCACTTCATATGGACTTCAAAATTACTCCTAATTCTTTTAAAGGTGCCACCAGTTTCACTTGAACTTGACAATGAACTCTGTTCTTGTCAGCTGGTATATATCAAGGAGATAAGAATGCTATCGGTAAAAAATTGTAAAGTTTTCAGTGGTACCCGAGTGGCTGCATTGTTAAAATATCACTCATGACATTCTCTTGTTGATTTATTACTTCAATTGCCCTCACTGTGGATGGAACTTCACCAACTCATCAAAACAGATGGCTTTTTCATTTCTCATATATTTCAGTCAAAAGAATTTTTCAAATGTTGTCATAGTCATACCTTTGCCCATCCCATGAAATGTCCCGAGGGCCCGTACATACCATGTATGACCTTGACAGGAAATCAGAGTTGACTATAATCTCTGGTATTTTTTTTTTCTACTTTTGAGCAAAGAACATACTTTTCTTTTCACTTTCAAAGTCAATCTCCTCATTATTCTGTGCTGTTTTGCTTTTTTTTCCATCCATATCTCTTACAAATCTTGGTACACTACTTTTTTTCCTTATAAAGAGTGCACTCACAGAATCACTTATGACACACCATATCCGCTGTTGTAAATTTAGTTGCCAAGAGAATTAAATGGCATAAGTTGCCATTTTGCGAGTATTATTAGTGTATTTCAATGTCCAGATAGTATCTAAAGTCTTTAGACCACAACCAATAGAGAGGAAGCCAAAATTGGATTACAGTTTGGTGCAGGCACTTGAAAGTAATACCAGCCAAGGTAACTTAAAAACTACATAAAATCCTGTACTTAGTTTCTCCTGATTTTATTATTATTTTTGTGGAAATGATAAAACAAATTCTGATAACAATCCTATGTAAATATTAATTATAGAACAGGAGTTTTGCTAACACTTATGAACACCATTAAATGTCACTGAAACATGCATGGCTTGCAAGATGTGCAATTATCTATAATGTTAATAAACCAAGAGGGGTTGTTTCTTCATGGCTGATTAATTAACCACCTGATGTAACACCAATGTGTGTGTTCTAGGGAATTCTGTCACACTGTGCTGGCTTGCCCTTTGCCTTCCTTTGATATGCATCTTTCAGCTCTCCGATCTGTTCCCAAATTTCGGAGGGACAAAAACGTTGCAAAGTTTTGTTGTACTTTCGTATTAGAAACTGAATATTGCCAAAAACTGTGAGAGTAATGAAGACATTAAACTTTTCAATGGTGAGTGTTATCTTATCGTTGGTTGAGTTTGATTAATTATATAACTATATTAGTTTGAGCCATTAGGAAGTACTTGCCAAATGACAAAAATAGCTGTTGAATAAGACCTGATCAAAAATAAGGGCGTCTCCTTTTTTCTTTTTTTATCAAAAAGAAGGCAAAAAATCTCCTGACTCGTTCAGTTTCATGGAGTTACACGTAATAGAAATACAGAGTACAGGTCAATCAAACAGAGAATTTTTGAAAAAGTGAGGCTGTCAGAATTTCGTCCATGATATTGAAATGTGATGTTGTCAGTTGGATGTTGTTTGTCCCAAGGTGAAATCCACCATAAATGGAAGGAACTGCTCGCAGGGAAAAAAAAAAGAGAATGTGTTTCATTCGGTCAGATTGAAGAGACAATTCTTGACAAGTTTTATTCTGAGCTATTTAACACCGGCTAAGCATGTTTGGTCATCTGCTTCGCAGCGTTCAGGGGCAGCCAACAAGGCCATTCATGGATGTAATTTGCTAGCATTTTCTTGGTGGGTAGGCAGCGAGACAGTTTATTGCTTGCATAAACAGGCTGAAAAAGATCCGAGAGGCAACGTTTTACTCTCAGTGAGTGAAAATAAGTTTATTCTTCTAAGTCAACTGACAGTTAAGGAATTCTAAAAAGGAGTATCATTTTAATGTTCACCACATTATGACAAGTCTTCCACTTTTGTGTTGTCATACGGCGAGAGTTGATCATATTGATAACAACAGGTTTGTTAATCCTTTGAGTGATATAGTATTTCCTCAGATTTGTTGTCACAAGATCCTCATGTGACATACTAAAAAGCATCAATGAATCTGTAGGAATACAAGTTGCCATCCTTAACACACAAAGCAACTGGAAAATTTCATGAAATTTGACACAGGTCAGGGAAATTGACCATGCTTGCTTGAAATAGTTTATGCCTTGAGAGACCGTACTATTGCTTTTTCTTTCCGTTAAAGACAATGTCACCCAGTGAAACTTAAAGGTTTAAATACCGGTGGATCAAGGTGATCGTAACAATGACTTTGTATCAGTATCCTTGACCCAACAATTGTCATGGACAGTCAGCAAAGAAGGAAAAGTAGAAAACGAAAATGCGGAGGAAATTCAAGTTTTGTTAACTTTTAATTGCACTCATTATCCCATGGGGTAGATCAAGTGTTTATCCTTCAATTAGTCTGCCTGGCTTAATGAAAGAAAAATAAACACGTAAGATTATCATGTTTCATGTTTCCCTGGAAAAAGGAAATCGCCTGACAGTTGCCGGGCCTGCCCCTACTTGAAGTGACGAACTTCCTGCTGTGCTGATAGAATGTGTAACTTCAAGAGGCAGTGTGACACAATCTTTCACCTCTGATGAGACGGTTCCACCTGGAAGTTCTACACCCCCCTCAAGTAAAACTTCCTCTGCATTTTATTACTGCTTTGTGGTTTTCATTTGTTTTTCTGTGATTTATGGTCTGTTTGAACTTTTTAAGGGAATGAGGAGGATTTTCTTCTAAAGTTGACTCAGTTGACCAACGTGATAGCTGAAATCAAGTGGAAACTTTCCTGAGGTTTTGATGATCAAACAGATTGCAACTCACTATATTCATTATTTGAATCTTTTGATTGGCTGCCAGAGGTATAGTTTTGGCCAATCGGAATTCAATACTTTTGTCTAAAAAACTGAATAGATTGGCCAGCATTTCTCCATTATACGGACCATTATAATTCTATAGTCTGAAAAAATTCCCATAAAATTAACAAAATATTTTCTACTGTAATTGTTTTAGTAAATTCATTAAAATAACCATCCACATATCATTTCAAGCTAGGTTTTACACTTTTGATTGTCAGCCCTTACTGAAATTTCATAATTTGACACCTGTTCCACTGGCCGATTTTATCATGTGTCGGTAATTCTTGAAATTGCTCATGTTTGCTAAATTTTCACGAGTGATTTGTGCCACGTGTTTATTGTAAGAACACCTTCAGGTTTATTGCTTGATATAAAGAAATGGACATCTGCACACTTCGCTGATTGATTTTCATACAGTTTTTCACTCTCATTGCAAATAAGATCATTTACAGAGAAACCTTATCGTGCAACTGCATTAAAACACTCAGATCTAGACTCTCGCCAGTCGCTTGTACTGCTTGATCTCGCGTAGCTTCCGGTATTTATAGCTGGTACAAGCGTCCTCTTGCCTTCGGCACTCTACCTGGCGCCTTCGGCACTCGATCGCCTACATTGGATTGCTACGGCACTTAATAAAGTGACTCCGGTCAAAAGAAGGCACGAGGACTGTCGACAGTCTAACTCAGATCGTGTAATCGTTCTTCTAACTATCCCATCATGCATCAAGCTGTACCACTCTTGCTAAAGACACTGACTCATGTAAAATATAGAATGGTGGATTCTAATCTCTAATTTTACTAATTGACATTGATTCTGTATACATGCTAACACTAAAATAACCCATGTTTGTTCTTTTGTTTCTATGCCTTTGTTCTTTTTGTTCGTTTTTCTGTCTTTTTTTATTTTTTTATTTTTTTTGCATACTATAATAGAATCCGAAAACAGGGCAGTACACCGCTCATATTATGCAGGTTAGAATACAACTTATCATTCTTGTGTCTCTGGTGAAATCCTAACTCCTGTTAGATCTCCATTGTTGCACTCCTCTGCTCCCTTCTTGCTTTGTTTCGCAAATCCTTCTCTGCTTCTGTAGAATTTCACATTAGATAGACTAAGCGTAGACTCACATGCTTGAAATTACCCATAATAAATGTAGCATTTTGCAGAACCCTTTAACTTTGTAGTAATTGACAAATGCTAACTGCCTTCCCTTACATATGGACTCCTCTATAAAAAGATGATCACTAACTCCAAATCAACACCACGGAATACGTATCATAGTTGGAGTACAGAGCATTGCATTGTTAGTTGAATCCGAAGATTCCTACGGTTTGGTTTCAATTTGGGAAGCTTCTTGAAACAAAGTCTCCCATAAACCAATCCTACTGTTCTTTTAATTTTGCTGTGGTGATAGTATATGCAGTACCAATTTTTTTTCCATTTTTTCTTGAAATTCCATATAGTGTTTTGCTTGCCTTATTGACACTGGTAGGCTGTGTTGATTTTCAAGAAGTTTATGTTTGATGTTCAATAACGAAATTGAGAGCCTATACGCTTTAAAGGATGCAGTTTTATTTGCAATAACTAAAAATGAAAGGTAACACAGAAGTCATGGTGAAGAAATTGTGTGCTTTCATATCTTTAGAAAACTGCAATGAAAATGATTAGAGAGATGTTAAATTGCAATGGTTTGAGTGATATCAATAAAAATGTCGTAAAGAATAATTCACACTTTGTTTTGTGATATTCTGTGCAAACTTCAATTAAGTTGTACTCCGTTTATTCCAAAACAAGGTCATGAGCAGCGGATACAGTGCAGCAGTAAAATAACAAGAACACACACCAATACACAACAGTGAATTGTGAAATAATGAGACAAGTATAAATGTATAGGAAAACTACACAAACCACAGCAAACATTGTGAACTATATTCAGTTGTCATACTTGCCAATCAATCACAGTGTAGTGTGTGTATGTATATATATATATATATATATATATATATATATATATATATATATATATATATATATATATATATATATATATAATTTTTACCCTGGTTTGACTCATCTGTCTACCTATGCAATGTGCTTACCACACTATGATTTTGACTTTACTCATTGACCTGTCAAACTCATTTGTAGAGTCAACAGGAAATGTACAGCATCTTTTAAAAGGTCTGTTCAGTGAACTTGTACAATCTTTCATTCTGTGGCTTGTGAGGGGATAATTAGAGATCAGCTGCTATCATTAAAACGTAGTGTAATACATACCATAGCGCATGTACCTAAATGTACCAACCAATACACAGAACAGAGAGAAAGGACAAACATACACACATGTAAAATGAAACAGTCCAAGAAGCGGAAGTGCATAGGCTTTTTTTTTTCAGATTTGTTCACGTTAAATACTCCATACAAAAAAACAGCATATCCGTCAATTGTTAAGAAAAGTACTAAGTTTTGAATTCTCTCTCATACATACTTATATCTTGTAAACCTGATCTTGGTTACGGGGCTTCGATGTCAATCTACCTTTCTTTTTAAAAAGTCACTGTGAAATCATTTCTCATAGTTCTCTTACCTTTCTGTCCTGCCATCAGCATCCAGACTTCATGAATTATTAAAGGGACAATAGCTGTAATTTTTGATGGTGTTTTCATATAATTTTTTTGTTTCATAGAAATTGTTGTTTTTACTCCAGTATATAAAGCCACTGCAGCCTTTCCATATGGAAGTTCAGAGATGATTAGACTTGCCCAAACATACAATATACGATGTTATAATTAAGGCCAAAAAAAGACTTTCTGGTCACTGCTCGCGTCATTTCAGAACCTGCGCGTCATGTCTTTTTTGGGGGTTACATACTTATCAGTACAGCTATCCTTGATATCCCTGTTTGCATGTCCAAGAATGCTAAAATGAAAACGGAAGTATTATGCAGCCAGTGATAAAAGACAATAACTGTTGCATCAATAGTGCCAAACCAGCATTGTTAAGAATAAAAGAAAAAAAGAAAAAAGAGAAAATAAAGAAAACCGTGTCGCCGCATCACTTTTGCTGAATGTCAATGACCAGAAACACTTTTTTTGTCTAATAAAAGAAGTCTAGTCTGGACTGAAATTCAGTTGTCAGCAATACCATAGGGCACTGTGCTCACACAGGCTGTGTTAACAATTGGAACACTAGCAATTTGACATGAGGAAAAAGAAACCGTTTAAGGGACAGAATAGAAACGCTTGAAAAGACATTAAAATTCCAGCTATTGTAACATTGACAATGCAAGAGATAAAAGAAGACAACTTGAACTTGGAATACTCAAACTTTGATGCTTGATAAACTTGTTTACAATCATCAATACATAAAATCCATACCAGAGCCAAGCCATATCTTAATTTATATTTCATTTTAGACAGGTGTGATTTGTGATTGTTGAAACGAAGATAATGACATATCTCTCTCTCTCTCTCTCTCTCTCTCTCTCTCTCTCTCTCATTTCAGTTGATGACACCCAAGTTCCCATGTGTTATCAAAATTGGACACGCACATGCTGGTATGGGCAAGGTAAGTATCAAAGCTTGTTCTACTGAATATCATCACCACTTGACATCATCCTATAGAAATGAGCAGATATTGAAGATATATTGCACTAACAGAAAGGTTTGACTTAAGTCAGTTGACTACCCTAGTCAGTTAAATTGTCTACATGGCCACGTCAGTTCAGTAACGTCAGCAGTTCTAGCCAACCTTTCAGGTTGTGTTTTGATAAGGGTGGGAAGTACTTTATTGTAGTGAGGCGTAATTTGGTACTGTAAAGGACGTCACAAACACAAGTCATGAGGGGATTAAGCAATAATACACTGCAGCCTAGGACCACTTGAAGTCTATTTTGTGGTCAGTCGGTTTCCTGTGTCTTTGTGAGCTGTGTGAGTATTAGGCCTGTATTAAACCCTTCGCCCCGAAGTTGTATTCGTTTGTCGAATATAGGTTGTCACAAAAAGTGCATCCTGTGCGTGATATGGAAAACACTAGGTAGGTGATATAGGCAGTCTGGTGTCAGCTTTGTCCTTTGTGATACTGTATTGTCAATTGTATGGTGTCGCTTGCAGAAGAATGGGAATTGTTATCAGAAAACTCTTTCCGATGCGTGCTACAGCCAAGATGTTACACGGTGGCAATGAGAAAATAGCCAAAGCTTAATTGTTACCATGGTTGATGTTGCACAATAAGTTCCTGTAACTGTTCAAAGAGAATGAGTGAATTTGTGAATGTGTGGTACCTTTCTATCAAAACTTTCACTCTGGAGGTCATGTTGTAAACTGACAACTTTGGCGGCCTTGTTGATACAATTTTTTGAAGGGAGCATTGGAATCGATATCAGAGTGTATACTTTTTCAAGTATTGAACCTTTAATAACTTGGTGATCAAAATTTGTTTTTTTAATTCTGTTGTCCAATTTAAAGACCAAAAATAATGCATGTAAACTGATCTTTTTGTTACTTGGCTTATTTCATGTGTGTTTGCCTTTGTCAAGAAAGTCATGATTTTGTTTAGGCAAAGTATATATTTAAGACAAATATCCAATGTTACAAGAAAATATTAAATATCAACTCAGCAGGGAACCTGTTACCTGACAATTTTCATCAGTGAAACAACTTTGTTCAAGTGCAGCACACATTGAGAATAGTCTGGACCATATTAAAAGTAGTGTGTCTCAGATGTGAAAGACTTAAACTTTTGCTCAAACTTTCCCTAAGAAAGGGTTCAACCATTCTCTTTCAAATTTAAGAACAAAATTCAGAGGTCGGGGTCACCATGCATATTTTGGTGCCAAAGTAACAAACTGAAGTTCAAAATGGCCACCATTCCTTGTTAACTCCATGGGGAAAAATTTGATTTTCCATTTTTAACGAAAATAGAATGGTGAGAATTTTATTTATTCCTAGAGCTTCAAAATGAGCCCCCAGAAGCAGTAGATTAGAAAAGTAGTGTAAAAAATTGAGTCTGAATGTCAACCTTAACAAGATGCCATTTGTTATGAAAACAAGTGAGATCATGTTTGTCTTCAATATTTATCAACACACAGGTCAGAGTTCAGAACCACCATGATTTTCAAGACATTGCCAGCGTGGTGGCAATCACAAATTGCTACGCCACTACCGAGCCGTACATTGACGCCAAGTATGACATACGAATTCAGAAGATTGGTTCAAACTACAAGGCCTTCATGTGAGTATGTGACCTGTGCACCCGCTTCACACAGCAATTTCAATGAAACTGAAAAATTTGTAAATTACAGTTGTATCCTATAATTGTAGTGATGGTCGAAATTTCTGCTCAGCAAAAACGAAACATTCTTGTGAATTGACTTTGCTATCCCTGCAGTTTGGTCCAGCTCTTATTTTTTGGGAAGCTATACAAACTGGCCAACTTCACAGAAAAGAGATGTAAGGGTTCATGCTTACAAAAAAATTGCAGTTCTCTGTATATAAGTATGAATTCACCTGTGGAGTAATAAGGATATGTTTTTACAGCAGTGTAGAATGAAATCAAAGTGTATGTACTCCTCTGTACATCAAATATTTGGCATATAATATATATATATATATATATATATATATATATATATATATATATATATATATATATATATATATATATGTGTGTGTATGTATGTGTATATATATATATATATATATATATATATATATATATATATATATATATATATATATATATATACAGTCATTTTCAGGTGTTTCATCTGCTAAAAATATTCAATAAATATGGTTGAGTTGACAAAAAGTCACAACAGACTGGAATCTTCCCATTTTTTCTCCGTAAACATTCCATTACTGATCATTTTAGCCATGTAAAAGCTTGGGCCCAATGGTCTAAACATGAATTTTAAATACTTTCTTAGGAGGACGTCTATATCCGGCAATTGGAAAGCCAACACTGGATCTTCAGTCTTAGAGCAAATAGCCGTCACAGAAAGGTAAGAACAATGATAACCTAGGCAAAAATTGATGTTGGAATTTTTCATCTCAATTTCTCAGTTTGCGGCATTGGACAGCTTACTTATTCACAAGATTCTATACATTAGCTGTACGTTCCATGACCAAGTTAGTCTGTGATGCATACGTTTCCAAGATTACAATGTCAGAGTTCCAAATTATTCCTAAATTCTTATGTATTTATATATTTTTCATGTTACATTTTTGTTATTTACTGCATACAATTTCCTCTTCAGTTCAGTGTTCTCTGCTTCCATTATTTATCATTGTACAATCAAATTGGTTTGAGTTTGACACCCAAAGTTTGTTATCACAATTTGTAATATTTTATGAAAGATGAAATGGGTAGTTGGCAAAGTCATAGAAGTAGGTTACAGTAATACCATTTTTGGAGGAAATAATTACCAAATCAATACCGGTAATCCGTAATATCCTGATATATCAGTTATAAACTTCTTTTCTTTTTCTGGTTTTGATTCTATACATTGAGAGATAAAAGTATATTCCAAGTGATAAATTCCATGTCTGTTTCTTGCTACCAAGGTTTAAATTCTGGGTTGATGAGTGCAGTGAGATCTTTGGAGGATTGGATGTTGTCGCCGTTGAAGCCATCCACGGCAAAGATGGAAAGGATTATATCATTGAGGTATGGAATCATAGAAATCTTATTGAATTACTGTCAAACTAGACAAAAGGTGCTGAGAGATACAAGTTCAAACATGTAGGGTAGTAAATAATATTGTATTGTGTGAAAGGGAAGTGCACTTCTGCAAGATAATTTGCTTTAATGTTAGCACTGCTGCTGGTGACTATGAACAGTGTTCTGGCCATTGGTTGTGTTTGTTTTTGTTTTTTTGTCATGCTTTCCATTGGGAAAAGTATATATTGAGTTGTAAAGTAAAACTCTATACAATTACATGTCAAATTGATTGTGGATTGTAGGGTCATCCATACTGCGATAGACAGATGAGTGACTGCCTATATTCTGCTGATGATCAATGCGACTGTGAAATGTCTTGGTATGGCCTTTTCATGAAAATCATAGCTCTCAACTACATTTAAAATATTATTTTGAACTGAAATAGAACTTTTCATTCCCAAAGGTTTACAGAATGGGCGTTTAGAAAATCACTATTCAACTGTATAAAATCTCCGAATTATTCATGATTTGTGATTTGCAGGTGAACGACTGTGCCATGACACTGCTCGGTGAGAATCAAGAAGAAGACAGACGTCAGATTGGAGAACTTGTCTCTCTGAAGATGAATCATCTTGTCAAAACCACCCCACCCTCAATGCGGTAAGTGCCTCCCTCCCTTCCTCAGCAGCTATTCATTTGTTGGCAATATCAGGCAAAGTTGTGAAAACAGGAGATTTTGAATTACTAGACACAGAGGGCGATCTTCTACAATATTTCCTCATTCCAGTTTCTAGTACTTGTTGAAAATTCTCTCCAGGAGGTTTGGCACTGTTCAGGATATACCTAAAGAATACATTCAATTTAATTCTGAGAAAGTGTTATCATGTGATTATTGGAAAGATTCATTAAGAAATGACACATGGAAAATATTTTGCAATTTCATAAAAATGCACATTACCTCACATCACCGCACAGAGCATATAAAATATTCAAAAATGAGTATTGTCTGACGTTTTTTGCCATTCCTTAGTTAAGATACCTACACATTAAAAAGACACATATTTATATTGGTTATATTTTTATCAAAGTTCATAGGTCATGACTTTCATCTTGATAAATGCACCACGTACTAATAATTCCATCATTGATTGTTAAACTCCTAACTTCTATTTGCATGTTTACAGGGCTTGACAATTTTTTTTCCAGTTCACTTGTCCGTTGGACAAGTGGATTTTCAATTTCATTTGTCCTCACAAAAATTTTACTTGTCCTCCATTTGTAATAATTAGGACCAAAATACTTGCGACGAATTCCGTAGCGGCTTTAAGGGCTTTCTTATTTTGGTAATTTTTCGCCGATGTTGACGCCAATTTTTCTCAAAAGTTCACATTGAAGTAGCCCTGCGTACAGGTCTGTGTGTTCCCAGCGTTATACGGCCTCCACCACAAGAGGCCGTATAACGCCGGGAACACTCAGACCTGTATGCAGGGCTAACATTGAAGGTACATATTGTACATCGGCTTCCCGTGTTTGGCAAGCATAAATGCCGTCGTAAACAGATTGGTCAGTTTCTGTTGCTGGTTGTCGTCATTCAGTTTACGTATATCGAGTGCATGCAATCCGGGTGTTGGTATTAGTGAAACCGTATAGGGCTCAGCGGGACCCACAAAATTTCCACAATCATTGTCCCCATCACATTCTCATCTGTGATGCGCCAAACAGTCCAAATGCGGTTGGCTAAACTCGTGAGACCTTATCAATTCAATGCGAAACATTTCGCATCCGTCAAGAAAAGCATTTCGCTTTCCAAGTGGTGTGGCAATGGTGGGTATTTGAGACACGACATACAGAACATTTTGGAACCGTCATATTTCAACCAAGGCCACTGTGCTTTCCATTTCGAGAGATAATATCTACGGCGTTTTTCCTGATCATAATGCTTATGTTTAGATCTTTTGTCAGAAACATCGTTCTAATCATCACATCGAGTCGTCGATTCTCAGACGATCCCACTCACGCTGGCCCCCGTGGCGCCGTCATAAATCATGACAATGTCGTTTCTCAGAGTTACACAATGCCCATCGTCGTAAACCACGTGCCTGTTTACAGCAGCTTTGCTTAATTTTTGCGTAGGTCAGCGGAGCGGAATTATGCTCTGGCTCTCGAGAATACAGAACACCTTGTTTGCGTTAGTGGAAATATTACCGTAAAATACTGGTATTTACAGTGATCACTCCACAAACTATCTGCCAACAATGTTCGTCTACTTCATGAGGCCGCATAAATGATTTTGAAGTACAGCACGGTCGATCGCCGATAAGCAATGTGATTGGGTTTTGCAATTTTTTACCTAATTTGTTGGGGCGGAGCAGTCATGTCAGCATATAACAAAGAAATGCTGCTTTATACGCCAAATTTTAAGCGACTTTTTTAATTGGACGATGAAACAATTTCATGTCGATCATTGAAAAATTGCAACATTGTGTGAGTCGGCAAGTGAATCTCACAAGAACGTCACAATTGTATCTAAAAAAGTCAGTGATTGACATTTATTTTGTGTGAATGACTATGCAAATCAGGCGACACGTGCACAAACAGCAACTTAGGTTCGCGTTGACTACGCCAGAAGTTGCATAAACAACTTGTCCGGCGGGCGACCAGATTTTATTTTTGACTTGCCCGAACGTAAATTTCATTTGTCCCGGGCGTCGGGCGATAGGGATTGTCAAGCCCTGGTTTATATTTTACACACCAAGATTCTTGCATTGACTATTGCACCTTACATCACATAATAACATGAATGTTCATAGCATGGATAGTATTTTATCTGACGAATTCTTTCCTTGACGCAGCAAGACTCCCTCTGGGCAACAACTTTTAGCCAGTTCACAAGGCAGCTCACCCACAACCAGTGCCGCTGGTACTCCAAAGAACACCCCCGGTGCCCAGTCGCCAAGTCCACCAAAAGGGGCCACTCCGTCAGCAAGTCCACAGAAACCGTCAAACACTTCGTCGCCAGCATCATCTCAGAGAAGTACGCCGTCATCGTCCCAGAGGAGCCTGCCAAACCCTCCCCCGAAAGTCACCCCTCCGGAAGAAGACGACACTTTCAAAAACCTGAAGAGGACCTTTGCCAACATCTTTGGGGACATCAATTGAAAAGAATCCTACTCCATTCTGCCCCTCCTTATTCTACCCTACCCATCCCTACCTAAAATGGTACATGCTATGGCAAGGTTGTTGCTTGTGGGTGTTGCCCTGTTTTGAAGCTAGAGAATCTCTGTGGATGTTACGTGTGACTGAGCTGCAATAGATCCAATATGTCTTTAAAATTATAAGCCATCTGATGATTTGGGGTTTTTTTTAGAATTTCATGTGTATAAAAGTTTTTTGACAACTCAATAGGAATTTAGTGAATGACGATAGAGAGAGGTGTAAGATGTAGTATATTGATTCAACTGCACGTGTGTAGATTTATAGATGAGATGTAACAGAGTAGAACAAAGGAATGTGTCTGTGGAAATTATCTGCTGAATATCCATGAATGGAAATCATTTTTTCTTATGTCAGTCTTTTGAAAGTTCAAATCTAGATAGAGTTTTCCAACGCAGAATGTCGATGTGTAATACTCTCATTTTACCAATTTTAAACAAACTCTAAGGGAGCAAGGTATCTGTTACCAAGGCTACCACAGGAGTTTGACAACATCATCCCTATACATATAGCCACTGTAAAAGTTGCCTTAAGCCTACAAACATTCCAAACACACAATGAGATCAATGGCCAATGCTGGACACTGCAAATATATATGAGTCAAAAATGTGTATTTTCACTTTCCTACCCTCTGAAGTTCTAAAATACATCCCCTTCAGCCAATTTTGTTCATTTGTATATAAAAGGGAAAGTTCACACATGAGGTCATAGGTCGCTGGTTAAAAGTAATTGAACTCTGAACTCTAATTGCATTCTGGGATTGCTGGTTGCTATGTGTATTCTCAGTAGAGGACATGAGGTTCGATCATGTCAAGGCCTTAGAATATGTAAATAAGGTCAATTAGGCAATGAAGTATGTTTTTGATAAGAAATATAGTTAAAATTGTAAATGTTATAGAGGTGAAACTTGCTTTGAAATAATAGCATATTTCAGAAAGGTAATGTAGAATTTGTCCCAGTGACACTTCAAATTGAAACTAATTGTACAACTAGAAGCATCATATTATTTTTTTAACATTTTTTTCTCTGAAAAAAAATTATGCATTGCTTTTTTTAGACAGCTAGTTTTTGTGAGTATTAAGCTAAGGATAAATTTGACATTATAGAATAATCAACAGTTGCTGTTAAAGTCAACAAGCAACCTTAAAAAAGAACAGGTTGAAAAGGGTTGAGATTTGACTTTTCTGTCAACACAGCTCTTTGACATTAGTCTTGGATTTAAAATGTCTAAATTTCTCTATGAAAGTTGCCATTTTCCTATACAAATATTTCTGCTAGCTTCTATAATTAGATGCTTTAACCCTTTCACCACCATGGTTTGTCCCAAATCCATTGTTTTCTATGGTAAAGTTGGACCTGTATACAGGGAACTGGGGGTGAAAGGGTTCAGTCATAGAGATTAAAGAGGGTAATTTTCTTACCTGCTTTACCCTCATATTATGTATTAAAGCTTGAACAAAAATCATTCTTTTTTTAACTATGTATGGTGCAGAAAGAATTATGTATATGTGTTTGAATCTGTAAATATTTCACTGTATAGATGCTGAAAATGCATGTTTCCATAGCTATGCATAGAGATTCTGCCTCTTTTGGTGCAATGTCTTTTGTGAATTATAATGACAAGCTGCCACAATTTTTTACTGTCATACTTCTTTGATGTTTTCATGGAAAGTTACTACTAGTTTCTCTCTGTGTCTTAAACAATGGCTTGCCAAAACGTCTTTCCAGTGAAAGTTTTGGATATCTGCCTGTTGGATATATAGTCTGTTAGAATCCTACAGAAGAAAAAAGCAAATCTGCATTGCAGAAAATACCATTGCAATAATTTCCATAAAGGAGTAAAGATTTGAACAAATTTTACTCCTTAGCTTGTGTAGCCGTATTTGTCTCTTTCAATGGAGACAACCTGATAATAGGTAGACGTAGGAATTTTGAAAATTCAAATGTTGTATCAAGTTTGTACTGATTACTGTCACTTCTCGTGGTCTTGTCACAGATTGTATCCAGAGTAAGGATTGGCTATTTTGCTTTGAAGATGCCTAGATATGTCTTAGCATGGCTAGGTAGATATTCACAGCTTAACAGACAGGCTTTAAAAGTCTCAGTGTTATGGTTGGTTTCTTTGTCATTGAATGTACACAGTTTCTCTTTGTGACAGACTGGTTACATCTAAAACTGGTGAGAGGAACGAACTCGCACACCAAAATTTCATTCCTCTGAGTTTGACACGTTTATCTGCGTTTCCCTGAACATGTCCATGTTACCTGTTGGAACGATGGGTTTGAATGAAACAATTGTTTTTGGAGAGTGAATTAATGAAAATGTTCACAGGAGCAAAAGATGTTCATTCTGTTTTAGGCTACAGTCCCTCCACACATCGGTCTGGAAACAGCAGTTGCTTCTCTGTATGGAGGGACTCAGTTCAGACTGTGTGTCACACTGCACTGAGATGTTAAACTTCAGGATAAAACAAAAGAAATAATAGTCTGTAACTAGAGAGGGCGCTCAAATACGTTACATGAATATATCCACATACGGAGAATTGGTAAAGGGTCGATCAGTCAACAAGTTGACACATCTGCTGCAAACTTGTCTTCTCAATGACTTTTCTTATCGATTCTTATAACATAAAAGTAATATTTGAAACCACAAACAGGTTTTTGCCATTTTTTAGAGAACCAATCAGGATTTAGGGATGACAGAAAATGACTTGTATGATGTCATCAAACATTTAGCAATTCTGTATTCTGAACTCTTATAGACAGCATACTGTCACTACTGTCACATTATCTAGTCATTTTTTAAATCTTCAGAAAGATGAATTGTAGTAAACCTACGTAATGAAATTGATGTCACCATCTAGATCTGTCATATTTCAGTTATCTATCTTAGGTAAGTGCCGATTAGTTTTCAAAAGTGAAAAATCTACACCATGTGGTAAGATAAAGCTGTTACCATGGCTACCATACAGTAGACTTACCTATAAATTAATATTATGAAATCGTTTACAAAATTTTCTTTTGTTCAAAAATATCTGGTTATTACAGTCACATGTATGTCTGTGCATTCACCAACAGAGGAGCTCGGTGGCCCCCCCAAAAAACTTGTGCACATACTTCCTGTGATTCATGGTTCGATTATATTTTGTCGAAATGTAATATGTCAGGTCAGTTAGAATATTTCCATTCCGGGCAATATGCAATAAAGTTTAGATGCTTCCTGAACCATCACGTAATGTTCTAAGATGGGTCAGTACAACTTCCTTCAGTGTCGGTTCCTGTAAGAATAGATATGTGTCCTGACAATATTCATTTGCATTCCTCTACTGGATAAATACTCAGTATTTTTTCTGGATTTTCTTTTGTACATATTGTGTTGTGTCAAACATCTAGACAATCTGTCACCTAGAAATAATAAAGACAAAGTGATTCTGCCGACGTTTTTCTGTTCAGTGTGTCTGTTGCGAGGTCGCTTTACACCTCAGGTAGACTCTGAATTTTTCCAGCTGTGGCTGCGAAGTGTTAACTTTGTATTTTTGGAACGACTATGAGGGCGCCCTTCTCGGTCCCAACATCACAGGACAACCAGCATCGTAGGACAAACTGCAAAGTGCTAATCGGACAATTATGTGGTATCCACTCGTACGAGCAATTACTCGGAATTACTGGACACGAGAAATGTCAACAGCTTCATCACACGAGAAGTGATGGGCAAATGTAGTGAAAGTGTTGCAAGATTCATCATGGAGGTTTCAGTGAGACCCTGTGCATTCATACAGTGATAACTCTCTCTAAGGCCAGGAAAAATAAAAAGTTTGTTTCCCATCCCAGACATATTGCAAAAATGATGCAATGACGCGGGGTTTTTTATTCTCTCAATTTTTTTTATTCTTCAACCAACAAGAACGCGCAAAAAACATGAAAACAACATAGGAATGAACGCAGAGATAAATGCACAGCAGTGTTGTTTAGTATTTTTGATTAGCAACAGTTTTGTGGTTTGACTTTCAGTGCAGCAATGCACAGTAACATGTGTACAGTTCTGAATGGAATGTTAGTGTCAGTTATTTTGTTTACAGTTCTGTGTTATGCACTAATGTCGCGTATTTTTGTGTTTATTTTTTCCATTTAATTGACGCGCGCGAGGATGAGAAACAAACTTTATTTTTCTTTGCCAAAACTACCATTCTTACTGTATAAACTTGAAGATTCACGACAAGTAAACAATTTGGCACCGGGATCCTGTTTGCACCATTACAGTATCAATCAATATGTACATCAAGTTAAAGCAAAACTGTTCGGTCTTGGAAAGTATCCCGTCTCTATGAAAACAATATTTTACGAGCGTATTATGGCCCAATTTTCAATCGCTTATTGTACATTTTCGATGCATAGATCGCTCATGAATACAATAACAGGTACATTCTCACAGGAAATTCACTCACTCTGGTTGGTTTGTGATCAAAGTCTATCAGATTCTGAAATAGGCAAAGTACATGCAAGATAGGTGTGTTTATCAATGAAACGGTGTTTTCAAAGGTCATTGATAAAACTCAAATATTTCATGATTCTGTAATCGAAGGAATGCCGTGTTAGGAAACAGCTGATAGCTTGCCATCATCAAAAAAAAAACATCGTTGAATGCCCTGAATGCTGAACGCAGCGGCATCAAACGTGATGCGAGACATAAACATGGCTATGTGTACATCCTGGAAAAAACTCAAAATCAGTATTTAATATGCACAATGTGAGGACTAGAAAAACGAAAAACTCGCTGGAAATTTGGCGAAAGAGTTACTTGTACAATCGACAGTGCCCTAGCTATAGCCCTGCGTACGATGCTGTGTGTTAGCTGTAGCGGCCAACACACAGCACCGTACGCAGGGCTAGCGAGAGAGTTGCCTACATCGACGGTTATTTACGAAAAGTGAATAAAAGACTGGCATTTTTGGAAGCGATCGAGTAGTTGAGGTAGGCAGGGATACGACTTTGGCCCAAGAACGCTGAATTTCGGCAGTAATTTGGCTTTTTACGTCAAGTCCAAAAATGGATTTGAAGTCACCAACTCTACGTACGGGTCTTTGCAGGGCTGTGGTGAGCGGGGCGGTTAGCTGTAGGGGAACACACAGCATCGTACGCAGGGCTACCCTAGCTAGACTGTCTTAATGGGCTGCTTTGCATACACATTGGTATTTAAGCTCCCCTAGTCTGCTCTGACACCCATCATTGGGTAAATGAGAAAATTGGACAGGTAAACATCGACGATTTAGGAAAGTAATGTAGTTTCCACATGAGTTAATGTTCTTGGTTAATGTTATGCCTCTGCTGAATATTTTTATTTATAGCCATATGAATTGTTTAAGAGGTAGTGTTGTTTGGGCCTATTGACATATAAAGCTAGCTGTAGTTAGAGACTATTCCTATAAGTATTCAAGGGGCGAATTTTGACTCCTACAAAGTTAAATTGTGGTCAACTAGTCGTCTTATCGCATAAAATTTGTTTCCACATGTCCATTTGCGATGTGCGAAAGTGAAGTCGCCAAGCGTGAGGATAACGATAAGCCCTTTGTTAGGGAGCCGTCATTGTTTACGGCCTGGGGGTCGGAGGAATGGGAGGGGGGTCACTCAAAAAATTGAAAACTTCAAGGGTGCTCAAAATGTGGTGAGGAAGAAGAAGCTAAGGTTACTCAATTTTTGGTGCAAAATAGAAACGCCTCTCAAATTGCACCACTGCACACATCAATTTCTCAAAATGTCCGATGCGTGTAAAAAAACAAATTGACAACACCTCTCAGATTGCACCAGACTGCATCATTGTACACATCAGTTACTCAAATTTTTCACAGGATCTAGGACAAAACTGATCACTGTTGTGAATTCATCCCTTATTGTATCACAGAAACATATTTTAATTGACTTCAGGCTTTTCATTGGAAGCTGGCAGCTGGAGAAATGACACAAGAAGGTCAAAGAATTTCCCTTCCTGCATATTCTTTAGTCTTCAATTTCTAGCAAACTGGCGAAAACTGATTTTTACAAAATATATTGTCATGGTTTGGTTGTTGAATATTTTGACTCACACTGATCGTGCAAAAATGTCATAAAAATACAGTGTTCAATATAATTTTCAAACAATTTTACCGAGTGCAAAATAAATTGAAACACCTCTCAAATTGCAACATTACACACACAAATTTCTTGATATTTTCTATCCGAGAGGGGGAACGCCCCCTCTACTGCTTTCCCCTTAGGGTGTTCTGACAGTTTTACTTAGTAAAAAAGTAAATTAAAAACACCTCTTACATTGCACCAAACTGCACCGTTACATCAATTGCTCAAGATTTTTGCACGCAAGACAGGGACACCCGCTCTGACACTTTTGCCCTCAACCTTTTGTGTGTTCTCCCCATGCACTTTCAAATTCTGCCAAGTCAGATATCGTAGTGAAAACTCCGTCATGATACCCATCCAAATGAAATAATATTATATGGTTGGATACTGGTTATAGCAGGCTTTTCATATACTTGTATTTTGTTGTCACTTTTAATTTCATTTTGGTTGGTTTCACCTTTTTTAACCGTCATGAGATAACCGATAATAATCTAGCAGGGTACAGGATTTGAAAGGTCTTTACTATTGCTGTATTTTTCACAAATACATCTGTTATTTGTCTTCTAAGTGGGGGGGGGGTGCAGTCAAAATTTCTGAGTTAGAGAGGGGGGTTACTAAAATTCATCATGGTTGGCAAGTGGGGTACTGTTTCCGATGAAATTCCTCCGACCCCCACGCCGTAAATAATGACGGCTCCCTTACATGCCAAATACACAGTCGCTGGTGGTTGGATACACAAGCAACTGTGACCCAATACATGTACGCCATGGTAATTGCATCATTCAGGCCAGTCTTCAACCGACCCCTGCCAAAGTCTGGGGGTACAACCGACCCCTGTCATGCATGATCTGGGAGTACAAAGTCGAGCAACTGTGGATTAGATCCCTGTAACACGCTATGAAATGGACCGGTCAGTAATGTCACAACAAGCCAACAAACAAAATATTTTAGTCCTTTTTTGTATTTTTTACGTTCCAATTCATGCACTATATATATTCCACTGAGAGTGTGTCATATATTGGTGACAATCTTTGTACACAGACGTTTGCGATTAAAATTATCACTAACCAATGAACCCTGATGTAACACAAACAATGCTCTTACCTTTAGGATTGGTTCAAAGGTTTTTTCATTGTTTCATTGTTCTCTTATGACATATCTTCCGCAGATACCGTAAAGGTCGTGAACAAACAGGCTATACAACTGATATGGAGTGTACAATTTACATCCATCTTGATAAGAAGTATTACTAAAACCTATATTTTATTACTTATTTGTTCAACATAAAATTCATAAGATTGTTTCATACTAGGTTATATTCGTCGCTAAATACAATTTGACAAGGTAAACAATAGCGTTAACTCCGATACCAAAAACAACTGGTACGCCGAGCTCGTACCACACGTACGGTACTACATGTTATGCATGGCAAATATTGATCAAAGTTATCAGTTTAAAAAATTAAAAGTCCGTCATTTCATCATCTTTGAACAGGAAAATGTACTTTATAAACCTATGTACAAAAAAAAAGAATTTAACGTAACCCATTGTTTTTTTATAGCATTTACCGCTCCTGCTATAACCACAAACCTAAATGGACAGGCAGTAATAGTTGTTCTATTGCTACATTTTTTGGGGGGGGGGGGGTAGCCACTTGATCCCAACTTCATACTGCTACTTTAAACTTTGTATAATTTTTCCTTAAATGGGGAAGATATTAAGGCAGCGGTAAACCATATTTTTGTTCGCAAAAGTTCACGTAACTAAATATTTTTTAAAAAGTAACTAGTTTAAATAAAGCTACACTCTTCAAATTTTCAGTGTATTGTAATGATATATTAAACTTTATGTAAAAAATAAACAATTATAAGCATATTTAATAATATGAAATATGATACCATTAAAAATGTTTCATATTGTTATTAATTTAAAAATAATGTCGTATTTTCCTCATTCTTTTGGCCTAAATATATTCCAAGGCAATCATTAAACGTAATTATGGCATATTTTTGGCTTGGATGCCCCCCCCCATCTGTTATTGTCCATCGGTCAGAACACGACTTTTCAGCAATATTAGTACTCAAACTTTGAAGACTGCTAGCAAGTGAACAAACCCCCATACTAATAAAAAATGCCATACAATTGTCCAACATAACCCTCGAAACACGTGCGAAAAAATCACTGGCCTACACTGTACTGTCGAGATGATATATTGTTTACAAGAAATGTGAAAAAAAGCAGCTAAATTGGCAAAAAAACGCTTGTTTTGGCTCCATTTAAACCATTTAAATGTATACAATTTTGGCCAAACATTTATATCACAACTACATTTTCTACAAAATGATCGGTCGAAAGTGCCTGTTTGGAGTCAAAACTTTGGGCCAGAATCAAATAAGGTCAATAATCTACATTTTATCAATATTTTTTCGGTCAAATATCTACAAAAAGCGAAAAGGGGAGGATCAGAACCGCGGTATATATGTGTGTACTGCCTTTCTATGGCAGAGTCCCTTCCTCCGAGTCCGGGGCTGCATTGCAAAATCTACGACAACTTGGACGATTGGTCAGGTATTGACTGTTTAATTGCACTGAGGATACCTGATATATATAATTTGTGACTTGTGCATTGTCCTTTTCATTTGACACTTAGAGAATGATCTTTCACTGAAGATTGTCAAAAATGTCAAAATAAAGTTTCTTTGGAAACTGAACAAAACACTGACCAAACATCAACTAAAGAAGCGCGAAATTGGTCGTGTTTTTTTGTTTTCTTGGGGAGAATATTCTGTATTGGCAAAATATTTTTGGACAGAGAAAAGTGCGATATAAAATAAGTATACTAAGGTTTCTACAAAAATAAACTTATTTGTCTCTTTTAGAAGTATTGTCAGTGCATCGCTTGCAAAAACAATTACACATTAATGGATAAGCAGAAGTTGGTTTTCTTGGAAGGTTTGATGTTTGGTAGAGCGTCTGGGTGTGTAAATGAAAATATCAGTTTGAAAGGGGAAAACGAAAACAAACGTTTGGGTGCAATGGCGTTCATCTCAGTGTGCCTGCTAAACAAAGCTATATTATTACTGATAATCGACAATAGTTTACTAAGGAAACAAAAAGAAAGCCTGGCGTAAACGTAGCTTTGGAACAACAATTCTGATGTCAGAGAAACATGTTTTCGTCTCACCATGTCAAAGTACGGCGTTATTGTGCTTACAGATCTATGTTTACAAAGTCGCCACGTTAATTTCTGTATAATCGCAATTGTGAACTATAAATGTCCTAAGTTAACCTCGCCCGTCTGCCGACATAAAGCAGCGGGATCAATGTACAATGATAATTTCTAAGCATCTTAAAACACGAACTACACAAGTTGTAGTATTGCGATTAAGGTACTCTCCGATGACGCAGCTCTTGTTTTCGATATATGAACTGATGAACGCGTATTGGCTACCAAAAAAAAACCACATGGTTTTACATGCACAGCGCTCTCAGTGGTTTGGTTGCTGCTGTTGTTGCTAATGGCTAATAAAGCTGAAGAGTACTAATTTGTTATTTCAATCATATTGTTGTCTTTACCGAGTAATAATTTGAGGACAGGTATTGGCAGACGGAAGACAAAGTGGTTAAATTTGAAAGGGTGTCCCTAATAGTTGGACTCGTCGTACGTTTCCTTTTCTTGCATTATCACAAGCATCAACTTCTGACAGAAATATAGACTCGCATCTGCAGAGAGAGAGAGAGAGAGAGAGAGAGAGAGAGAGAGATACAGCGTTACTTTTGGAGCTGCGCATGTGTTCTGCATGAGTTCTGACTTCAAAGACGAAAATAGTATTCAAAACTTTGAAGGTTGAACATTTCCAAAGCAGGTTAAAGCAAAAACAGGTTATTAAAAGCTAGATTTTTTATCAAAAGCCATTGAGACAATTAATATGAGAAATATGAAACTGGCAAAAAAGTGATAGATACCTAGCGCTTTCGCCAGCCTAGGGGGTTTGGGAGTCCACTTTACGGCGTAGAAGTAGACGGGTATGCCGGTCAGGATTATAATGGTACCGATGACGGCTTCGATGGTGGCGGCGAAGATCGAAACGATTACGATGAAGTAACAGAAGATGGCGAAGATTATCGCTATCCACAGTGGACACTGAGAAAAAGAAAAGCAAATGTATGATGAAGCAAAAAGAATACAAAAAGGTAACGTGCTGGCGAAGTGCGCAACATCATAATTGGACTTGTCTATCAATTCAAAATCTGCTCGGAGGTTCGGTTGTTAATGGTGTACACAGTTACAGTAAGTCTTCGGTGGAATGTTTATTCTGCAAAGAAAACTGTTTCTGAATGTATGGAACTGCAAGCCACTTGTGACATAAAATGATGGAAACACTGAATTTCAAAGAAGATATTCCTGGAAAACCATGCATTCTAATAATTATCAGCCAGCTTTCTTTAACCCAGTACACTGAGCGAACATACAAGATCTGACTTCAGTAATTTTGGAAATACCATGCCATTGTCGCTGTACTGGTGACTTGGCCATTTAGTTCTTTGGAGTTTCCCTCTCCGGTGACTTGGACCAATGGTATTTACAGCGGAAACGCTTCCTGTGCATGTCACGTACCTTAAACGGGCGCTCCAAGTCTTTTTTTGTCCAGCGCATCACGATCAATCCGGTGGTTACCAAGGCGACAAATAGCCAATACGTAAAACTAGTGTAGTTGATCA
>LD527545.1:198794-228124 GCA_001465055.1 Ptychodera flava | reverse complement strand
ACATTACTTATGTGCGAAACGAGATGTCAAATCTACGGGCCGTGGCGCACGACAGACAGAAGTCGTTGCAATTTCTAGAAAATGGGCTCAAAGGGGTGGGGGTAGGGGGTTCAGCTCTACTTCGAATAGCGTGCGCAGTTTCGCACCGACTAAGCACTAGTGAAATACTATGGTTACGCCATGGCAGGTGTGTAAACTCAATCAAAATTCCGATTTTGTTTTGCGATCTTGTTTTTGTAATAAAACCTAACCTGTCAGCAGTTTAACTTCAAAATATCTCAGCAATTTATCATGTTTGGCGGAAGAAAAATTTATAATTCCGTCGGCGGATTTTCGCACTTCCAAACTTCTGTCTTCGGAGGGCGTGAGGACGGAACTTATGAGCTTAATTTGTCATGAGCGTGTTTTATTAGCCATGATCCAGTAGAAGAGTACACATCTCGAACTTTTAAAGACTTTAACTTGCGGTCAAACTTTTCGTAAAGAAAATTTAAACCATTTCCATTCGAATTCAAGAATAGAAATTGGGGATCCCTGTGCAAGCTTTGATACTAGAGAAACAAATTACCCGATGTACATGGTAATATCAACGATTGACATTAACAATCGGTAATTATACCTTTTTTAACCCCGAGGGGAATTTTTTTCACCAAATGAGCCGGTGAAAACTTGAGCGCATTCTACCATACCATACCATAAAGTAATTTCGGATGCAACAACAGCAAAAAAACATGATCTCACTGTACATGTAACATCAAGAGTTGATAATGAACAATCCATATAACAAGACAAATTGGTTGACTGCGTGCACCCGTTCTAATGTATGAAGATTAGATCACATAATTGATTTTTGCCCTTAGGTAATTAATTACAAAATATTTCTTGTATACGCCTAATAATAAAGATGTCAACAAGACAATTAAAGAGGAACACCTGTTTTGAACTACATCAATAATTGTGATATAATGAGTTAAATTACATAAATTTTCGTCTTTAGCTGACTAACTGAGCTGCCAAACTTAAACACAATTAAGGTTTGACATGTATGTGTGTTGGATTACAGAATAAAAACCACTGAAAAAAGACAATTTCATCCGTCAATTTATAAATATTGTCCACATGGTCTGGTTTGACTGTTGACTTGAAGAAACAAAAACAATTGTCTTCGTATTGTAATTGATGAAACTGGAGAACGCAAAACAAATACAAAAGTCAGCCATTATGTACTTGTGCTATGTATGCACGTACACCCGCGTTGTGAAGTTATTTTATATCAAAAGGTGGAATAGTTACTGATCTTCTGACAGGATGGGTCAGTCCAAAGTCAAATTCATTATAATTTCATTAATATTCTGCAATGTTTTCTTCTCTGTGGGCCCGTTACCAAAACAGGGCCCTAATTTACGTTAGGCAGTGGTTATACGTTCTCACTGCCATAACACTGCATCAGAAAATAAATTGAGAAATTGATGTGTGCAATGGTGCAAGCTGGTGCAATCTGAGAGATATTTCAATTTGTTTTTAATAAGTAAAACTTTAAGAGAATGACGCAGGATATCCCTAATGGGTGTCCCTCTCGCATCGAAAAATTTATGTGTGCAATGGTACAGTCTGAGGTGTTTAAATTTGTTTTGCACAAGATAAAACTGTTTGAAAAGGACACTGAACATTGATATTTTTATTACATTTTTTTCATGATCAGTGTTTAAGTCACATTATTCAGCAAACAATGACAATACATTTTGTACATGGTAAAAACAGTTCTAAGTTTGCATGAGATTGCAGATCAAAGAATATGCACGAAAGGCAAATTTACAATTTTATTGTGTCATTTGTAAAATGTTACATTGCTGTAAATGATATTAACGGACCAACAGTAAAAGACAGTATTTTTCTTAAACCATTATTTGTTTTGCAACTTTGAGATTTTACAGCCGGAGAAATGACCTCGCCAGCCGTGCAATTTCTCCGGCTGCAGGCTTCTGCTGAAAGCCTGAACAGTATGGTTAAATGTCAAAATGGATATTGAACTTAAATCAAATAAAATATATGTTTCTGTGATAATAAAGTATTAATTCACAACAGTTCAGTTTCGTCTTAGATTCCGTGCACTTATGGTATCTGCTGAGAGTATGACGTCATATATTTATTATTTATAGGAGTAAGTATACTTTATCAGATAATCCTTTTATGAATAGAATGCGTTTTATGCATTTTATTCATATGGAACTTTGTTCTTGCAATAATTGTGTTTATCAAGAGATTGTAAAAACTTATGTCACAGAAGACAGAGAAAATAAACAAGACAAAGAAACAAACTTGATTTAAAGATACAAGAAATCTCTATTGCTCAGGTATTTTCGGATATATTTTTCTCGCAATAAAGGATGGGGTTGTTATCGATGCAATCCAATTTGTGTATACTTTGTAGAATTAGCTTTCTTTACATACGTTCCCTATAGAATAGAGAGTAGATGTTTCTCATGCCTAATTTATCAGGAAACACTGAAAAATTGCTCATTTAGAATTAATAGTCAATATACTTGGTATACATTCATATCAAATTGTAGTTTTTTATAAAATTGTACTATTTATAATCTATTGTATTTTTCATTCTTTTCTACTATTTCTCTATCATTTCATTACTGCACTAAACGCTTCAGTACATTTCCCAAAAGTTTAGAAGCCCCCTCCGACCCCTCCGGCCGTAAATAATGACAGCTCCCTAGTTTCTGAGCGTTTCTGACGCAATCCGATATAATCAGATGGAACTCAATATTTTGATGGAGTTTGATGCAATCGATTGGCTAATAACTTATCAAGGTGGCGAAACCTTTGCCATGGACACAAGTCACCTCAAACTAAGTGGCGTACTTATACAGTGCCGCGATGTATCTTTTTAATGGCAGACAATTGCCCTTATGTCTGGACCAAGCATGGCCATGAGAGTTGGAGAAGCCCTTTGAAGCAATAGGCTATTATCACTTGACACTAATCGCTATCAGTAAAGAGATTATAATCCAGTGAACTTCTCGCTTATTTTCATTAATGAAACACTTACTTCCTTTACTATGGCCATTCTAGTACTACATCGAAACAGTTAGCTGGAAGTGTGGTAAAATGCCACGGTGCAAAATGATGGTGGCTTATGAACACAATACTCGCTTCATAAACAAGAAAGAATTAAATTTTCGGAAAAACATCGAATAGTTTTTAGGACCCTCTAAGTTTCGCAATACTCCGTTGGTATGTTGCTTGACTGTGTAGATTGCTTTTGAAGTTTGTGGAGTACACGATGTTTTCACCTCCTTTCTTTTGTGAAAATCGAAATTTTTATTTTTCCTACAAAATAGATATAGGCCACTTTGAACGACATTCGGGATTTTGATTCTCATATGCCAAGTTGAACAACGATGCTTTAATCGATGAGTGATTTGATTCGGGGAGTTTCAAGTGGCCTATGTTGGGACAAAAATATTATAAATTTACCAGTTTCCAGGCGTATGAAGGTAAATTGACTTTACATCATAAATCGTCATTTCGTGTAAAGCACAGCCAATGATTGATTATGGTATTTCTTATTCAAAAAACACTCGTTAAGTAAGCAGAACAAAACCATGATTGAAATTATCTATCTTCTCTGTACCGTAAACAGTGCTTCTCCGTAAACACAAATGAAATGATACAGTTGAAAAACACATTGGCGCCCCTAAGCTCACATTAGAAACTCCATCCTTTGAAAAGAAGATGAAGGCAATATTCCAACACATGTACTGAACCCGTCCGGGCAGATAGCCCACATAGCCCATGTACTGGATCCAGATAATGTATACATTGGAAGTATACTATTCTATATAATTGCTTATTAATTAAGGTTTTTCGCTTCGTTTGACGTTGATAAACTCTTTGCAAGAGTCGCCCAAGTTCACGCAGATGACATCTGTGAAAGGTTAGAATCTTCTATACAATCCTGGAAAGTTTTAGTTTTCGGTAAGATCGGAAAGTCGTCAGGATGGTATACTTATGTATTATCATCGATGGCTCGTTGACGTATATTAATGATTTGGAGGTCACACGTACATGTTCTGATTAACTTACTGAAATGATAGCCCTTTTGTCGGTGAAGTTGCCATGCTACTAGGAGTTAGCGTTGTCCAAGTTATTGCAGGGATTGTTACACCTCAGACAACTACGATTCAAAGTTACACCAATCATGGGATAAATACCACGACTCCATGGTCTCTGAATGTTTCTGTATTGTTATATTTCTTTACATGTTAAAACTTTGTGGTTCACCGCCAAAGAGCGTGTTGGCTTAAACCTATAACAAGAATTGACACTACGATCTTTCTAAATTGTTAAAGTGCTATTGAAAAATCCTGAAAAGGCTGGCCTTTCTTCCAATGAAATCAAGCCCCCTTGCAAAGCCAGGCGGCATTGTAGCAAATTTGCTTTACATCAGGGAGGTAGGAAAGCCCCTACCCACTTCCTTACTGCGATATACGTGCCTTTACTTGGGCAAAGGCCAACTTTTCGGCCAGTAATAAGGCATCTTTGCTTGCTTGCTTAAAATCGAGAGAAAGTGCGATTTCAGTTGTCGAACGATGTGTGCATCAATTTCGGTGGACAGGATTACAGGGTGTGAAACTAAACGTGTCTTAAAACATCGCATTGGAATAAAAGTGACTTTCCTTTGGATATGGACGATAAAACTTATCGCTGAAATGCGCGATCATTTGTTTATTTTGGGTTGGCAAAGATTTTGAATGGTTGTCTAAAGGCAACATCATATATATTGAAATGTATATTATAGGTTATCTCGTGGTCACGGTTCAATTGGTAACTACAGTCTGTCAATCAGTACCAAAGACTAAACAAACCCAAGCGGAGTTTTTCGGGGACATCACATTTGAATTGAACTTTATCTGCCAGCTAGCTGGCCACACTTCTGTTACTTGGCCAAGTAACGCTTCGGTCGTTATTTGAACACTTTCCTCTTCAACAAACATATAAAATTTGCGTGTTCTTGTGCGACAAAGATAGACTGTTTCATTGTGAGAATATCCGAAACCGCGTCAGAATCCGAAATGTATCTCACTCTTATGACCTAAAAAGTAACGCATGATAAACTATGCGCAGAGAGGCATGTGTGTATTTATTGATATATTGGGAGTCACGTGAATCGAGTATCTATGTTATGACTGTCACAGGAAGGTAACCTAGTTTTGACTTTCGCAGGCCTTGATGTTTTCAAATATCTGACGAAGCGGTAACTTTGAAGTCGTGATATCATTTTGACATTTTGTTCATGATCTTTCGTTCTGGTTTACTTGTTGACGTTTTTGACCTAAATCACAAAGGATAAGCTTAGCATCACAACGTTTCGGAAAATCTATTTGCTCAAGTGTAAAAATTTGACAATGTTACAAATACCACATGTTTGTAGACCACGCTGCCCGCATGCCCCTCCATGGTGGAGGGACTGTGTTTCACGGAACCACGTGGCACAATTTTCAATGAACTGTCTTGGGTTTGTGTGTTTGTCTTGCTGCTGGAAAACTTTACAAAAATCATGTGCTACAACAACCTATTTTGTATTTTGCCTTGATTTTTTTTTCAATAAATTCAATGATGAGCTCTTGTGAATTATATGATTACCTGATAGAAAAAGTTAGCCTCCTACCATTTTACGGTAAGACGGCATATTACAGTGTGTTAAGGAGTTCACTTGATGAATGATAAAAATATTGCACTTTAAAGGTTTATTATTTACATGTAAGAAAGGCGACTCACATTAACTCAAAATATTGACCAGGTAGGTTTAAGGATTTGTTGGAACGCCTCCGACATGCAGCGCGCACAGTCACTCAAGAAATCGCGACTCCGATGTTAGCAAACACACATAGACGAGCTGATTTTTCAAACGCTTTCCTCACAATATTTCAATACTAGTGAATATGGTGCTATGGTAATTACAAAAATCACCATGGACACAATACAAAAATCACCATGGACACAATATTCATTAACGCGTCCAACGCTTTCCAAGAGTGAAAAACGTACTGACGAAAACATAAGCAACCGTTACACGCTGACTTATGATGAGTCTGTGTAAAACTTTAAAAGCTTTATTTAAGTTGATGGAAAGCTGCGTGAAGCAACACGGGTGCCTGTGGGCTGGGTAGTCTGCTAGATCGATCGATTTTCCGCTCTAGATCTATCTACCGATGCCGTTGTCGATCTGCCCGTCACTGCTAGGTTGCAGTGGTGGGCAGATTGACGACGGGATCGATAGATCGAGCGGAAAAATCGATCGATGTAGTACACTACCCAGCCTACGGGCGCCTGTGGAAGCAACATGGGCCAGAAGAGATCTCCCAATCTCTGATCTAAGATTTTAAGGGAGGGGTGCAGTGTATTCAAAAGCCTTGGTCGGAACACAAGGAAAGTGACAGTTAATATTACCTATACCATTGTAAATGATAGCAGCCTTAAGTAAGTCTTTTACTTCGTGCGTACACATGGGCAGTGGTGTTCCACTCCAGTATCTATTGTGCGTTCTCTAAGAAGACGTGAATGTACCAATAATTACGAATGTATTGATGTCAATTGAACAAATAACAACGGACAGAGTCGTCATAATTTAATCTACAGATCAAGTAGTGTATAAATCTTTTATTATCACGGTATGGTTTGCATCTTTCGCGATCAGCTTCCTTTCATTAACCTATAACTTTGTATATTGTCGGAGCGACCCCTATTTCGGATGATAAAATATCACTGCGTATTGAAAGATAACGTTAGGCACCTGTATAAAAGATATTGATAATAATATGACAATAACAAAAATAATCACAGAATCCGTGGAGGATGGCATAGTCTAAACCAAAATAAGTAAGCATTGTAATTGTGTTAACTTACATTATGTAAATGATTTGATTTTTATAAGCATTTCGTAAGTTGTCTTTCATAAAATCCTGTGCGCGGAAAAACTCTTTCATAAGCCTTTTTTAAGCCGAAGATTTTCCGTCATATGCTTCTTCCCTTTTCCATAATTATGGAACTAAGAAAGTCAGCAGAAATGAAATAAATGTCAGATTTCAGATTTGATAAAATTTGAATTCTCCGGGGAATATGGGTTGAGTCTGTCTCTACGGACAGTAGGCAATACGTCCAGTGTGACTTTGCAGCAAACAATGTTGTGTCACGTGCTTCCATAACATACACGTTCATTTTAATATACTGTATGTTTTTACTGTATTGATATGAACATGTCGCATTGGAAAATATGAAATAGTGTTCGAGGGATAAAAATCCTCTCCTGTTTTAAACGGCCCAAGGGTTTTCCGAGGTCAGGAAACTTTTCACATTAGTTGATCTTTGATACCTGTTCTGAGGACCGACAGGACGATGATGCCAATTACGCCGACAGCAATGCGTTGGAGATAACTTTTGTAACTTTTTTACTGACAATATTGTACATGTACTTACTGATACACGCTTCTGAGATGAGAATTACGGCCCAGTCCGGCGGTAAACAATCTCCGTAGAACGGAACGATCACATATATCGCAAAGGTCTGTGATATAATCGCTACGTTGCCCGGTGCTACGATGAGAAAGTTGATCCAGAGCATCAGGAAGGCAAGGAAACGTCCGAACGCCACGTTCAAGTATGTATACTCGCCTCCAGACTTTGTTATGGCGCATCCCAACTCCGCATAACAAAGCCCACCAAGAAATGCAGCCAAACCGCACAGTGCCCATACTATCAGAGCTGTACCGACGGATCCACTGTATTCTAGAACACCTTTAGGCGAGATGAAGATCCCCGAACCAATAATTGATCCGACGATGACAGAAACAGCGGTTACTAAATTAATACTCTTCTTCATCGCCACCCCCTCTTCACTGGTCTGTTCTGACGGTTTTGCGTTACTACCATCGGTATAATTTTCGACACCATCCTCCTGGTTATATCTTTGTCGTATCTCAGTGTCGGACTCCATCGTCATTGCCGGGTTGTCGGTCATCGCTAGTGTTTTTACAGACTTAAAGTCGTGATGATTTAACTGAATGTCTTCTCTCAGAATGCCTGAGTTTATCGACCAAACTTTAACAGGCCTCCTTTCGATACTCCTGCCAAATTCCGATAGATATCTCTGCCATTGACAGACAGGGCTCCGGTGGTGCTGGCGAGTATGGGCTATCGCGTCAAGACTGATGAACACATGCTAAATAAATATTAAAAAGAACTCACTGGTCATTTTAATGTTTAACAAGTGTTATTATTTGGCCGACAATATTGCATGTGACTTCCTTGATTTGACTGTTGAAATTATTGATCCAATGATTACCATAGAATTAACCCGTGAGGACCCGTAGGCCTGTTTTAATTGTAATCAAAGTGTGAGTGTGAAAGGGCTTTACAAAAGAGAACAGAATGGTAAACACTTGCCTTTAGCGATAGCTGTCATAATGTCTTCTTATAGTAGAACCTCAATATCAGCTCCAAATGCGATATATTATTGTCGCTGCAACCATCGGGTACACGTCTTCGCTAACCCATTCCATAATTTTTTTTGGAAACCTCAAACCTGTATGTCTCCATTATTACTTGTGGGCTGTTTGTCTGTCAGTGAAGCAAACTTCTCAAGTTGACAAAGAACACCGTACCAGATAGTGTTTCGTCACTTCACTGCCAGTTTTCGGTCTAAAAAGCAATGACGTCAATAATATCAACTTCACCATTATTTAATCATAGCACATATTCATGTGATTTAAGATTTTGTATGTATGTATGTATGTACATACATATATACATCCATCCATCCATACATTAGCAATTGTTAATAATAATAATTTATTTATAAAACCCATCAATATCCACAATAAAGGTGATCAAGGACGCTGAAATAAAATTTACGCATCACAAAAAGCAACGAAATACTTAAAAAAAACATTTAGAACAAAAGTCTAACAAGCAGATTTAAAAAGGAAAATTTTAAGATTAGTTTTAAAAATTGACAGGCTAAGCACGTAGCCGACCAAGACTTGTGCGGACAAGATATCCTTTAGCCACAGGGATATATTCAAGGACAATAAATACTAATATGATAAAAACCAAATAAATTTCGTTGTCTACAATTTTTTTTCTGTCTCTCTTTCTGTTACCTATTAGCTGTGGAAACGCAGCTATCTGTTGGCGGGGTACAGCGTGCGTTGTTATGCGGGTCAAAGGTCAACCCCGCCACGGATAGCTGCGGCCCAACTGCGAGCGAAAGTGGGTCTATTACGACGACACAACATGTATCGGAACTTTGAACAGCAAAATAAACCAAAGTGAGCGTAATTCAATAAAATGACCTATACCTGCCTGAACTCTGATTATTGCTCATTCCCTAACTCCTTTTATGAACAAAATTTCTGGTTCGTTTACTTAATTCGGTTGATTTTCCAAGGAGTACTCAAGATTTTCACTCCAGCAGTGAACTTTGACTTCTATTGATATGCTAATAAGGATCTGACGGCCGTCACGCTATTCACGTTCAAACGAGCAACGTCCTTATTAGCATATCAATAGAAGTCTAGTTACCTATACGCTCTGGGCTGTGTCGGATATGCCTAGTAAAATGCCCTCTTTCTTGCTTCCGCGCGTCACCTGAATCCGTTGTAGGATTATCAAGCCTGATTTCAAAGGGGAATCAGACTCGATAATCCTGCAGACTTGATAATCCTACAAAATATTCAGATCACGCCCGGAAGGAAGAGTTCACCGAAAGAGGGCGCATCTTACTACGCACGCGCTTACACACATACACACACAGTCCGTCACGTCTCAAGCGAGCAGACTTTATAGTTAAGAAAAGGCAGACAGAAAACACTTGCAGACAACGAAATTTATTTAGTTTTTATCATATTAGTATTAATTGTCCCTGAATATATCCCTGTGGCTAAGGGGTATCTTGTCCGTACAGGTCTGGGTCGGCTATGTGCTTAGTGTATGAAATATGTATGTATATCGATAACTTGATGTGATCGAATTCCGTTAGACCATGTAGGGGACGTGTCTATTGATTATCTGTTAATCATTCATTTTATAAAGGGCGTTTTTAGTGATTTCATCGTGCAATGTTTCAGCGATGTTCACATGGGGTCAAATGTTCTTCAAATGCTGCAGCATTGAGATGATATAAACCTCTAATTTTAAAGTGTCCAAGCAATGGATAAATAAGCCCGACCGTGGACGTGTCTAAAATAAACAGAATCGAACTCTTGGTTTGAGTCACCGCGTGCAAAATCTTATTTGCATTCAGTTCATGAATAATTTACGAGAGTAACCATCATATAGATGGTGCAATCGCTGACCTGTGTACCCAACCGTCAATGTAAACATGTACTGTTTATTTTCCAAATATAAATTGCATCATGTCGGGTATAAAGTTGACATGAAAAAAGATAAACCACAGACAAGCTTCAATGGTTAAAAATTTCCTTACGCTACCAATAAAACTTCTAAAGAAGTTACAATACCAATTTGAACAGATAAATGCGGTAAGAAAGTTGAATCTTGTGAGAAGAAAATACAAACCTTTCTTTGTTTCTGTTATAGTCAGGTAAAAAAATAATAATCAAGATTTTTTAAAAGTACCATGTGCTTGCCCCAGCCGTGTACACAAAGCTACTATGATGGGTCAAGGCTATGGATACAATCTAAACACGGAAAAACAATTTCTTTTTGGAGTTTTTGGCCAGCGTGTCTCCAGATTTAACGGTTCAGCCGTATGCATGGGTGATACATGGGCATATTTTAAACAGTCGTTGTAAATATTTACTCCAGTAGTCATCGACCCAGTGACCAGGTAACTTGACATGAATCATTGATCGGAGTTCCCTTGTCCCTAACCAGGCGGTGCTACTAGGAGTAGCAAAGCTATGTTTACTTTTGAGTCACGACAATGAGTTCACGCTATAGTATAGCGAATTAGTGTTTTCAATTTATCTCTGCGCCGCTGTGCGACTGAAAAATCATCCGTCCCAGGGAAATCGTACAGGATTTTATTGGTCTGTGTAATTGCTGCAAGCTACATGTAAGAGGTAATGTGCTTTTGGAAGAGTAGGATAGGCTTGGATGATGCAACATTAAAGGTCACGACGTTCTTCAGTCAGCACTAACGTTATCACAGCTCTGGTTGTACATTTGTGTAGGCATAATTATTCGACGATCAAAATCACAATAATGGCCGTTTACAACTTTCATAATTGTCAACATATCGAGAGTTTGAGTGGTGATTGCCAAGTTATACTGACTTTAATATGTAGGGTGAATTAGAAGTGACCGTTCCAATGGCTGTGTCACCTCTTCTCCGGTGCCAATAACATTACTGGGCGGAGATGAATGAGACATGTATGCGTGCATCAACATGAGAGTTCTACAATCAACACGCCTAGTGTTGACAGTATGTCCCATCAATTCACCCCTCCACCTATCTTTGTGGCCAACCAAGTCTTGGGGAACATTCATAGTAGACAATACCAGTGCAAACTGTTGCCATCCCCTAGGAGTGAAAGTTTTCCTTTGACGCAAAACATCATTGACAAGATCTACCATGTGGGTACCAGGTATGGGATTTTCATCGTACATCAGTCCCCCTTCTCATTCCAGTCAATCAGATCGTTCTGTTTCACTTTCTGCAGGAGTACTTTTGCCTTTGTCTTCATAGATTTTGGTACACTTTGAATGACATCCAATTCTACTCCATCTCTTACCTTTGCATCATCGATCCTTTCTCCTTTTGCACTCAGGTTCAATGAAGACACGGTAGAGGAAGTTGGACCAGTTTTCATTTCAGTTGGGACAATGCTGATTTTCATTGGTTTTTTCCTTTTGTCTATAAAAGCTCTGTACTGCTGGAGAGTTTGTTGGAACAGTTTGGCTTTTTCATCATCAGCTAAATCTGTTCGTTCAAAAATCTGTTGCATCTCCCGATCTAAGGAGGACAATACCTTGGTGACGGGATGTGTAGTCTAATTCTCACGATTCTGCTGTAGTTTGGCACGAGTGCCATCTTCTTGGTGTGTTCCATGGGCATGGCGGCTGTCACTTAAACAAGAGACTTCCCAGCACTGAGAGCACAAGTCCCAAAACAGATGAGAGGAATTCTCCTTTCTGAACCAGGATTTTCTTCTTCTTGGACGTTTTAACCTTTCTATCTGTCAGCGTGCGAAGCTGATATTTGCATTTGCTCTATTTCTTATTCTGACTCACCATCAATGGAACACTTCCCCTCAGGATGTTCAAAAAACTCTCACAGAGACAGTGAATCAGATCGTTCCTGGCTCCATCAATAACTTCTCTCTGCAGCTTTGAGTTGCCTCCGGCTAACACAGGGAGAAGGTGGGCATGCTTTCTCATTCGCTGAGACATGATGAATGATGAGATTTCTTCATGTGATATCTATTTGTCTGACCTCCCTCCCACCCGACTTACAAGAGTTAAATACCTATACATGTATTTGTAAAATTTACAAAAATACAGTAATAATAAAGAACTTTCAAATCCTGAAGTACCCTGCTAGATTACATTGGTTATCTCATGACGGTTGAAAAAGGTGAAACCAACAAAATGATATTCAAAGTGAAAAAAAACTACAGATGTAAAAGCTCACGCTATAACCAGTATCCAACCATATAGTATTGTTTACTTTGGGATGGGTATAATGACAGAGTTTTCACTAGGATATCTGACTGGGCAGAATTTGAAAGTACATGGGGAGAACACGCGAGAGGCTGAGGGGAAAGGGTCAGAGGGGGTGTCCCCAATCTTGTGGCGAAAATTTTGAATAATTGATGTGTGCAATGGTTCAGTCTAGTGCAATATAAGAGGTGTTTTTAATTTGCCTTTTTACTAAGTGAAACTGTTAGAAGACCCCAAGGGGGAGAGCACGAGAGGTGGGTCCCCTCTCGAATCGAAAATTTCGAGAAATTAGTGTGTGCAATGGTGCAATCTCAGAGGTGTTTCAATTTATTTTCCACTTGGTAAAATTGTTCGAAAATGATATTGACCACTGTATTTTTATGACATTTTGGCATGATCAGTGTTTGAGTCACAATATTCAACAACCAAACAATGACAATGCATTTTGTAAAAAACAGTTTCTCAGCTTGCCAGAGATTGAAGACCAAAAAATACGCAGGAATGGAAAATCTGTGACCCTCTTGTGTCATTTCTTCAGCTGCCAGCTTAAAATGAAAAGCCTGAAATCAATTGAAATATATGTTTCTGTGATAATAAACGGTGGGAATTCATACGGTTCAGGTTTGTCTAGATCCTATGAAAAATTTGAGTAACTGTTGTGTGCAATAGTGCAGACTGGTGCAATCTTAGAGGTGTTTTCAATTTGTTTTTTACTAGTAAAATTGTTAGAACTTCCCAAGGGGGAGCAGGAAAGGGGTGTCCCCCTTCTCGCATCGAACATTTTGAGAAATTGATGTGTGCAATGGTGCAATATGAGAGGTGTTTCAATTTATTTTGCACCAAAAACTGGGTAACCCCCTCTTCTTCCTCTCCACAATTTGAGCAACCCCCCTTAAAGTTTTCATTTTTTTGAGTGACCCCCTCACATTCCTCCGACCCCCAGGCCGTAAATAATGACGGCTCCCTTAACCGACCTCTGTCATGGTCTGAGAGTATAACGGCGAGCAAGTCTGGTTTAGTTTCCTGTAACACGTCATGAAACTGACATGTCAGTCATGTCAGGACAAGTCAACTAACAAAAATACGTTAGTACTTTTTTGTATTTTTATACGATTCAATTCATGTTCTACGTTTGTAATATGATCCTATGAGGGAATGTGATATACTGCATGTGACAATTCTGTAAACAGCGTTTGCTATTAAATTTTATAAACCAAAGAAGTTATTCTGAAAGTTGATATAACAATGCTCTTACCTTTGGGGTTGTTCAAAGGTTTTTAATTGTTTTATTGTTCTCCTGTGAGATATCTTCCGTATTTAACGAAGGGTGTGAAAAAAAGGTTATACAACTGATATGGAGTGTACAGTTTACATCTATCTCGATAAAAGATCATGATCCAGTGGGAGACAATGAACATAGGTACAACTAAACCGAAGAAGTATTACTAAAACCTATATTTTATTACTTATTTGTTCCACATAAAATACATAAGCTTGTATTATACCACTGCCCAGGTTATATTCGTCACTAAATACAATTTGACAAGGTAATCAATAGTTTTAACCCCGATACCAAATACAGCTGGTACGCCGAACTCGTATCATACTGTACTACATGCGTGACAAGCATTGATCAAATTTGCAAAGTTCGTATGTTAAAAATTGAAAGTCCGTCGTTTCATCATCTTTGAACGGGCAAATTACACAATAAACCTATGTACAATAATGAATTTAATGTAACCCATTGGTTTTATCATATTTACCGATCCAGCTAAACCACAATCCTAAATGGACAGGCAGTAATAGTTGTTCTGTTTGTACACTTTTTTTTTTGGGGGGGGGGGGGTGCACTCGATCCCAAACGAGCCAAGGTAGTTCAAACTGCGAATGATGCTTTCCGCCATTTTCCCTTAGATTGGGAAGGTGCAAAAAGTTTACATTTTCGGCCAAATATTTATATCACAACTACATTTTCTACAAATTGATCGGTCGAAAGTCCTTATTTGGAGTCAAAAGTTGGGTCAGAATCAGAAAAGGGTCAAAAGTTTACACTTTGTCAACATTTTTTCGGTCAGAAATCTACACAAAACATAAAGTGGATGATCAGAACCGTGGTTTGTGTACTGCCTTTCTGTGGCAGAGCCCTCCTCCGAGTCCGGGGCTGCATAAATCTACGACAACTTGGACTGTTGGTCAGGTACTGCACGACCATGCAAGATCGACTGTATATAATTCGTGACTTGTGCATTGTCTTGTTCATTTGACACTTAGAGAATGATCTTCCTCTGGAAGATGTCAAAAGAGTCAAAATAAAGCGCTTTTGGCAACTGAACAAACTACTGGCCAACCATCAACTAAAGAAGTGGGAAATTGCTTATGTTCTTTGGCTTTCTTGGCGAGCATATTCTTGGCAAAATCTTTTTGCCAAACAACCATTGAAGAATGAGTGGGAAATAAATTAAATTACGTCGTCATTAAAGGATAACACGATTGGAACTAATTTGGGATAATACGATCTTCATATTTTTAAAATTTTCTAAAGTGTTAGGTGCCCTATAGCTGAATGTTGCAATATTACAAATCACTCATAAAATGTGTATAACTTAAAAAGAAAAGCATATGAGCTCACATTTGCAGATTAAATCGACATTACTTCACCATCCAATTATCCCAAATTAGTTCAAATTGTGTTAGATCTAGATTAGTTGCGTGTTGAAATAGATAAATGACAAAGACAATGCCTTTGTGGTGGAATTCAGGATGAATTCAGTGAGAAGGGAAGGGATGATATCATTTTTATATAATAACCAATTTTTTCATCATGACTCTGATGGTACCTATGAACACATTACACATTAATATTTAAGCAGAAGGTGTTTTGCCGTGGAACGTTTGCTTGTCTTTGGCAACGTCTAGGAGTGTAATAAAATTATCAGTTTGAAAAGGGGGAAACAAAAAAAAAAGTTTGGGTCCAATGGCCAAGAGAACCTCTCACCAGCTGAACGTTATTTGTAAAGACATTTCTACAGCCGTTTGTGTCTTCTGAAAGTAAGTATTATTGCATCGATCTCACCGTGTCTGCTAAACAAGCTATATCCGCTGATAATCGACAATAATTTACTAAGAAATAAACAGAAAGACTGGCGTAAACGTAGCGTTGTAACTACAATTCTGATGTCAAGGGAACATGTATTCGTCTCACCATGTCAAAGTACAGAGTTATTGTCCTTACGGATCTATGTTTATAAAGTCGCCACGCTAATACTCTCTCATTTGCGTGTGAAGTACAGATGCCCTCATTGCGCCTTGCCCGTCTGCCGATATATATAAAACAGCGCAATCAATGTATAATAATAATTTCTAAGCATTGTAGAACAAGAACTACACAAGCTGTAATTTTCCGAATTAGGCACTCTTCGATGATTCAGGTCTTGTTTTCGATCGGACATATGTACTGATGAATGCGTTTTGGCTACTGAAAGAACTTCATGGTGTTACATGCACAGCGCTCTCAGTGGTCTGGTTGTTGTTGTTGATGTTGATGTTGATGTTGTTGTTAATGGCTGTTAAATCTGAAGAGTACTAATTTGTTGTTCCAATCGTATTGACGTCTTTCCCGGGTAATAATTTGACGACAGGTACGGGCAGACTGGAGATAAATCGATTAAATTTGAAAGAGTGGCTAGAACGTATCCTTTTCTTGCATTACCACCAGCGTCATCTTCTGACAGAAATGGAGACACGCATCTGCAGAGAGATAGACAGTGAGAAAGCTACAGCGTTACTTTTATAGTTGCATTTATTCTGCATTTGAGTTCTGACTTCAGAAACGAAAATGGTGTTAAAGCTCCGTAAGCTGTATCTTTTGGCTATTTTTTTCAGAACTTTTGTATTGTGGTTTCCCTACACTTTCTGTATTGAATCCCTAAACTATAATTTAATCCAAGTATTAAGCACATCAACACAATCTGTATGAGCATAATCTCCATTGTTATTGTAATGTTGAAAATTGTATTCAAGTCCGGACTAGAATTCTTTTGTAAACAATAAACAATGATCACTACACACATACAAGCTGTGTTGACAAAAAGATACTCGAAATTTCAGCATGACAAATGGATTAGTGTCAGACACGGTAGTTGATATACAGAAGCAGAATGCTGAAAACTTGCCACAAGTTACAGCTTATGTCCCTTTAATTAATTAGGCTGTACAACTCCAAAGCATAAACAGGCCAACAAAATCAGATATTTATCAAAAGCCAATGACAGAACACATGTCAGAAATATAACACAACCCCCCCCCCCAAAAAAAAGTGATAGATACCTAGCGCTTTCGCCAGCCTAGGGGGTTTGGGAGTCCACTTTACGGCATAGAAGTAGACGGGTATACCGGTCAGGATTATAATAGTACCGATGACGGCTTCGATGGTGGCGGCGAAGATCGAAACAATTACGATGAAGTAACAGAAGATGGCGAAGATTATCGCTATCCACAGTGGACACTGAGAAAAAAAAGCAAATTTATGATGAAGTGAAAGGGAGACAAATAGGTAATAGAGTGATTTTTTTATTTTTTTTCTCACACACGAAGTGCGCAACATTATAATAGGACTTGTTCATCGGATTCAAAACCTGTTCAGAGGTTCGGTTGTCAATGGTGTACACAGTTAAAGCAAGTCTAAGGTAGAATATGTTTATTCTTCAAAGCAAACTGCTTCTGAGTGTATGGAACTGCAAGCCACTGGTGACGTAAAACGGTGACAATATAGAATTTCAAAGAAGATATGCTGGAAAACCACAAATTCGACTGTCTATTGCAGGCAGCTTCTTTAATCCAGTACACTGACCGAACACACAAGATCTGACTTCAGTAAATTCGAAATACTATGCTATTGCCGACAGCCGTACCTTAAACGGGCGCTCCAAGTCTTTTCGTGTCCAGCGCATCACGATCAATCCGGTGGTTACCAAGGCCACAAACAGCCAATACGTAAAACTAGTGTAGTTGATCAGGGTACCAACATCCGGGTACAATCCATAAAGTGCAGTAAGGATGCCCTGAATTTGTAAATACATGACGAATATGTTCAGAAATTGAGAGAGCTATGCTCCAACTGAAACGTGCCATGCAAGCAAGAATTTTTAGTTTATCAAACTAAGAGTAATTTTATTGAAGAAAATGTGCCCTACCACAAGAACATGAGCTTTGATAAACACAATGTCGAGAATATTCCATCTGTACCGACGACCCCCTCGTACTTATAAAAGGAACATGTAGCTCTCTTTTTGGCGAGTTACATGCTTGTCGATTGTTTTGATAGCTTCTGTCCGTTGTCATAATTCCTTCTCTCAGAGAAATGCAGAATTTTATCCAAATTACTTTGAATACGTTGTCTATAACAATGATATAATCTTGACCTAAATCGAGATTACCCTAAATATTGTGGCATAAATAAAGACGTCGAGCACATACGTGCTTATTGAGCTGTAAATCAGATATAAATATTGAACTAACCATTGTGAGTAATGCTGGCAGCGGTGTTAAGAACTTGACGTGGACCATACCTAAAAAGTCGGGGAAAAAACCATCTCTTGCGCCGACAAATGTAAGCCTGTAGAATCAAAGTTATAATCTTATCTGTATATTGTATTTAGAGTAAAGAAAATGCAAACCTATGAGTTATGATGTTAAGTGAGTATGGCTACATATCAAGTTAAAGTTAAGGTACTGTGTGGTGAAGAAGGGTCTTTGTGAGGAAAGTTTTGGCCCCACTATACCCTATGAAGCCAATTTCTGTCAAGGTCTTTGTTCATAAAGCACAAAAAAATATGTATTCCACGTTCATGCCGAAGTCCTAGGTCTTTTCGTCGGAGGTGGTATAGGCTTAATGGCAGTAAGAGAGAGAGAGTGGAAAACATTCTCACCTCGAGAGGGCAAGCGCCTGACCATTTGCAGCTCCAAACGTGGATAGTGCCACTGCCACGGGCATTAGCCAAGACCAATTCCCGAGCACTTTGTCACCGAAAGTCTGTAAGAAACGTTCGGAATTTAGTAGAATTTAGATGTCGACTTTGTCATTTCTGTCTATACATGAAAACTGAATATGTTTGGTCAACATACATCCAGTGAAAAGAAAACTAGGATACGCCTAAAGAACAGATATTAACCCTCAAATTTAAAAAAAGTCGCCGGTAAGGGCTCATTTTGAAGCGCTAAGAAAAAGTAAAATTTCAACGTCTTAGTTTTTTTTATAATCTCATTCTCCCCATAGAGTTAACATGAGGGACGGCGGTCATTTAATGTCAAATATCAGTAAATATTAAGTAAAATATTTGCTTCTCTACTGCCAAAATTTTCACGGTGACCCCTGATTTTTATTCTTGAAGACAATGGTTGAAAGTTTCATTGAGGAAAGTTTGAGCAAACTACCGTATCGTAAGCTCAAGATAGGCTCATGACGGTCAAGTCAAACACTATCTTAATTGAAAGAGGTTGCTAATGATGGTGACGTTTTCGAAGTCATTCAAAAGACATCATCAATCTTTCGCAATGCTTCAGTACGGTCAGGTATTTTTTACTGTGGACCTATTCGTTCTGAGGCGCTGTCAACTCGACACTAGAAATCTTTGTTAGTCTTTCCTCGTTGTCATGGTTGCTAAACTTACCACAGCCACGGCAGGCGACGCCAACATTTCTTGAGGAGACATGGCGGCGAAGTAGGCGATGTTAGTCAGAACGTAGATGATTGTGATGGTTATCATGGAACCGGACAAGGCAATCGGAAAATCTCTGAAATGTTTAGAAGGAACCACGATCAGCAAGAAGCATCGTCCTGAACACCCTTTGTACAACCTGGCCGAGTGGGTTTCAATTCCTGAACCTTTATCAGCTTTAAAAATTGTTAGGTAAACATTTTTATTGTGGAACTGCGAATAAATACTTTGTCCGGCTATGTGTCTTCTTGTCAACTCAACCATGACATTACGCATACTAAATTATAACTGTATACGAGCAATGTGTAAGGTCCATAGTTCCGGACTGTTTACCCCAACACGAACACTTCGGGAGATGTTTTTTTCAACGATATAGTAGTTATACATCAACTTGCCCGTCTCTTCATAACGGAACCAGGCGTTTTATTTGTTTTACAAAACCGGGCCAAGCACATCCATTTTACACATCAAAACTTCTCAACATCACTTGACCTTACGTACGTATTGCAAATACGAAAACAAGGATTGCATCAGCCATTGAGAGGAGATGAGAAGTCGCGAGCTGACTGGACGAATATATTCCAAACAGTTCCCCATTGAATACCATTACAATCTTTCGGCATAGTTCCTGTCCAAATGCTACTGAATTGGCAAAGAGAATGCACTTGACACTGATTTTAGTTCGGTAATTTAGTAGAACCATGCAAAGACCGTTCGTATCGTGGTCTTCTCCACAAACGCCTACGATAAGAAAGGTTTGGAAATACAATCGCTAAAATTCGAACACAAATCTAAACAATTAACCTTTTCGGATTTGTCATTTCTTCCGTAATAGCGTTCAGACAGGACCTGGAAATAACAAAAAAATTCATCTTACTGATATTAGTAGTGACAGGCTGAAATTAAAGAGGGCAGAAAGGGGGAAGGAGGGCGAGCTGAGGTACGCATCTGATCTGATCGATCTGAACGGATAGAAAATGGGAGGAACCGGGAAGTAAACGGGGACTCAGTGAATCGAGAATTGAAAAACGGCTGAAAATTTCTCCTATATTTAGGCAAGGACTTTCAAATTCTTGACTTACTTTCGAGATACAGTGAAAATATCTTTCAAATTGAAAACCTCACCGCTATTCATGCACTGAGGTTGTATGCTCGTTTATTCAGACACAGCCCCCAACCTAAATTACTTATATGTGGTACACAGATTACGAATACCGATTTGTGCGGACAATATTCCCATTGCGTTCGGTAAGACGGTTTGGATTTAACGCGATTGAAAAATTTAGTGGTATTTGAAAACGACAAGAGGATAAAGAATTTTCCGAGAACGTTCTTTCGTTAAGTTCTACTTCCGTTAATGATATTCTGTCTGTTGAGTTTTGCAGTTCAACCTCAAAGTGTTTGCTCTTACCATCCAGCATAGGCGAAGAGACCGTTGTAGAAAGCAAGTGAGATCCGTGAAACGCTTGTGCCAGGACCGTCGAAGGTTAAATATTCCGTGTTACCTGTGTGAAAATATCAAATTTATAGGGACGGAATTTTCATGTGCACTGGTCGTGGAAATTTCGACGTATGGACATTCACAATTCAAAAAAGGTTTGACTTTGGCAACGAAATCACATGCGACAAACAACCGCTATTTCTGATGCGAATGGAGGTAACTTCGGGATCAAACTGTGGGCAAGTCTGAAGATAACAAAGTCAAGGAAGCGAATTGGAACTAATTAGGGATAATTGGATGGTGGAGTAATGTCGATTTAATCTACAAATGTAATCTCATCCGCTTTTCTTTTTACATTACATCCTTGTTTTTTATGAGTAATTTGCAATATTGCAACATTCAGCTATAGGGCGCCTAATACTTTTGAGAAATTTGCAAAATATGAAAATCAAATTATCCCAAATTAGTTCCAATCGTGTTAATTGTAAGCTTATTTGTTTGAAAATATCATTCCAAATACGTTATCGGAGACCAAACGTGTTTAAGATAGGTTAATAGAATCTATTGCAGAATCTATGGCATCGTTGTCATCTGAGGCTATTTGTCACACAATCTAGGTGGTGATGGTGGTGGTTATGATGGGGTGGCAGTGGTGGAGACAATGACGATACTCACCTTGGATAAGTAAGACTATACCAGCAATAATAATAATTAGTAAACCAAGCACTTTGGCGATAGTACACACAATTTGCACCCATGCAGCACCAACTACTGTAGCACAGTTGTAGAAGTATATAAGAACTGCAAAAATAAAGACAAGATTTGGAATCAAACAAGTAACTGACTGCTCGTCATTTTCACTTCTGTAAAAGGACAATAGATGACGAAAGTCCTACCTTGTTGCGTTGTATCTATGAAAACGGCAGAAATGGCATTGTAGCACTAACTTCGGGTCGATGCAAGGTGTCAGTAATTATACTCGATTTTTTAGGTTAGCTACCGTCTGCACGTTGAAATGTAATTTTCTAGGTGAGGAGCACCAGCTTACAGACAGAAAGCCTGATTTTGACTTGTCAATTCGTTCTCTGCTATTTTGCCCATACAAAGCTAATATTTTGTGTCATCTTCAGGACAATTGCTTCAGGACAATTGCTCTGTCAAGTTACAACAATATAAACACAATATAAACACCGTTCTTGTGTGACAGTCTTTGAGGTAGGCTACAGATTGTGCACAGAGTTAACATTTTTTGTTCTGATATGACTTTGCTGTGTCACTGTTTTCAAGTTAGAATAGTATTGTTACTCTGTAAAAAATACACGTATTTAGTGGACCACAGAATTATGACAGTGCTGCTATTGATATCAAACATGATAAGTCATGGTACCATAGAGCGACCATCACCAAATTTTCTGATGCAATATTCGTTTTTTATCAGTACATCACAATTTCGTGTTTTTTTACAAACGTTGCATCAACCGCGTGAATGCAACTTGGTTTCTGGTCGTGATGAATAATATATGTGGTTCTACACTCTCTTTGGCCGCCCGAACTGACATATCTCGCTAACGTAACTGCGAGCTGAAATCTTCTACACCAGACTAGGTATATCACTAATGAACGATGCTAAGTCTAACTGTTATATTACGGGGTCCCTTGAAGTCATGAATTTTACTGCTCTGGAAGATCCGCGATGTCGCCCAAGGTTGGAATTTACCAGCTTTTCTTTTCGTGACTGGTACGTTTGTGAAGAGATAGATACCGGCAATCGTCGGACTATAATGAATTTATTGTATGATTGATTGTGACAACTAGATTGTGTTAATTTGTCACGATTAATGACCAAGATAAAAAAAATTATCGCAAAATTAACGCTCGATTCCTGCAAAATAAAGAATTGCTGCAGTAGATACTGATTGAGATTATCGGTGGTTTCACTTAGCTGGCATTTGGAAATCACCACAGATGGAAGCCTGGAAAATAAGTCCCAACTACACTTCATCTTATCCGAGCACACTATCGGTTGTAAAACTGCGTAATGCCACCAAATATGAACGTGCTGGAACGTGCAAATTTCGCAGATGCGGTGTTGCCTTGTGAGAATTATCGATTAAATGAAATTGCCCCCTGTTTCTTGGACACTCGAGAAAAATATACAGTCCTGAGTTATCGTTTGCAAGTGCCTTTCCATGACTTTGTTTTTCACTGGTGTTTTGTTGGTTTATCTAATTATATCTTTGGTGATATGACCAGCGGTTAACAGTTGCAAAACTCACCTGTTAAAATTATGTCGATGAAATTTGACACAATGCCACTTTTTATTAAGATTGATCAATGCCAGGCATATCATATCAATCAACATATAACGTATCAGATTGTGTTTATTGTTTGGCCGCAGAATGAGCCTTTAACCTCATTACGTGTCTTGGCATGACACCACCTAATATGCCAGGAACATGAAATATTTAATCTCGACAATGTCGAGCACGATAAGATTTTATTTATGATCACTTGTTATCTTGGCTGCATCCTGTCATCAAAACAAGCACAACTTTATCATGATGTATGATGATACAGTCCGTTTTGATAATTCCCACGTGTTTGATGGTATTATATATCTCCAAAGCGATACACTGAGGGGAATCTCATCAACGACAAAATGGCTGTAGCAAAACTTGATTAGTTTGTGTAATTAAAACAGAGATAGTCTATTAAAGCATGGGACTTTAATAAAGCCTGGTGGAAGTATCTGAACTATCGAACAGATGGGTCATAGGTTACCTGGTGTGTTTTTATCTGTCACAGTAGTATGTAGGACTTCCACCTCTTCTGTACAATAGAAGTGACAGAAACCATGCAGGAAAAGGCATTCTACCAGAATGGTTCCTGAAATCAGTCGCCAAAAAGGCAGTCCACTAACTTTTAACTTATAGTAAACTTTTGATATCACTAGGGTCCAACCTAAATTTACATTGTTAGCATTCAATCAACAACGGTGAACTAGAATTCATCGTAGCTTTGTCGCACTTCGAAACCTGAAGGTTGAGAATTTTAATTCAGCGATTTTGCGTTGATTGAAGGTGTTGTTTCCGTGAAAACTACGTAACAAAGAAACTCTGTGTCCAATAACTAGTACTGTAACCTGTCATAAGCATTTCTTTTCTGTTACTAGTCTGATTTGTGTTTTTAGACTCCTGTTGTGTTACAGCTTGCGAACTGCCTCGCTTTGGTTTACTTTATTCTCTATTTATCTTTTTACTGGTAACTCAATATTTTGAACACAGACACAAATCTTTGCATGTGTGTAAGTCATTCTTTTGGATGAAAACAACACGCATTAGAAAACACGTGGCACCTAGAACCCCGCAACGCTACAGAATACCTGTGTGCGAACGGTTTTCTCGTCGTGGGAGCAAACTTGTTGAGTCACGTGACGATACGCTTCAAAGCAAACAGTGATTGCATCAGCACAACGGAACAGCGGATGTTTGTTTCGGAAGAACCAGGGGTACATCTGGCAAACTTATTTTAAAAACTGACAACTTTCGTACATTACTTTTGTACGAAACGAGATATCATGTCTACGGGCCGTGGCGCACGACAGACGAAACTCGTCGCAATCTGGGTAAGGGCACACTTACGTTGCTCGTGCTCCGCTATAGGTACACGGCGAAGGCCTCTGTAAGTCTTGAAAATGGGCCCCCATTGGGTAGGGGGTTCAGGTCTACTTCGAATCGTGTAAGCAGTTGCTAAATTGCATGGTTACGCCATGGCAAGTGTGTACATGTGCGAAAACTCAATCAAAATTCCGATTTTGTTAAAATATTTACAATGTTATTTTTTAACTCATATTTGGTTTTATATATAAATACCAAAAAGAGCTTATATGATGAGTCTGAGTGGCGTCTGTATGTCTGTATATTTGTGGGTATGTATGTGCGGATGTATGTCCGTCACACACAAAGGCTCCCATACCGCCAAAGCTACCGTCTCAGTATTTGGTGTACAGGTAGATGTAGGGGTTGAGATGTGAATTTGTTCAAAGGAACACATCAGTGTCAAAAATGTGCAAATGAGGTAAGAAAAAGGGAAATACTGCAAGTGCTCAGGAGTGGTGGCAGTGAACTGAATCAGCCCACACATCTGAATAAGAGGATTTTGACCTTTAACCTATTTGTATGCAGGGTACCTATTATGTTTGGGAGTGGTAGTAGTAACTGAAACAGCTAATTGTTCATTTCCTGTCATTGTTTATGAACTGTGACATATTAACAGATCTGCTGAAACCATATGGATGTCTATTTTTGTACATCCATGGTAGAAAGATTCTCTGCTATGCATGTTGCTAAAGTTGACCTACAGTATCTAAAGTTTCAGACCTTATTTACTTTTGTCATTCTTAATTTTCTGGTTTAAATATTTCTTGTTGTTTTTCTGGTTGTACTGTGCAGAAATTGTTATAACATCAACGTATAATTTTCCTGCACTGAACAGATAGAAATAACACTTATTGTTGATCTTTGTTATGTACCAATTCTGATCAAATTTGAGCGACACCGTATAATTGCGGTATATTTTTAATTTAAAAACCTGCCAGGAGTATTATCTTCAAGATATTTCAGTAATTTATCATGTACGACGGAAGTAAAATTTATATTGTCGGATGTTCTCACTTCCAAACTTCTGTCTTTGGAGGGGAGGTAGGGGCCACATAATAAGCTTCCTTTGCCAAACGCGTGTTTTAGTTCTCCACTATCTCATACAGTAGAACGCACCTCGAATTTAAACTTTCGCTCAAACTTTTCTTAAAGAAACTTTAAAACCATACCCATTAAATTCAAGACTAAAAATCGGGGATCACTGTGCCAAATTTGGTACTAGAGATACAAATTACCCAATACATTATTGACGCTTGAAATTCAAGATGGCGGCCACCCTTTTTTTAATCTTACAGTGAAAAATATTTTTTTCATTTTCACAAAAAGTGAACCGGTGAAAGCTCCCATCGCCCCCGGATGAGCTTTAAAATGAGCCTCCTTAAGTGGTAGACAAACAAGACTGTAAAAGTTTGAGAGTCCGAATATCTGTCCCTGAGGCGCATTCTACCATAAAATAATATTGGACTAGGATGCGACAACAGCAAAATAACATGACCTCACAGTACTGGAGTTGATAATGAATAATCAATACAACAAGACAAATTGGTTGACCGCGTGCACCCGTTCTAAAGAATGAAGATTTAAGACCATACACTTATTTTTCCCTTAGATAAGTAATTAAAAAAATATTTCTTGTACGCCTAATAATGTCAGAATTAAGATGTCAACAAGACAATAAAAGAGAAACACCTGTCCTGAACTATATATCAATAATGAGTAAAATTATATAAATCTTCGTCTTTAGCTAAATGAGCTGCCAAACGTAAACGCAATTAAGGTTTGGTATGCATGTATATTGGATTACAAAGACAACTTCATACGTCAATTTATTAAATCTTGTCCACCTGGTCTGGTTTGACTGCTGACTTGAAGAAACGAAGACAAATAGTCTTCAATTAATTAAATAACTACGCTGTAGAACGCCAAACAAATACCAAAGTCTACCATGATGTATACTTGTGTTAGGTATGCATATACGCATGCGTTGTGAAGTCAATTTGTCAATTTATATCAAACGAAGTGAAAAGTGGCATAGAACGCAAAACAAAATATTGTATTTGTTTTAAGCTCTGATGTGCTAAGATGATGGGTCACTAAAATGACAAACTTTTCGCGGTCATTAAAATTTCGTAAACATTATGTTATGTTTTCTTCTCCGTTGGCCCATTACCAAAAACAGGGCCCTGATTTACGGTTAGCGATGGTTATACGTTCCCACACGGCTACACCACTGCATCACGATCCATACTGCAAAGATTACACATCTTGAAAGGACGATGGCTTTCACTCTTTCGAAAATATTTTCATTGTCTTTGTTCTGTAAATCAAATACGTTTCCTGATGTTTCTCCTCAAATTACGTCTAATACAAATAATGCCCTTGTGAACGCATTCAAGAATTAAATACGTTTACAGACGAATTCCAGTCCGGACTGAAATTTAGTTATAACACGATTGGAACTAATTTGGGATAATTGGATCTTCATAGTTTTCAAATTTCTCAAAAGTGTTAGGTGCCGTACAGCTGAATGTTGCAATATTACAAATTACTCATAAAAACAAGTGTGTAACTTAAAAAAAGAAAAGCAGAAATGATGAGCTTAAATTTGCACGTTAAACCGACGTTATTCCACAATCCAATTATCCCAAATGAGTTCCGATCGTGTTTTATCATGATCATTAACATAGCCTTGTTTTGACAAGTTGAAAGCTGGACCTTTGATGAGATTTTTAGGGCAGAACGACAAACGGCAATTTACAAACAGAACAAAGATAGTGGAATAAAAAAAATAGTTACAACTGATATAATGGAACTATAATGAAGAGGGTTACATGTCTCCTTTATTTTCGGTCATCGCGCTAGTTTTTGCCTCCCGCATCCCCCGCTCTCATTGAGAAATCACCATCATGAGATGGTCGACCCTAACATCGATAGAAATTTATCCATTTGATCTTAACAGGACAAAGTTTGTGAAGAATTGTTTTAAATGCCCTCTCTTCCCCGTGCTGTAGGTGATGAACACTGGTGGCGTTTGTTAAGGCAGTATGGGACTCGAAAGTGATTCAGAAATGCCTAAAATTTTGCTAAAACTTTCCTCAGTGAAACGTTCAACCATACTCTTACCAAATCAAGAATCATGGGTCACCGTGCCAAGTTTGGTACTAGAGAAACAAATTACCTAGGATATATAAAATTCAAAATAGTCGTCACCCCTGTGTTAACTCTATATTGGAAAAAATAAATTTTCGAAAAATTAAGACGGTCAAAATGTTTCTTTCTCTAAAAAGCTTTGAAATGAGCCCCACTACGGTTAGACCAGAAGAGTATTGGGAAAAAAATTGAAAGTCCGAATATATGTCCCTAGGGTGCATTGCACTTTAATCGATAAAGTTGGCGATAATTTTGTAGCATTTCTGATGCAATCAAATCCAATCGAAATCAATATTCTGGCGCGATCTGATGCAATCAGTTAGCTGTCAAAACTTATATCCAGGTGGCGATACCTTTGTCACGGACACATTATCAGCACAACCCAAGTGGCGTACTTACAGTGCTGCGATTTATCTTCTTAGAGACAAACAATTGCCCTTGTCTCCAGACAAACCAAGGCCATGTGCGTGGCGGAGAAGCACTTGGAAGCAACAGACTATAATTACTTGATGCTAATCGCTACCAGTAAGGGACTGGACATAAATTACAGGGGGGCGGGGCGGTATTTTTCGAAACACCGCTGCGTCAAAAATAATGACCCTTCAAAAGTTTATGCACAAAAATTAGTGACCCTCCCCCTTATCCGTGCATGAAAACAAGTGACCCTCCCCTGTTACTCAATACTCCCCCAACAAACCCACAATCCGTTCAAGACCTCCTTCTGACTTGCTATACTTTTGAAGTCCCCTCCCAAAAGAAAGGCAATATGCGGCCGATATAACGCTTTGTCCAAAAAATATCAAATCATATGTGTGTGATAATTCATGTAAATGTACTTTGCTTGAAGTGACAGATAAAAAGTGCATGCATGTACAAAAAAATGTAATTTTTAGATTTCATCGATAATGTTGATTCACTATGCATGGCAGCCTATGATGAAACTATGAATATTTTTTTCCCAATACAAAACTAGGTAAATCTGTGCATTTATGTTCACCTAATTATTAGTATTAATGTTCATGACTAGACTACAGTGGTTTCAAGTCAATGGTTGTGCAAGAAATTCGTTTTTGGAATTTCACTGAAATGTCCATTCACTATGCATGGCAGCCTATGATGAAACTATGAATATTTTTTTCCCAATACAAAACTAAGTAAATCTTTGCATTTATGTACACCTAATTATAAGTATTAATGTTCATGACTAGACTACAGTGGTTTCAAGTCAATGGTTGTGAAAGAAATTTGTTTTTGGAATTTCATTGAAATGTCCATTCACTATGCATGGCAGCCTATGATGAAACTAATAATATTTTTTTTAAATACAAAACTAGGTAAATCTTTGCATTTATGTACACCTAATTATAAGTATTAATGTTCATGATTAGACTAGTGGTTTCAAGTCAATGGTTGTGCAAGAAATTTGATTTTGGAATTTCACTGAATGTCCATTCACTATGCATGGCAGCTATGATGAAACTATGAATATTTTTTCCCAATGCAAAATTAGGTAAATCTGTGCATTTATGCACACCTAATTATTAGTATTAATGTTCATGACTAGACTACAGTAGTTTCAAGTCAATGGTTGTGCAAGAAATTTGATTTTGGAATTTCACTGAAATGTCCATTCACTATGCATGGCAGCCTATGATGAAACTATGAATA
>LD527545.1:176731-194759 GCA_001465055.1 Ptychodera flava | reverse complement strand
TTTCACAAAAAATGCAGGGGGGTCTATATTTTTTTGAACACCGGCGACAAGATTTTGCCGCCCCCCCCCGGCCGTAAAAACTGAACGCTCCCTAACCCAAGCGGAGTTTGTCGGGGACATCGCATCTTGAATTGAAATTTATCTGCAAGCTAACTGGTCACACTTCACACTGTCACTTGGCCAAGGAATGCTTTGGTCGTTATGTGAACACTTTCTCGTCTTCAAACATATAAAACTTGCGTGTTGTTGAGCGACAGAGATCTTTAAGATACACAGAGATTTTGTTACGAGAATATCAGAAACAGCGTCAAAGTCCAAAAAGTGCCTTACTATCTGACCTAAAAAAGTGAAACATGATCGACCGCAATTTATATCTTATATAGTTCTAAAATCGCAGATGATGAACTATGCACAGAAAGGCATATTTGTGTATGGTATTGATATATCTGGAGTCACGTGAACCGAACATCCATGCCGTGACTGACACGGGAAGGCAACCTAGTTTTGACTTTCGCGGGCCTTGGCGTTTTTAAATACCTGACGAAACGGTAATTTTGAAGTCGTGATATCATTTTGACATTCTGTACACGATTCCCCTTCTTGTTTCATGTCGAGGATTTTGACCTTGATTCACAAAGGATAGTTTCGGATCCGGAAATCTGCTGCTCAAGTGTAAAATTCGACATCGTGAAAGATATTTGACATTATGCCACGACGTATCACAGTACGTTAAGGAGTCCACTTGATAAACATTAAATAGGTTGTACTTTAAGGGTTAATTGACATGTAAGAAAGGGGACTCACGTTATATTAAAATGTTGACCTGGTAGGTTAAAGGATTTTTGGGAACGCCTTGCACGCTGCGCGCACATTCCCCACAGAGGCTGCGACTCCGTGGTTCGATGTAAATAAACACTTGTAAACGAATCGAATCTAACGTTTTCCTCATAATATTTCAATACTTGTGAATCACCATGGACACAATGTTCATAAACGCGTCCCACCCTTTCGAAGACTGCAGAACGCATGCAGTGACGAGTACATAAGCAACTGTTACACGCTAACTTCTGTTGAATCTGTGTAAAACTCGAAAAGCTTTACTGAAAGTTGATGGAAAGTTGCGTGAAACAGCCCGGGCCATGAGAAAAGCTCTCCTATTTAAAAGGCAAGGGTGCAATTTATTCAAAATGTCAAAATCCTTGGTCGAAACGCAAAGAGAGTGACGATAAGTGACAAATCAGTGTAAATGATGGAAGCTTCAAGTTTGGTTACTTTGTTGTGAATTCATTAAACGGTAGTTTTCCACTCTTCTGTCTATGGTGTGTTCTGCACGAAGACGCGACACTACCCATAAAGCACAGTTACGACTGTATCGATTTAAATTGAACAAGTAACAACGGGCAAATTCGTCCTAATTTAACCAACAGATCAAGTATTTTATGAAACTTTTAGTTTGTCACAGCAATGGTTTGCATTTTTCGCCATCAGCTTCCTTTCACCGACCTCTTTTTTTTGAAAAGATAAATTTATTTCAACTTTGTCACAAATAAAACAAATCTACATAACTGTGAATGCATTAAATTACAATCCTTTCACCGACCTATAACTTTGTATGTTGCTGAAGCGACCTCTATCTCTGATGATAAAATATCATCATCGTATGGATAGATAATACGCCTGTATAAAAGATATTGATAATTAATATGATAATAACAAAAACAATTATAGAATTGTTGTGGGTTGGCATTGTCTAAACGAAATAAGCAAGCATTGGCAACTCTGTGACCTTACATTTTGTAAATTGGAGACGATTTACACGATTTGAATTTTTTAGCATTTCGCGTGTTGTCAAAGTTTCATATAATCCTGAGCGTAAAATTCTTTCATAAGCCTTTTTTTAAGCCAAAATATTTTTCGTCTATATGCTTCTTCCTTTCCCGTTATTATGGAACTTAAAAAGTCGGTAGAAATGAAATAAATGTGAGATTTAAGATACATTGAGTCTGTTGCTGTGGACAGTAGGCAATCTGTCTGTGAAGTTGTGAACACGTGACTTTGCGGGAAACAATGTCACGTGCTTCCATAATATACACGTTCATATCGATAACTGTATGTTTACCGTATTGATATGAACATGTCGTGGGGAAAAGTATGAAATAGTGTTCGGGGGATAAATATCCCCGCCCTTTTTGAACGGCCTGTGAGTTTAACTTTTCACAGTAGTTGACCTTTGGGTATTCTTATTACGACCTTGACATGACCGACAAGATGATGATGCAATCACGCCGACAGCAATGTAAATTTTGTAACTTTTTTACTGACAATATTGTACATATACTTACTAATACACGCTTCTGAGATGAGAATTACGGCCCAGTCCGGCGGTAAACAATCTCCGTAGAACGGAACGATCACATATATCGCAAAAGTCTGTGATATAATCGCTACGTTGCCCGGTGCTACGATGAGAAAGTTGATCCAGAGCATCAGGAAGGCAAGGAAATTTCCGAACGCCACTCTCAAGTATGTATACTCGCCTCCAGACTTTGTTATGGCGCATCCCAACTCCGCATAACAAAGCCCACCAAGAAATGCAGCCAAACCACAAAGTGCCCATACTATCAGAGCTGTGCCGACGGATCCACTGTACTCTAGAACACCTTTAGGCGAGATGAAGATCCCCGAACCAATAATTGATCCGACGATGACAGATATAGCAGTTACTAAGTTAATGCTCTTTTTCATCGCCACCCCCTCTTCACTGGTCTGGTCTGAGGGGTTTTCAATACTGCCATTGATATGATTTTCGACGCCATCCCCCTGGTTGTATCTTTGTCGGATCTCAGAGTCGGACTCCATCGTCATTGCCGGATTGTCAGTCATCGCTGGTGTTTGTACGCGCTAAAAGTCGCGATGATTTAACTGAATGTCTTCTCTAAGAATGCCTGAGTTTATCGACCAAACTTAATAGCTATCGTCGGTAGACGGCACCGGTGGTTCTGGCGAGCAAGGGCTTTCGCGTGTGTATCGTTGTGACTGCGGACAACTTATGAACACCGTACATGCCGAAAAGAGACAAATATTAAATAGGTTTGTCTCTTTGGTCATTTAATATTTAACTGATGTTATTGATTGACACACTGTTGCGTGTTTTGGTTTGACCATTACAATTATTGATCTGCAAAATGGAATGAATATCATACAACATTTAACCTGTGTAATGATTGTAATGATTGGACCTATCATGGGCCTGTTATAATAAATCAAACTCTGAGTGAAAGGGTTTTACAAAAAAGAACTGAATGGGGAAGAGCTTGCCATTAGCGAGGGAGTGTATTTCATAAATGACATCTAATTTTAGAACCTCAATATCAGCTCCAAATGCGATGTAGTAAACGTCTTCGCTAACCCGTTCTATAATTTTAGTGCTAACGCTGAAACCTGTATGCCTATGTTTTTACTTGCTCGTGGCCTTTTGTCTGTCAGTGATGCAAGTTTCTGAAGTTGACAAAGAACACTGTACCAGACAGTGTTTCGTCACTTCATGACCAGTTTTCGGTCTAAAAAACCAATGGCGTCAATGATACTTGTCATTTGTGACCAGTTGAAAGAAATCGGACAGACGCTTTCGGAGATCATATTTCTGCAAAAATTAGAAGGTCGACAAAAATTCGCCATCACTTAATCAAACCTGAATGAAGCAATCCCTTGGCACATATATCAAATTTTTCGAGCTATCTTCAGAGCTTTTATCACTGAGTATGAAAAAATGGCTCTTAACGTTCAAGTAGACAATTTCATCATCGTTTGAAGGCACCTATAAATTTGACAGCTATCAGGAAAGTGTTTATTTTCAGAAACAGTTGTCAACAAAATTGATACTATTTACCCAAAATGTTTACCAAACTCACTATTATTTAACCACAGCACATATTCATATAACTCAAGTTTTTGTAGTTATTTGACATACATACACAGGCCGACTAACTCCAATAGGCTCCCCGTGCTCGGTTTTAGATTTTAAAACTTTAAAATTTTCCCTTTTAGTCAGTATCCTGACTTTTTCAACGCGAAATACTGTTGGAATGTCCTAAACGTGAATCAGCTAGCATTCTAGTTTGTGTTTGCCAGACGATTGCAGTTGTAGTGTACAACACGTGGCATGCAAATATACACATTGAGACCTACATGTATCTTTAATTATTTGTACTTCGAACACATATTCACACTCATGCTATCAGCACTCCCTGGCCGCATGGCTGAAGGATATCTTGTCCGTACAAGTCGGGGTCGGCTATGTGCTTAGTGAATGAAATATGCATAAATATTGATAGCTTGATGTGAACTTATTCCGTTAGACTATGCACTGGACGTGTCGATTTATTTTGAGTGACATGAATTCTTATCAAGAGCGTTTTTTTGTGATTTCATCATGCAATATTTCACCGAATTCTTCATGGGGTCAAATGTTCTTCAAACGCTGCAGCATTGAGATGATATCAATCTCTCATTTTTAAGTGCCAAGGCAATGGATAAATAAGCCATACAATAGACGTGTCTAAAACAAACAGACTCGAACTGTTGGCTTGAGCTCTCACTGGGACAAGCTCGTGATGTGCTCAATGGTCACCACGTGCAAAATCTTGGTTGCATTCAGTTCATGAATAATTTATGAGAGTAACCATCATCTGGCTGGTGCAATCGCTGACCCGTGTACCCAACCGTCAATGTAAACATGTACTGTTTATTTGCCATAGATAAATAACATATATTATCATGATGGGTATAAAGTTGACATAGAAAAAGCTAAACCACAGACGCGCTGCAATGTTTAAAATTTCCTTATTCTTATACTTTTTAAAAAAATTACAATACCAATTGTAATACCAACAGATAAATATAATATGAATTGAATCTTGTGCGAATAAAATATAAACCTTTCTTTGTTTCTGATATTGTCAAGCAAAAAAAAATAATCAAGATTTTTTGAACGTACCATGTGCGCATGCCCACCCTTGAACACAAAGCTACTATGATGGATCAAGGCTATAATCTGAACACTGGAAAACAATTTCTTTTCGAGTTTTTGGCCAGCTTGCTGCGGATCCGTAGCCCTACCATTCCCTTTGCTGTTTGTGTTGGGGGAGTGGGGCCCAACACAAACAGCAAAGGGAGTGGTAGGGCTACGGATCCGCAGCAATTGGCTAGCGTGTCTCCAGATTTAACGGTTCATCCCTATGCATGGGTGATACATGGGCATATTTTAAACAGTCGTTGTAAATATTTACTCCAGTAGTCATCGACCCAGTGACCAGGTATTAAACTTGGCATGAATCATTGATCGAAGTTCCCTTGTCCCTAACCAGGCGGTACCACTAGAAAGAGTAGCAAAGCCCTGTTTATTTTAAACAAGGTTTGTTTTGAGTCACGACAACGGTTTCAGGCGATATTCTAACAAATTGGTGTTTTCAATGCATCTCTGTGTCGCTGTGCGACTGAAAAATCATCCGTTCCGGTGAAATCGTGCGGGATTTTATTTTTCTGTGTAGTTGCTGCAAGCTACATGTAAGAGGTAATGTGCTTTTGGAAAAGTAGGATAGACTTGGATGATGCAACATCAAAGGTCACGACGTTCTTCAGTTAGCACTAACTTTAGCACAGCTCGCGTTGTACAACTGTAGAGGCATAATTACTGGACGATAAAAATCACAATAATCGCCGCTTACAACTATCATATTTTGTCGACACATGTAGAGTTCGAGTTGTGATGGCCAAATTATACTGACTTGAATATGTAGGGTGAATTAGAAGTGACCTTTCGAATGGCCGTGTCACCTCTTCTCCGGTGCCAATAATAGTACTGAGTGGAGATGAATGAGACATATATGCGTGTATCAACATGAGAGTTCTACAATCAACACGCCTAGTGATGGCAGTATGTCCTATGAACTCATTCCTCCAGCGTCACTCATGCTATGTCATGCGCCCTCAATTCGGAAGACCTAAAGCCCTTGAAGTTCCATTTGTCAATATGACTGACATGGGGAATTCATGGGCCGAGCAAAAACCACTTACTGCGGACGCTCTCCATGGCTCATTATTGCATAAGGTATGTAAAATTGGCAGTCGCGATTTATGACAGAATTCGGTTTTGTTTTGATGTTCGCTGAACAAAGTCAGAGAATCAGAATAACATTTTCATATACAAAGTTGATACATGGATGTAATTGACGCACTTAATATCTTACAGGTAGCTGCGGTCAAACAGTACAGGAAAATGAAAAAGACGATTTTTTTGTGGAATATGACCAATTTTGAATGTACTAGGTTAACAGCAGACAAAGAGGTACTGCGAAGGCTACTGAAACAACTTAAACATGAAAAGTCATTTTAGTAGATATTACATTGCTATTAAAATTCTGAAATCTTATGAGAACAAATCCCGCAAATGCAAATAACGCCTTAAAATGAACAACGTGAACTCAGGTTTTTTGCTGACATTTCTGAGGTGTAAGGCGGGATTATATTAACAGTAAATTTACAGGGGCGGTGACGCGACAGCCCTCAGATGTATTTGGCTAAGTAATTGATTGGTTGGCAGATTGATGGGTTTGTTTTACCACCGATGCAAGAAGTCGACACAATTCATTCTATCACTACAAACGAGGTCGCCTGTATGGACCTAAAGCAATCTGACAAAAAACTTGTTAGAACTTAACTTGCAAACCTATTCTGGAAAGTCGAACATAGGTAATTTCTTCGATAACCGAATAAATCCGAAAGGAATCCTAACCATAAGATTTGGTGAACGTTATGTTTCCGTGATATGCATGTACAGTCGATAACACCTGTCAGGGCTATGGCGTTAGACCCCGTTGTTGCCCATACAGGCACGAGGTCATGAGAGGCATCTGGCCCCCGGGATCTGGCCAGAAGTCCTCTTGTGTGCGATACGCCTAATTAATTGAAGCCAGAGAGCGCAATAACAAATCCGGTCTAGGATCAACCGCAAGGGTTCAAAGGCCGAAAGGCAATTGCTTCAGAGATGAACAATCGATGTAAGGGTAGCAGTAAACAATGGCGTATTAAAGTTGAACTAATGAGGGCACCGGTTATCTATCCTTTATACAATTGATCAATTTTTGTACTTGCAGGGTCACCTTTGGCGAGAATGGAACACTGAAAATTAATGTGTCGTCAGACAGAATGATCCTCTCGAAGACAATGAACTACAGTAAATTGCATAGCGCGTCATCTTTTCTTCTTCTCGTCGCCACAGTATTCTCGACAACTGTCTTGATATTAACTTACTAAAACTAATGGGTTTTGTTGCAGTGGCAACTTCCATAATCAGCTACAACAGACCATGTAATGTCTCTCTTATCACGTCACAGATAGTGTCGTGTAATGATAACCTCCTGTCATACGATTCTGTGAACGATGTACTCGTAAAATAAACCACGAGGATCAGCATAACGCTCTGATTGGTCAGCAGGGCGATTGCCCGAAGCGGCCGAAAAGAGGGGTGACTTTTGTTTTTATATTTCGACGTGCTGGTTTTTCCAAGCCTAACAAAGCTGCGCATGGCGGCGTTATCTCCTATTAACGATACCGAGAAACTGCAGCCACATAAAGATCTCCATGTCTGCAATATCAATAGGTTTGTATTTTAATGTCTCTACTCCGCCTTTCTCTGATCAGTGAAGTATCTCGGCCAGCTGTACCTTTTCAAAATCGCCACATGTCTGATACACATGTGTAGCAAATGACTGGAACATGCCGTTTCCTGTTCTTCGGTCAATTTTAACGTCACCGTGTGAGAAAGAACAAAATGAAGAAATGATTATTTGAATCGAAATTCCATGAGAGCAAAGCACAGAAAAATTGCTTCCTTTATTAAATTGACTGCAAGAAACCAATTTATCTGATTCGACGTGAATTTGAAAAGAAGCAGTCTTCTAGCAAATGCACAGGTCATAGTGAAAAAGATTAATAATTTAGTACAGTCCCACGAAGTTGATGCTTGTGGTGGTTGTTGGTTGTGCTTGTGCTTGTGGTGTTGGTGGTGGTGGTGGTGGTGGTGGTGATGATGATGATGATGATGATGATGATGATGATGATGATCTGAACGGAAGTAGAGATAGCGACAGGTGTCAGTCACGCATTATGTAACCCGTACGTCGGACGGATAGACACCGGAGGATGATTTTCACCGGATAGTTGATAAGATGAGCAAACGATTGCAAGCGCACAGGCGATGGACATCACGTGAGGACCACATGACGATGTCTGAAGACAATATGGATTGTTGAAAGCAATGACAGAGGCCTTATCTGAATCTCTGCAGGTAAGCACCACAGGATGATGGCTGGAGACGATAAGATATCAAGAACGGTTGGAAGCAGTGACTAAGGCCTTTTGCTTTTCTGATTGCCCGCAGTCTGTTTTTGTTCATCGGTAAGATGTCCGACCAGATCAAAGGAAAGGAAGATAACATGAACACGAAAGGTCTCATTTATAAATAGGCTGGAAGGTTACTAAGAAAACTGATCGTCTACGATGGTGAAATTTACTAAGTACTTTTGACTGTAAATACTATTAGGCCTACATGCAAAAACATGGTTTACGCTATGTTTTACACTATATTTAAAATGTATTCAAAACGCTTTGTCAGCTTTCTAGGTTAGGAAATGAAATGGAAAGATTTCTCTCTTTACAAAGGAACCTGCAAAATATGCTCATTTGCCAGTTTTTTTAAAGTGTTATGATCAAGACATCATTTTGCATCAAACGAGCCACCTATTTCTTCACATACCCGAAGTCATTTTTGAATGAACAGTTCTGAGATCTACGTTGAAAAGAAAGGAGACATCGTATTTCTCTACGATGTGTCTCAAACAGTCAGATGGAGTCGCCGAATTTTCTTCTTTTATTTCTTACCTGCTCACTGCCACTAAAACATACAATGCGAAAAACGTCAATATGGTCAAAGAGCGGTTTCAATATGTGCACCTTTGCTGAGGAGAAATTCGCCTTGCTAGAAATGTTACTTTGTTTATTGCAGTTAGAAGATCCACCCTTTTTCCTATTTTACCCGTAATTATAGTTTCAGTTTTTAACTGTGTTTGCGTCGCATTTAAGACTGTTGTGTGCAACGCAATGAGACGTTCAAGGAGTGCGCTTCTTAAGAATTCATTATTATTAATACATGTATTTATATAAATCGGAAAGGAGGCGGTAAATATCGCCGTATGAATTATTGTAAAATTATGTTCACTATTGCATTAGAATGAATGATGGTCTGTGAAAGTACTCACCGATACAAGCCTCGCAGACAAGAGTGATGGCTAGCTGGGGTGGCTCACAGTCTCCTGTTACAGGCACTACGATGTAAGTGGCAAATGTCTGCGCGATTATGGCAATTCCTCCGGGAGTGACGATCGTAAATTTGACCCAAAGTACAGAAAAGGCAAGGAAAGGCCCGAAGGCTTCGTTCAGGTAGGTGTATTCGCCTCCAGACTTGCGAATGGCGCAACCTAACTCGACGTAGCAAAGTCCGCCCATAAACGCAACCACTCCGCTCAGTGCCCATATTATAAGAGCCACACCGACAGAGCCGCTGTATTCCAGTACCCCCTTTGGCGAAATAAATATTCCCGACCCAATGATGGACCCGATTGTCAGCGAAAACGCTTCCAACAATGAGATAGGCTGTTTCATACCGACTTGACCTCTCATCTCAGAATTCATACACTCTGATTCAGTTTTAACCGGTGATCCGGCGCTATTGCGTTGTCGCAATTTTGTATTCTTTGGTTTCTTCATCAGTTCAACGAGTGCAACGCAAAGACGTTAAAGTATATCCCTTGAATCTCCTGTCTCCGAGCAAACGTAGCCTGAAGGGTGGGTCGGTTGACAGTGATTCGTTCTCAACTGAACATATTGTTACGATATTCAACGATGACAAGCAAATTTTGCGATTACAAATAGACTATCGCAAATTGTCTACAAATGGAAACCCTAGATTACGCGGCATTTAGATTAAGGGACAGACCATTAGATCAGAGGAGGGTTTACTTATCAAAAAAGACGAAGCGAAGCGAAAATGCATAAAATTCACTGATCAGGCAGAAATATGAGGATAATCTGTACAGGTTTATCAATATTTGTGAAAAGAATATATAGCTGTACTTTGTCTTCACGGACCAATGAATACGATGAACTTTATTTTGTTTAACTAAGAAAATAAAAGAAATTGATAGTTTGAGTCTGAATGTGTAAGTCATGTATTCCATGATCATATCATTTTATGAGCATTTTTACTGCATAGTATCATGACTTAGGAGTCTAATACCAGATTGCTTTTATTAATCTGAATAACTTTCTTGTCTCCGTCAGAAATATTGACATAACTTTTCATGCTAAATGGTGGACTTGTCTGCCATCGGGATTTATGAACAATGAACTTCAACCTTTTTGGGAGAGAAAAAAGTTACCCATTGTAAAGTATGGCCATGTATGCCCCGCTCAGCCAGAAAGAATCCCCATAATTGAAATACAGCCATCCAATTCACCTTTATTTAGATTGACTTGCATTGACCTAAACTTCGAAAAAGCGAAAAACAACTGCAAGTTGAACATTTTCCAAGGGATATTTGAAAAGTTTGACAACTTTCTACCACGAAGATTCTCACTCCCAATCCTCACTCCCACTTATCCGAACACTCCCTCAAACTAAATATAAAGTTCCGAAACAGAACAACTCCAGGATCAAAGATTTGTTTGATTATCATAGATTATATAGGCAACATCGCATCTTCGCTTGCCAAGGTCTCTTGTCGCCCGTCGGGCAGCCGGTAGTTAGTGTGAAGTAACGGACCCGTGCGATCGGACAATTAGACTTGGTTCAAGTCTGTGATTTGTGAATGTTTGAGTGGGGTAAACGTGATGATATGTTCTATTTAAATGTGAAACGTGTGAGTGAGGTGAACGCGATGAGTGGGGTGAACGCACATACCAAAAACTAATAAGTACTTGCCATTTGCAAACTGAATCTATGTACCAGATTTGATTTTTATCTGACAAGCCGTTTTTGAGATATCGAGCGCACAGACAGATGGGCAGACAGGCAGACACACGGACATCGCTGCGACATCAGCCCAAGTGTGTGAACACGTGAGCTAAAAACCCGTGCGAGAGACCGTAACAGATTACGGCCATCTGGAGGTTTTTCCGGAATCCGGTGGAAACTAACTTACGACTGCGAAGACTCAAAGGTAACGCATTCAATCGCTAGGAAATCCTGGCCTGGGCTGCCAAATTCCAAATAGGTTTGTATGAGAAAGGAGAGACACATGAGAAACTACTGCAAATGATTTTATTTTTAGAAATTCACCGACTTGAACGAAGTCTAGCGGACGATAGCAACATCACAGCTTCTTATCAGTATCTGTGTGTGTAAATTACGTGTTTCAGTGTTGTCATGCATCGTTGCACTTCGTTGCTTCTCTGCTAGGTTCGAACCCAGTGAAACCACCATATTTGAGACAGAGTGTTTGGAATTAAAACAAGCGACGCCGTTTTCTCCGACCACGGTTTTACCTGTTTTTGCCGTAAGCAGAACATACGTACGGATATAAATTGCCCTAAATTTCAAAATTGGGGGAAAACTGCGAGACGGAACTATTTGGCAGATTTTTTTTTCCATTTAACCATCATGTCCCTGCTAAAATCTAGTAGTCAATCTCTTAGTTTCAGATAAGATTTGTCATTTGACGTCAACTATCAAGACCAGGCAGTCTACTGACGCAAGTTGTTAACCCCAAATGGCCGTAATCTGTTACGGTCTCTCAGCGTTTGTATTGAGACGCACGAGTTTTTAGCTCACGTGTTCACACACTTGGGCTGATGTCGCAGCGGTGTCTGTGTGTCTGCCTGTCTGCCTGTCTGTCCATCAGTCTGTGCGCTCGACATCTCAAAAACGGCTAGTCAGATAAGAATCAAATCTGGTACATAGATTCGGGTAGCAAATGGCAAGTACTTATTAGTTTTTGGTGTGTGCGGCTTGCTTACTTTTTGCTCATGTGCATAATCAATGATTTTAGAAAAAAAAGGGCTATACCTTGAGAACGACTGCACACAATTTGATGAGATTTTCTACAAATGTTGATTACACCAAGATATATCAGCAGTGGGAACCATTAAGGGGTGACATGAAAGATTGTTGCTAATTTGCATATTTAATGAACTTTCTTTATCGGGGATATATACATGTATCTGAATTGACTTGATCAAAATTGACCGACTTGGTATGTATATTGAAGATACTATGATTAAAAACTATTGAAAGTCATTAAGCATTTTAACTTCAGCCAATTCATAATTTACATATTTCATGAACATTCCTAATTAGGGACATATATCTAAATTGACTGGACCAAAGTTGATGAAATTAAAATTACTATGATACAACATTCTTAAAAGTCAATAAGCATTTTTACTTCAGGCACTTCATAATTTGCATATTTAATGAACTTTCTTAATTAGGGATATATATCTGAATTAACTTGATTGCAGTTGTTGAAATTTGCTATGTACATCAAAGATACTATGATATAACATTATTGAAAGTCATACGACATTTTTACCTAAGCTAATTCCTAATTTGCATATTAAATGAATTTTCCTAAGCAGGGATATATCTCAATTGACGAAATCAAAATTGATGAAACTTGCTATGAATATTAAAGACACTATAGGCCTAATACAATATTATTGACATTCCTTAAGCATTTCCTCTTCAGCCAATTCCTAATTTGCATATTTAACGAACTTCGCTAATTAGTGATATAAACCTGGATAAACTGGACCAAAGTTGATGAATTTTGTCATGTACATTGAAGATACTATGATACAACATTATTGAAAGTCTGTAAGCATTTTAACTTCAGCCAATTCTTATTTGCATACTTAATGAACTTTGCTAATTAGGGATATATATCTGAATTGACTTGACCAAAGTTGACAAAACTTGATTGAAGATACTATGATACAACATTATTGACAATCATTATGCATTTTTACTTCAGCCAATTCCCAAATTAAGCAATTTGCATTTTCAATGATCTTTTCTAATTACGGATGTATACTGGGATTTACTTAATCAAAGTTGGCAAAACATGCTATGGACATTGATGAATATACCTGGTTAAAACAATATTGAAAGTCACTTCACATTTTCATGTCAGCTAATTTATAATTTGCATATCTAATGAGCTTTCACAGTTTGGCATATATGGCTTAAAGGACTGGGCCAAAGGTAATTGCACTTGCTATATAAATAGGTGATACAATGACAGCAGCTTAAGAAATTTAATATTTTTATTTCAGCTAATTCCATATTTGCATACTTCATGACCATTTAGAATTAATCTGCGATAAACATTGTTCATTATGTTGATCATAATACTTTCAATGAAGTTGCAAACATGTGGCACAGGTTCATATTTACACATAACTGCAATATATAATGAAACACGAGAGCATTTTCAGTTCATATCTGGTTGTCTTTGTTACATAATAATATAAATTACGATGAGATCACAAAGTCTTTTTGAAAGACAAAATTACCCTCCCCCCGCCCTGCAATCTTGTAAATGAAAGCTGGATTTTTGCAGTCTGTACACGTGATACCCCTAAAAGCCAGCTTTAAGTTATACTTTGAACGAGTAATTTTGTCAATGTTGTAGATATGATATTATCTTGTGTAAGTAAAGATCACGCCATAGGATTCGACTTGATCCTGTGACGACTTGACCCTTGACGAGGTTTTTTAGAGCACGCCCTCAACGCTGCGGCGAATATAAAACTCCGCGGTGCACAATCTAATGTGATGTGACTTGACCAGAAAAATGTTACTTTACCCTAGTGAAATATGGATTGTAAATAGATTTTCTGGATGCATTGGATCGAAACATCATAGGGACCGAGTAAGATTCAAAATTAAAACAGAATGACATGCTAAGCTTATAGTTTCTGCTATAGCTAATGTGCAGCATCTCCGAAGCTGTTATCCAAGTGGTTGGCTGAATCTTACCGTTACCATTAAATTATACACAATAGACTCCCTAAGATGCGGTGAATAGTGAGAATTGACCAATCAGATATAACCTTCCGAGCCAGCTGCACGTTATTTTGGTTGTAACCTTTTCACTCTTTTAACGTTCGGCTTCGTTACCGAAAAGGTAATGAATTTTCGCAGGTCGCAAAACGAATAATACATATGTAACTAAATACATTAATACATAAAGTATATTATATTACCATGCCCAGACTGTCGCATTTTGACTGGTCGAGCTGAACCACGTGACTGACCACAAATACACAGTAATGGTCTGTTTGCGTGCCCGTGAATATGAATAATAAGATTAAAAGCTCAAAGTATCGTAACTTTACAGCTCAAACGTAAATCATAATCAATCACAAAATAAAATGGAGCACTTGTGGGCCAAGTTAAGATACTTTTTTCTGAAAATATCTCCGGATTTGCCAATTTTTTACAGCGCGCGTGACATTTTGTCGCGTATTGCTTAGTTCTAGGGCCCAGTTGTCGTTCGCTCCGGAAATTTTCGCAAATTTTGACGGTTTTCTTCGGTTCGTTGATAATGTAATTGAAATAACAGACTCCGCTCTGACCATTAACGTTTATTTATGGGCGCGGGCTCGAGGAAAGCCAAATTAAGCCTCGCCCGTTAATTTTTGGCTTTCCTCTCGCCCTTGCCCACAAATAAACGTTAATGGTCAGCGCGTCGCCCGTTATTTCTATAATATAAATCTTTTAATATGATTAAATTAAATCGTCCATGATAGTATTCTATAAGTATTCTATAATCTTTCTGTTTCAGTAATTTATCTTTGGATTTATAAATGATGATTGCATGTATCGATTATACCTGTAATCGCATACATTCCCTTGTTACAACTTGTATGGGTTTTTTTATCATTGTTCGGTTTATATTTGATGTATAGTATTGTTATTTGTTTACTTTATTTATTTCATTTATTTCTAACCGTTCATCACCTAAATATATGTTGGTATGTGTATTGATATCCTGTGGCTGTATGTCCATCAAATGCATGCACCTAGAATTCAATTAAGTACGGCTCGAGTTCCAGTGGTGTAGTATGAGTCAGAGTGTTGGACTGTCTGGCCACTCCCTTTGGCGCTGGAGGCGCACTTTTTTCATCGCCGAATTCAGCATCTGAGGGAGCGTTCAGTTTGTAAGGCGGGGGTGGGGTGGAGAGGGGGAAGCCGAGAAATCCTGAAAGCGTCATTTTAAATTTGAAAACTGCAAAGAGAAAAGGTTTTCTTCCACACTGCAAAATTGACTTTCAAAAATACCCTAAGTCAAAACATTTGTTTCAGCGTGAAAATATTCAAAGAAATGGCGCTGATTCTCCGATTTTATCATTCTCTGAACTCATTTCACCGAAGTTTGAATTCCAGTATTACCAGTATCATTGGTATCATTAACGCCTCGCCTTAACAAATTTGAGTGTTCTGTCATAGATTGTACCAGCAGAATGGAAATGACAGGTTCTTGGCACGCTTTGCTTCAAATAGGGCAAACCACGATGGAGGATAGACGCTACAAAATCTTTGTATTTGTTTGAAACTCTACTGTTCCCTGTTGCATGGCTGTGCTGTTGATAACTAACCCTTATTGAATAAATAGATCTATAAAACTTATTTTGGAATGCATACATACATATCCATCCATCCATCCATCCATCCATACATACATACATACATACATAAAATGTGTCTTTGCTTTCTATATTCTATTGCTTTTCATACAAAAAATATATACCACATATTTCGTGCTCGTCAAGTGCAGTATTAATACTAGAAAAATATAACTATTTTCTAGTATTGATACTGCACTTGACGAGCACGAAATATATGTGGTATATATTTTTTGTATTGCAACTCTTTTAAATATTGGGCCTACATGAAATAAATGTGAAATATATTTCAGCTTGTATAATGATGCAACAGCCGCAGTACCCCTCTCTACCTAACTACTAGGGAGCTGGATACTTGTATGTCGCTGCAATATCGCGTTCTTGAGCAAGGATCTGCCTTACCAAGGAGTAGTCGCGGTGGTCCAATAGACCTACATAATTGGTCATGTTTCAGCTCCCCTGCATGACCTTACATTCCGGTATCTTTGATAGTTGGCTAAGTTGGAGAATTGTCGAAGGACATTTTATTTCGACGGGGAAAAAGAATTTCTGATAAAATTTTTAGTTTTGCAAGAGTGAGTCGTGGTGGCAATTCAGTGCAAATGCTATTAAATAAAGTTGGAAAAGAAAAGGAAAGACCGGGAAATAAAAGAAACAAAGAGAAGAATTTTGATCCACTTTTAGTGGAGAACATAAAAAGTGACAGATCAGAGACAAAGATACACCCGATGAAGAGGATGAAGATGGTGATGGTATCGTGTACAATGAAATTGGAAGCGATACAAATGACAAGGAAGGTTATGAACCTTGCTATACACGGCATACTGTATGTACAATATCTGAAAGAAGAGCAGGTTGCAAGGTCTTGTAAAAAAACTCGTTGCCGTTATTTTTACTGTCAACTCAAAAAGTATGTGTGCCATACTGTTTGCCATTTTGTATCGTGGAAAACTGAAGTCTGACTTATGAGGTAGAATGGGCCACGAGGACAGATATTCGAACACTCTAATGCACACAATTACTGCCTTAGTAGGCTCATTCGTGGAATAAATACAGTCTTTAACGTCTTACTTATGAAAATCGACAGGATGACGGTCATTTTGAATTTCAGATATCGGTAAATGTTATGTAATTTAATTCTCTGGTACCAAAATTTGCACGGTAATCCCCGATTTGATTTTGAAAGAGATGGTTGAAAGCTTTATTGAGAAAAGTTTCAGCAATTGTCGAAGTCTTTCACTTTCGAGGTGCACAATACTGTGATGCCAAGATAAATACTACTTATTTCAACACATCTGCAAATGAAACGGAACACACACATCTACAAAGTTTTCATAATTTACTCAGCAATGTGGCGGGAGGGGGTGATTGAACTCTTATCATCGTGACTTCCGAGGGAGTCAGCATTTTTTATTTGGTAGGAGGGGTTATTACTTTTAAAAAATGATGTTTTCACCACACCCGTATGGTTCAAAAACGTCTTTTCATATGCAGCCGGTAATCTGTAATGCTCTCTCTCTCTCTCTCAGTCTCTCAGTCTCTCTCTCTCTCTCTCTCTCTCTCTCTCTCTCTCTCTCTCTCATTCTATCTTATGTGAGCACGATTATATGTATAAATCCTGACGTTTTCCTGGTATATTTTATTCCTAAAACTACGAAAGCTTGTACAATTTTAAACCTACACCTCGGCTTTTACTGTCTTCGATCACACATGGATACCTTATACTTGGTCAGTGAACTGTTTCGAAACAATATATTGATAGTGATCTTCTCTTGCCATTATGGAATATCATGATCTCATCATTTTGATCCCCAAGAGTGTAGAGTCTGATAAGATCGTGTGTATTTTTGATTAGAAAGATTAAAAATCACGACATTATATTGCAGACTTTTGTTTGGTCTACGTTAAATACCACTGGCTCGGACTGTGTCGTAACTTCATATCACAATCATGATAGGCTGTATAGTCTGTGGGCCGAACCCTGAAAAGGGCTCTAGAAGTTGACTTTTTGAAAGAGGAAATTTGAGCAAGTCGTCATGTGCTGAAAATGATACCTTGAAACATACTTGTATAGAAAATAGTAGGAATTACGCTTTGATCAAGGACACTTGGGAAAAAGCTCCGAGGATATGTGTTTGGATCGACTTTTTTCCGTAACAGGTGATTGCATTGATCGCCTAGCGTTATCGACAATTTTTGTACATACATAAAAAACATACTGTTCGACTGAGCACGTTATCATCAAACTCATAAGCATTATTGCGGTGCTTGGCTTTGTGTGTAA
>LD527545.1:153754-169972 GCA_001465055.1 Ptychodera flava | reverse complement strand
AATTCTTGATCGATTTCGTCAGGGTGGAAAAAAAACTTACGCCATCAGAACTGCGCAGTAAGAGTTAAACTATGGGCTGCATCCAGTCACAGGTAGGTTACATGTCAAAAAATCTTTGACAAACGCTTAACAATGCATCGTTATTTTTCTTGTTAATATCAATCGAATTTCTTCGAGAAGACACCATGGCTATTTAACTCGGAAGTAAATTCAGAGAAATATTCTTGTGACGGTAAGCAGATTTATAATAAGACATGATTATCTCTGCAAACTTGATGATGCTTGTCCATATAACTGCCGGAAGACTGCTGTAAAAGATCCCGGCCAGAGCGGGTCTTGTGAAAAAGCTGAAAAGTGCAAAGTGTATTTATATGTCCTTACAGCGAAATAGATTGATATTCACGGATTTAACCATATATGAACACAATTTCTAGTCACTGAAGCCTGCATCCTTCTATACTATGGCTCTACTAAAATTTGATGTGCCTAAACTTCAGTCAGACATCGGGTAAAACTTATAGTATACATTCTCCTTGACACCACGTATGTGGAATGAATGATCCGTCGCTCGAGGGCGCTCTCTACGCTCCCCCTCTAAAGCGTCTTCGAGTGACGGATCTTTCAGTCTCCGGTGCAAGTTACTTCAGCAGAAAGAACCATTAATAACAAAGATGAACCAGGTTTCAACCAAATGCGATAAATATTTGCCGGGGTATTGAGACAAAGCGCAGACGGACAGACAAACAAAATTTAAAAAAACATGAATTGTTGAATAGATATTACGTAGGGTTCAGCATAGCGTAAAATTTTGATTTTTAAAAGGTTTTGTCAAGTAATGATTTTTTTTAATCTTTAAAAAATCTCAATACTGTGTGACATTCAACTTTATTTGACCACTTAAATCAACAACATTTTATATATATTACTGCTGGTTTAAGCAATTTATGTTCGGCCTTCTGCCATCGTTGGTGACTATGGACAGAAACACACGAAGACAGTGAGAGAAAGAGATACAGACAGACGACCAAAGTTTTAACAAACTGACAGACACAGAGACAGGCAGAAAAACCAGGCATCAAAATAGACAGCATACAGAATATGCTGGCGCAGAAAGCCCGTCAGCAAGCCAGACATCGGGTTACAAGCAGACAAGGTGCGAGAGAAGCTTGCCTCACTGTTGCTAATGTGGTACAAATTCAACATGCATTGATCAGGCACATTTGAAAAACAGAATCGCAAGTGGGGACCTCAATTTTCTTTAACTGTTTTTGTTATATTTGTTATTGCCGTTGATAATTGAAAGTAAGGACAAAAACAAACAATGGTAGTATATCTATAGAGTTCTATATATTCTCTGACAATGTGTTGATATGCAAATGTTCGTCAATTTCTGCCTGTCAAATGACTCTCTGGATTTTGAACGCCTAACATTCTTTGTATTTTCCCGCCTTTCTTGTCACCTAGGAACCAATGGAGGTGGCGGGCGCCATTTGTTCCAAATGTGGCAAAGATCTGCCAGAAATTAGGGGTTGGCGTGACATTAAGATAAAAACGATCTATGGTAAACCGACTCACGAGTTCCTCCGTGGTGCGTACTACAGGGAGAAGATTCCTACTGCGAAGCACGTGTGCCACACATGTTTCTGGACTCCGGACCACATCTTGAAAAGGCGTGAATCCGAGAAAGCCGAAGTCGCAAAGGCCGAAGCCGAGATAGCCCGAGCGAACGCCGAAGTTGCCAAAGCCGAAGCCGCACGCGCCCAGGCGATGGCTGAAGCCGCGAAAGCGGAAGCCTTAAGGGCAGCGGCCGACGCTATGAAAGCAAAAGCTCTTGCGGAACTGTGCTCAAAATCTGACATTCACTACGCTGTTGTACAGTAATGCTAAAAAACAAACTCCTCGACACGTCAGACACGTATACCAGCTTAAGTTCCGTCTGATGCCAGGCATAAAATCCGTTATATCGAATATTACCGTTCGTTTTCAATTTCATGTCTATAGCGCCGTTTGAAATTGCATATAGGCCAGGTCTGTTTTATTTTTTAATCAAATAACATGAAATAACATGACAAAATTGTAAAAGTTAATATTCAGATAAACAATTTAAAGATTTCATTCGGCTTAGTACGGATAATAACACAAGTAAGCTTATTGGACAAGAATTGTTGATGGCTTTAACAAGCAAAATGTCCCATCATCTTTTGTTAGTATTAATTGAAATATTTACAGTGTCCAACGAGAAGTACATAAGCACTTTTAAATGTCTTCAAACTAATTTCAATCTTTTGGTAAATATTGCAGTCTTTTTTATCTCTTCCTAGTTCAAGTTTGATGTAAATACTCTGATATAAGTGGTTGCCCACTGAATAGAAACAATAATGTGATCATTGAAAACAGCCGACAAGTTCCCCATTTGTCACCAATCTGCGCATGTCATTCAAATCATTAATTAAACTTCAAGTGAACCTTTGGTACGGACACACGCACTGCACTACTCTAGCAGTACCGTAGTTTGAACGTAGCCTAAACCTGCGTGTTAATTGTACTATACAGGTAAACAGGTCTTTACTGATCCACATGCAAATGTCACTCTGAACTGTAATGTCAGTGAATTTAAAAAGTGATGTAAGTGCACTTTTAGGTGACGCTGAGATAATTCTGTCTCTGCTGTGTAGATTTTCACTCAATTTTAAGTACTAAATAACGGGTAACGATCATCGAGACTAGTGTATTGTAGTTATATTAATATGTGTTTGCATGATATAGGTATATTTTGCTCGAAAACACCGTAAATTGCCAACAGTGGCACCCAGAACACCGTCAATCTCGAATATCCATTTTCCAAACATGTGATTATGCACTACAAGTCCAATTTGAGGGTTGCCCGCCTTACCCAATCGATATGATGTCAAAACCAATTCAATAATCCAAATCATACAAGGTAATGAATTACCAGGTCCTCAATTAGTACACAATATCAAAAAGAAAAAAATTACAAAATAATAAAGGACCATCTTGAATCACGAATACAATTAAAAGTGGTGGTACAAGGTGCCCGGAATGGGTAAGCGTACCCTGCTAGCATGCTACACCCGTCAAGCATGGCCCTGAAGGGTCAAAATCAATGGCAACTCAATGAAGCTATCGTATAAGGTCAAGGTTGGGAATACTGTCACGCATCATTTGCGTAACAGTTGTGTCATATTTGGAAACCATGTCCCCATATCTACCAATCAAGAAGGGTATTTTTCACAGTGTAGTGGGCTAGACTTCTTTAAAAGAATCATCGTACAATAAATCATCACAATACAAATATTTACACGTGAGTTCAATTAAATGAACGATAGCAAAGACAGCTACGATAAGATTAAACTACGAGTTTTGCAATTTACATCTCGCATTTATCATCCCCTAGCATTTTCATTATAATGATGACGTCACATCCGAAGAGATACTGGTTAAAGCTGACCACCTTGATCATGACAAGACGTCAAAGAGCAACGACGGATGTTATTTGTAACCATCCTTGACATAGGCTTTTTGTGTCGTCATGGTACTCTAAAGGAGCGTATCTCTTTGGTTATCTTTTTTTACATTTTTTTCTCATAGAGTAAACCTACAGGGCGCAATCGATGAGCTGTCTGTGGTGGAGAATTGAAGCTCGCTTTGTCCAAGTGTTCTCGAGGGGTGTTTTAAGTATTCAACCGGCTGTCCATGTCATATGCTAAAATTGCGACGAGCAGCAGTATTTCTAAGGAAAGAAGCGGTCTAATATATGTGACAATTGAATGACTCTAACCAGAACTCCCCATCTAAGGGTACTTAAGTGTTTAAAGAGCGTTGAAAATAAGGCAGATTGTGAATGGCGAAATATATCTTCACTCACACATGGGTTAGTCCATATTAATTATTAGCCAACAGATTAACTTGCAAGTAACCCAAAATGCAAATGAATACAAACAATTTGACAGCTGAAAGCGTGGGCTAACATTTGCACTAAAAGCAACAATCCCTGACTGAAAGAAAAAACTCTATGAAAAGACTGCTTTACGGCCAGCAGCGAGGCGAATGCAGCCGCTGATCCATCATATTGCAGTTCACTCTAGTTCCGAAACCGGTTTTAAGTAAACTCGGAAAACTGAATGATTCGAATGAGGTGAGTACACACACGGAACCCGAAACCCCGAATTTTCCAAGTTTGTTTTCCCCAACCATGTTTAACATCGTTGGCATTTCGAACGGACGACAGAACGCGGTTTAAATGATAAGGCTCCGAGCATCACTGTGTCATCCGAAATCTCTTTTTTCTTGTCGCTGTCCCAAAACTCCGCAACAGTTGTAATGGTTAGAATCCTTTGCTAAATTTAAAGGATGTTGACTGACCCATGGAGGTAGCACAGAGACTGCACAACGCCAAGAATCATAACAACGTTTAGCTATATATAGCCAATTAGCGTAAGGTTATAGGCGGGGTCATTGACGGCGGCAATGAATATGGTGTTAACGCAAGCAAGCTCAAAGAGGTACGGGGTGAATTCAAAGTTTGGGTAGAATTTAGGGAACGAAACGTTAAACAAAGTTTTTACTGTCTGAAGTTTCTCTATTTGATATTTCCATCCAATGTTGACTTGACATGAGGTCAAATGTGTGACCCGTATACGCTGAAGTGGGCTTAGCAAAACAAGATAACCTACTTTACGGAACGACCTGAACCATTTCCCGCGTTTTAAGTTAATAGGCGCCACAAACTGAAATGAAGGACTTAAACTTTTACTCAAACTTTCCTCAAGGGACATTTCAACGGTTCTCTTCCAAAATCAAAAATAAAAGTCGGGATGACCGTGCAAATTTTGGAAAGGGAGAAACAAATTACCCAAAGTTTACCGATATGTCAAATTCAAAATGGCCGCAATCCATGTGTTGACTCCTTGGAGAAAATACAATTTTGTATTTTCGGAAAAATAGGACAGGGGAAAGTTTTCCTTCAGTAAGGGCTTAAAAATGAAACCCCCGCACCAAGTGGTAGATCAGAGAAGAATTTAAAAAGTTTGAGAGTCCAAATATCTGTCCCCGAAGTTCATTTAACCTTAAGCTATAGGTCCTGTGAAATGGTGAAGGTTTGCAAACAATCTTACCGTAAATTTACTTAGATCTCAGTATTCCTGAGGAGAGTAAGAAATCCCCTTAGGCTACCTGGCCTGTTTCCCATGACCTTCGACACAACGAACAATTCGAATTCGACACTGCATCAGCTACAGCCGGTCTTTCTGAGTACGAGTCGAAGATTGGAGTTCTTTAAATCTTGGTTTTGACAACCGCACGATTAAACTATGTCGACATTTTGAAGGTGATGCGGTCAAAATTGTTATGGTGTGACTCAATGTCAGGAGGCCATTGGTGTCATCGCGGATGACGCCTCTCTACATATGATTGGACTAGATCGGGGACAATATATGGCCTCAAACGAACGCAATGTGCAATATTTCTCCGTCGAGTTTGCGCCTCTAAAGTGAAAGTTTCCGTGAGGAACTTTCAAACTATTCCCCTTTCGAAATGAAAAATTAACATCAGGGGGTAACCATCTCAGTACGAAGTGCCAAGGTTTGTATAGTTGGATGCCTTCAGTATCACAAATAAATAGGCCCTGGGGGGGGGGGGCTGGAGGAATCGCGATTGAACACTTTTTTTCAGATCCCCACTCGAAAATCCAAAAACGCTCAAATGCCCCCTGTATATGATCAAATTTTTTTAAGACCCCTAACTAATATATAGCCGCATATTTATAAGGGATTACTAACAGAAAGTATTAGCACAGAAAAAATAAACATGTATTGCGCAGTTCTGCTTGCAGATTTTCGAAACTACCTTGATTTGACGCATGCATAGATATTCTGTAGTGTGGTAATAGAAATGTCGTCACCAGTTTATTGAGCAATATTCGTAAGACAAGTTCTTAAATCAATTCATTTTAAATGCATCGGTGGACTTTTTATCTTTACCAGTCTAAGCCGACTTAAGTTAATCCAAACCTGGTCTGGTCAATAGAAATCGCTAAAGAGCACCCAGAATGACGATCATGATAGAGAATGCAAATTGTGAATACCTGGCTACATTTTGCCAAGTAGTGAAAAACTGAGTATGTTGATATACTGAAGAAAAGGTTTTTTTTATAAAAAATACAGACATATATCATCTAGAAGCTACTAATAAAAGTTTGGCAAAATTAAAAATACTGGAAGGTTGAAAAGTTTCATCAAATAAAACTTTTAATCTCTGAAATTTTGGATGTAACATGGCAAATGTGGTAAAGAATAAAAATTCCATTTATTCACACATTTTTTCACTTAAATTAGGATTTTTACGTTCAAAATTTTACTTTAAAATTTATGTTATTGTATGTACGATGAGAATATTAACATTTCATTCACTGAATGAACTTGAAATGTCATGGTTTTATATATGATTTTGAGTGATTTACGTAGAAAACAGTGACATTCATAATACGTTTGTAGAAAATCAAGCATGATGACCCCATATTTTTTCTTTAATATTTGATTAATCTAATGTAGCAGAATTCAAAAATCGCTAATGCAAAAAATAACAATAGCTACAATTTTTCTGATCATACACCCTTGAGCAAACAATGTTACAACCATTAGATGTTGATACTTTTCAGCACTAGTGCACTGAAAAGTACTAGTGCTTCAGTGCTACTATACTAGTGCACATGACCTTTTTAATACAATTGGTCATGTGACCTATGACCTCAAAGTATGCCTATATGCCTATAAATCAGCAACCATAATTGCTATACCATTCATATTCGGTATTATTGGGAACTTTATGGCGCCACATCCTGTTCCTCATTAATTTTGTACATATCTAATTCTGGGCTAGCCAATAGAGCCAGAGATCTGACTTTTGGTACTCAGGGATGACTATGGGAGCCAAGTGTTTTTAACTTCAGGTGACCTCTTTGACCTCTGGCCTAAAATATGCATATTTGAATATAAATCAGTAACTACAAGTTCTACACCCTTCACATTCAGTATTTTTTGGATCTTATGGCGTCACATCATGTGTCTCATTAATTATGTACATATCTAATTCTGGCTTAGCCAATAGAGCTAGAGGTCTTATTTTTGGTATGTAGGGATAATATAGGAACAAAGTTTTTTTGCCAAAATGTCATATGACCCAGATGAGCTTTGACCTCAATTTCACAAATACGCCTAGAAATCAGTAACCACAAATGCTACTGCCTCCATATTTGATGGGATAAGCAACCTAAAGGCACCGAACCCTGTGCCTAATTAAATTTGCACATATCTAATTCTTGCCTAACCAATAGAGCTAGAGGTCTGATTTTGGGTATACATGGATAAATTTGGAAACAAATGTTTTTGCCAAAATCTTCAAGAGACCCAGACGATCTTTGACCTCAATTTCACAAATATGCCTATACATCAGTAACCACAAGAGCTAGACCCTTAAAATTAAATGGGATAAAGTGCATAACGGCATTAGGGGTGACTGATTATCATTCTGGTACCTTTATCGAGTGTTTGCAAGTGCTTGGTCACCATGAAGCTACTTGTAGCTTTAATTTACACTTATATTGCTATCAGTTACATTTCATGTACCCCTACATCGAATTTTTTATGTACCTTAATACTACTCAGAATGTGTGAAAAAGTTTAAAACAGTTCAACTTGATTTTAAAAAGTAACCAGAAAAAATGATCTTGATACACAATACGTTGAAAAAAATCCAAGTTTAACATACCTACTGACCATCTACATCTTTGTTTCTCTCTTTTGACGATGTATTCATCGTAAAATGACAAATACAGGTAGCTATATAAGAATAGAAGTAAACTATGCCATGCGTGCGTGAGGGCATGGGGAAAAGAATAGCAAAGGCGAAACAGAATCCCAAGCATCTCTAAGGGTAAAAATCTGCAATAAGTCGTGTGATACAGTTATTTTTATTCTACACACAGGTTGCTTTCCATCAATGTATTACATTTGGTGAAATATGGGAAGTATTTACTCCAATGTAAGTTATTTAGACTTTTACGTCTTGCACACCATGTATGTATGTATGTATGTATATGTATGTATGTATGTATGTATGTATGTATGTATGTATGTATGTATGTATGTATGTATGTATGTATGTATGTATGTATGTATGTACGTACGTACGTACGTATGTATGTATGTATCTATGTATGTATCTATGTATGTATCTATGTATGTATCTATGAATGTATGCATGCATGCATGCATGCATGCATGGAGGAAGGCAGGCAGGCGGGCAGGTAGGTAGGTAGGTATCTAGGAAGGTAGGTAGGCAGGTAGTATTGCATGAGCCTCGGTCGAGTGGCTCGATTACCATCTAATTTTAATATTCTGATTTGGAAAAAGTCACAATCCCATACTTCTTTATAAATTGCGTGCTGTGACATGGAGTTTTAATCTGTCTAAATACCTGAAGTAGTCCTTTCGAAATGGAAATGACACTAGTTCTTTACCGTTATTTTTTCACAACCCAGGAGCCGTCAGAGACAGCGGGCGCCATTTGTTCCATCTGCTTAGAAGATCTTCCACCAGTGAGCGGTTGGAGCGACATCAAAATGAAGACCATCAAAAGCAGACCTTGGCATGAGTTCCTGAAAGGAGACTACTATCGGGAAAAGGTTCCTCCGGCAGAACACCTGTGCAAGAAATGCTTCATGTCTCCGGAGTACATACAGAAACTTCGCAAAGAGAAAGCTGAGATATCCGTAAAATCAGACATTGAAAATTTGAAGAAGGAAGTGCAAAGTTCAAAGGCTGAAATAACGAAAGCGAGAAATGAGGTGATGAGTTCGGAAAGTAAACTTTCTAGTGTTAAAACTGAACTCTCAGAAGTAGAAGATAAACTCACGGATGCAAGAAATGAGCTCTGGATTACTGAAGACAAAGTAACGAAAGTTAAAAAACAGCTAGAGAGTACTAAAGACGAACTTGCTAAAGCCAAATCTGAACTTGCAGAGACAAAACGTCAAGTTCAATCCGGTGAACTACAGACCACAGCAACTAAAGAAGACAACACTGTTGAGGAATCCTGCGCAAAGAGTTGTAAAATCACAAAATCAAAAAGCGCTGTCAAAGCCATGGAGCATGTAGCCACTGCCCCTGAAGCTACAGATGTTGAAGACGAAGATGCAAATACTGAATCTTCAAAGGATCACGCCACATCGACGGCTCGCTATCCTGTTCAGGTGACCGAGACAAGTAAAAACTCTGCGTCACGTGATTCAAACAGAAATACAATCAAGCCAGCGAGAGAAGTCGACAAAGTGGCACAAACCCAAGTGCAGACTGCGAAAATAAAGGCAAATACCGAGGCCAACGCCAGCGAATACGTAGCCACTGCTCTTGAAGCCGGAGACGCGAAAGATGAAGCTGTAAAAGTTGAAGCTGCGAAAGATGACGTCACAACGACATGCAAATCAGCTCGCTTTCCTTCACAGGCGACTGAGAATTGCAAGGACTCTGAGTCACGTGACCCAAACAGCAATACAATCAATACCATGACTGTGCAGCATTTTGTCGGTCGTCGCTGACTGACAAACACAGTTTAACAGTGTGATTCTTTCAAGTTGTTTAATAAGCATTTTCAAAGTCTAGTCCCTACAATAAGAATTCGTCCAGTTATTGAACACGCTCTCTTTGCTACAACCATAGAGTTTCAGATACATGACAGGACTTTTTATTACATTGGTAAAATACAGCTTAACTGGTTTTGAAAGGAATTCTGTTGCTGAAGATACACGTTACACGATGCCCTCGTTCTGTGGTTGCAATTGATTTTTATAAACATTAACAAGTATATTTGTAAGCGCTTAAGCAGGTAGGCTACACCTTGGCAACTATAACAAGATTGTAATCAGAGAGGGAGAGAATACGCAGTTTGAACCGTCCTTTCCCCACTGTGTGTATTTGGACTAAGTAAAACAGTGCACAATAGTCTCGAAAAGTATTAAAAAATCATTGATCATTTCATTGCAAGTCTTCTCTCTTCGCTCTCTCACTCTCTTTCTGTCTGTCTGTCTGTCTGTCTGTCTGTCTAATTAGCATCATAATCGTCTATGTTGAAACATTTTTTTTTATAATCAACATGAATTCAATCACGAGTTTCGATCAAAACACAATTTGCATATTACATTCAATATTACATTCATATCCAATATTACATTCATAGTCATATTGGGCACAGTCCCTCAACTTTAAGGGACTGTGCACATGATTACAAGTAACTATAAATTCTACTGTACAGTATTGGATTTGTTGGTCTCTTTAACTGTAAAATCTCTTTCCAAGTCAATTGTTCTCAACTCCCTTTTCCCTTAGGGTTTTAGCCGCAGATTGTCCAAGTTGTCTTCCTCCAAAGCCTTAAGTTTCAGGTCAGTTATAAATGTGAACACACGATAGTAAGATACTTGACACAGCACATCTCTCTCAAAACCAGCGCGTCCTCCTTCCCTTGGATAGTCCTCAGTTTCTGTGGATCAATGCACTCGTTGACGAACTCTTGCTGCCTGAGTCGGAAGTACGCCAAGTCCTCGTCGAAACTTGGTCCGTAGGTTCCGGCTCTCTTCCAAAACGTTCGGTTGAAAACACCATGAATCTCCAACAGTGGCATCCCGAACACCGTCAATTTCGAATGTCCGTAAATTTTCCACCACCTTAAAATAAATCACCAATATTTACACATGAGTTCAAAAAAATGAACGATAACATAAAGACAGGTACGATAAAATAGTCTCTGTCTGTTTTTGTATATACATGTACTAGCATATTTCCTAGCATTGTCATAATAATTGAGTCACATAAGTAGACATAATGCTGTAAGCTTACCACTCTGATCATGACAAGGCGTCAGAAATCATTGTCAAGTTCGCCGACACGTTTCACGATGTATTTTGTAATCGTCCTTGATATGGGCTTTTTGTGTTGCCATGGTACTCTAGAGGAGCGTATCTCTTTGGTTATCTTTTTACACTTTTTCTCATAGAGTAAAGCTACAGGGCGCAATCGATGAGCTGTCTGTGGTGGAGAATTGAAGCTCGCTTTGTCCAATTACTCTGCACGGGGTGCTGTAGTACTTATTTCACCGGCTGCCCATCTGATATGGTCACGTCGCGACGAACAGTAGTGTCTCTAAGGAAAGGAGCGGTCTATTATATATATGACAATTGAATGACTCTGACCAGAACTTGTAATGTAAGGGTATTTAAGTACTACTGTTTATAAAAATGTTGAGAGCAGCTGAAGTTGCATAAAGTAGGGCAGATTATGAATGGCAAAATATATTTCTACTCCCACACAGGATCGTCTACGCATATACCCTAGAGCTAAATCTATGGCCTACGTTAATCATTAGCTAACAGGCTGACCTGCAAGTAACCCCAGATGAAAACGAACATAAACAAGTTTACAAGTTAAAAGCGTGGGCCGGGTTGATATCTTGCACCAAAAGCAACAACAATCCCTGAAACTGAAAGAAAAAATATCTGTTAAATATATGAAATGACTGTTTCGCGACCAGTAGCAAGGCGCGAGGAGCCGCTGTAGCCACTATATTGTAGTTCACCACACTTCCAAGCCGCTTTTAATTTCAGTAACCTCGGAAAACTGAAGCATTGAACGAGGTGAGTACATACGCAGAACCCTGAATTTTCCAAGTTTGCTTTCCCCTGGTAAAAGCAACCATGTTTGACTATTGAACGGACGACACGATTGAAATGACAAGGCTCCAAGCATCACAGTGTCATCCGATTCTCCTTTATCCTGTCGCTGCCCGAAAAATATTTGCAATATTTGCAATACTGAAAAATCCTTCGCACTCAGACCGCATAACGCCAAGAAATGTACGTTCGGCCATATTTGGCCGTTGGTAAATTACGCAGCGGCTCAACACGACACAGTTTGAATACAATGTTAAACGCAAGCAAGATCGAATAGATACAGGGTATATTCAAAGTTTTGCCAGAATTTAGGGAAGGAAACGCAAAGCAAAATTTTTACTGTCTGTAGTTTCACTTTTGGATATCATGTTTCCAGCCAATGTTGACCTGACATGAGGTCAATTGTGTGACCCGTACACGCTGAAGTGGGCATAGCAAAGCAAAATTATAACCTACTTTACGAATCGACCAGAATCATTTCCCGTTCAAGCTATAGGGCTTGGTCTCGTAAAATGGCTGAAATTTTGCAAAAATATCTTCCAATATACTTAAATCTCAGTGCCCCTGAGGAAGGTAATAAATTCCTTACCCACCCTGTTTCTAGCGACCTTAATGAATTTGAATTTGACACTGCATCAGCTAAAGCCCTTCTTTCCGAGTATGGGTCGAATGTTGCAGTCCAACAAGCCTTGATTTTGACGACCGCAGGATTAAACGATATTTAAAGGTGATGCGGTCGAAGTTGTTATAGTGTTACTCAATGTCAGGAGGTCATCAATGTCATCACGAATGACGCCACTTTACATAATGATTATATCGGGGACAATGTATGACCTCAAACGAGCTAGCGAAATTTGCAATGCTCCGTCGACTTGAGGTCGATTGCTTCTCTAAATTGAAAGACCTAAATTTCAGCTGAAATTTTTCATGAGGAAGTTTAAAACTATTCCTCTTTCGAAATCATGAATAAATACAGGTTTCACCATGCAAAATTTGGTACTAGAAAATAACATTACCCAATATTTCCCCGACAGAAATTCAAAATGACCGTTACTAAGTGTGAACTCTGAGTGGAATACCAAAATAATATTGTGAAAGTTTGAGTGTTCGAATACCTGTTTCAAAGGCACATGCTGCAAATCAATTTGATTTAATACCGGAGGTTTGCATTAATTGTCTCTATGATACTATTTCGGAATAAAAGCCCACCGGCTGCAACTTCTTACATTCTTGTTATGAGTTCTTTTTAGAAATGTAATTATTGAGAGTGTGCGTTACAACCATGATCCGTCATTTTTGACATACATTTTTTTTCTTTAAAGTTCCTTCTATTCTATTTTTGACATACATACATACATACATACATACATACATACATACATACATACATACATACATACATACATACATACATACATACATACATACATACATACATACATACAAGAACGGGAAACACAAAATAGATTTCAAGACATCTTTACAGATACAATTTTTCAAGTCATATGATAAAGTTATTTTTATTTCACTCACAGGTTGCTCTTCATCAATGTTCTATGAATTGGTGAAATATGGGAAGTGTTTACTCCAATGTAAGTAATTAAATTTTACGTAGTACTGCACACCACGTATGTATTAAATAGTATGTATGTATGTATGTATGTATGTATGTATGTATGTATGTATGTATGTATGTATGTATGTATGTATGTATGTATGTATGTATGTATGTATGTATGTATGTAGCTAGGTAGATATGCATGAGTATAGACATACTACGTAACGAATGCAGAGATGACGATACTAAACACGTTCAAAAAGCATAATTCAGTATTTACTGATTCTAAATGAAAATAACTTTGGTTCGGCCGAGTGAATCGATTTTCATCTGATTGTTTCAATATTGTGATTTAATATATTGTGTCCTGCTTGTCTTTAATCGGTCCATACCTGAAGTAGTGCCTTTGAATGAAAATCCCACACTATGTTTGTATTTTGCACAACCTCTAGGAACCGTCGGAGATAGCGGGTGTCATTTGCTCCAACTGTTCAATAAAACTTCCAGCGGTGAGGGGTTGGTGTGACATCAAAATAAAGGCCATAGAGGGCAGACTTTCGCATGAGTTCCTGAAGGGAAAGTACTATCGGGAAAAGATTCCTTCGGCAAAACACCTATGCTGGGAGTGCTTCTGGTCTCCGGAGAACACGAAGAAACAACGCAAAGAGGAAGCAGAGATGTCGGCAAAATTAGGCATTGAAAAATTGAAGGATGAAATGGAAAATTTAAAGGCCGAACTGGCAAAAGCAAGAGATGAACTCATGAGCTCAAGATCTGAACTTTCTGGTGTTAAAACTGAGTTCTCAGAAGTACAAGGCAAACTCACGGATGCAAGAAATGAGCTCCGGATTACTGAAGACAAAGTAACGAAAGCCAAAAAAGAGCTGGAGAGTCCTAAACAAGAACTTGCTAAAGTCAAATCTGAACTCGCAGAGGCAAAACGTCAAGTTCAATCCGGCGAATTGCAGAAAACATCAACTAAAGTAGAAAGGACTGTTGTGGAAGCCTGGGCACCGAGTTCTAAAATCACAAAATCACAAACGTCAGTCAAAGAGTACGTAGCCACTGCCCTAGAAGCTTCAGATGTGAAAGACAAAGATGCAAATATCGAAGCTTCAAAGGATCATGCCGCAACGACATGCCCATCGGCTCGTTTTCCTGTTCAGGTGACAGAGAAAAGCAAAGACTCTGAGTCACGTGATTCAACCGGAAATACAATCAAGCCAGCGAATGCCCTCGACTCGAACGGACTCGGAAAGACCAAACATAAACCTGGCAATGCACAAACCAAACTGCAGACTGCGACAATGAAAACAGAAATTGAGGTCGACGCTAGCGCTAGCGAGTATGTAGCCACTGCTCTTGAACCGGGAGACGCGAAAGACGAAGCTGTAAAATTTGAAGCTTCCGAAGATGACGTCACAACGACTTGCAAATCAGCTGTCTTTCCTTCACAGGCGACTGAGAATTGCAAGGACTCTGAGTCATGTGACCCAAACAGCAATACAATCAATACCATGACTGTGCAGCATTTAGTCGCTCATCGCTGACTGACCAACACAGTTTAACATTGTAATTCTTCAACACTGTTTAATGAACTTTTTCAAAATCTCGTCTCCGCTGTAAGCATTCCTAGAATTACTGAACAATGTCTCTTTGCTCCAACCATATAATTTCAAATACAGGGCAGGACTTACATGTGCTTTATATACAATTTAGTAGAATACAGCATTAAACAGAAGGTTTTCGGAACGGAATTTCGTCGCTGAAGCAACACGCCGAACGATGCCCTTGTTCTGTGATTGCATCTATCATTGATTTTTTTTCAACATTGGCACGAATTTGTTCATCACATAAGCAGGAGCGCCACACATTGGCAGCTACACGGAAATTGTAATCAGAAAGGGAGAGTATTTTACAGAATTTGCACCGTCCTTTCCCCTTTATTTGTATTTGGACAAAGTAAAATGGTACACAACAGTCGAAAGTATTAAAAACATTGATCGTATCATTACAAGTGTTCTCTCTCTCTCTCTCTCTCTCTCTCTCTCTCTCTCTCTCTCTCTCTCTCTCTCATATCGTCATCATATTAATCTACGTTGACACCTTTTTTATCATCAACATGAATTTAATCACGAGTTTCAATCACTAAACCAATTTGCATATTGCATTCATATTCATATTGGGCACAGTCCCTCACTGTGTATATGATTATACATGCTACTGTACAGTTTGAGATATGTTGATCTCTTTAGCGTTGTAAAATCTCTTTCCAAGTCCAAGGTTCTCAACTCCCTCTTCCCTTAGGGTTTTTAGCCGCGGACTATCCGGGTTGTCTTCCTCCAAAGCCTTAAGTTTCAGGTCAGTTATGAATGTGAACACACGATAGTAAGATACTCGACACAGCATCGATGCGTTCTCTCTCAAAACCAACGCGTCCTCCTTCCCCTGGATAGTCCTCAGTTTCTGCGGATCAATGCACTCGTTGACGAACTCTTCCTGCCGGTGTCGGAAGTACGCCAAGTCCTCCTCGAAACTTGGTCCGTAGGCTTCGACCCTCTTCCAAAACGTTCGGTTGAAGTGGTCGTATAGCATAGCGTCGGCTTTGTTCCACGATTGTATGCGGCCTCGGAGCTCGGGCGACATCGGATTCCGAAGGCGCTCGCTTCGGTAGCCCTTCGGAATGTAATGAATATCTTCGAAATCCCAACACAACAAGTCCTTGAGAAGGAGAAGTGACTCGTCGTAATATTCAGACAACATAACCAAGTCTAGCTCATTTGCCAATTGTTCAATTTTCGATTGTATCATCGATTTATCGCCATAATACTGTTCCTCAAATCCGAGGCTGAACATCATACCGTTCCGAAGTTGAAATTTCATGTTCATGTCTTTACGCATGAAGCGGTTCGGGTACTTCATG